>JAOUZG010031957.1:3505401-3524512 GCA_026289955.1 Argiope argentata | reverse complement strand
ATATATATATATATATATATATATGAAATCTTTTGGAAAAAGTGCCTTTTGGAATTATAATAGCCCATAAAGATAATGATATTAGCAATTATATCATAATGCTATATATCATTTTAAAGATAATTAAACCAAGAATGCAATTCATTAAATTATGTTCATTTAGCTTCTTTGAGTAATAGCAATAGTAATAGCAATAGCTTAAGTAATAGCAATAGTAATAGCAATAGCTTAAGTAATAGCAATAGCCAGAAGTAAAAAAAGCATTCTTAACATCAGCTTTAAGATATAAGTTTTTCTTCATCTAGTTGTAGCCAACGTGCATGCAAATAAAATTGTACTTTGATTTTAGTAGGATTGGGAACTGCCATGTTTTGAGGCTTGAGAAGATATCGCCTTTCCGTGCCATTTTTCAATTGCTTTTCAACTTCGTCAAAAAGAAAAAATAAAAGATATGGCCCGAAGAATTGACTGGTTACCCAAAAAAGGATTTAAAGTTTTACGAATTCACGATTAAGGCTTTAATTATAAAGAAATAATAATAAAATTGGTAAAAATATAGTTAAAGCTGTTTTTTAAAAGAAATTCATTCACTACCAGATTTAACTGGTAAAGAGAGGAAAGGGATATCAGAGGCTGAGGCACAAATAAAAACTTGAATGATCGAACCATCACAACAGCAATTCTTGCGGGAACTGTGAGTTCTAGGGGCCAACACTGGTTACCCTTCCCTAAAGAAGTACGTCCCGTCATCGATTGGAGGATCCACCCCCCCCATCTTTTTACATATCCAAACGGTTGACGGGAACTAGTCGCCATGTCAGAAGCTTCTCATACTCAGTTACGAGGTAAGCCCCTGTGGGGCCAGGGAAAGGGGCACGATGCAAAGAGGGGATGGAATAAGACTGTGTCTACGTTATAGAAGGAAATATTGCAGGAGCGTACAAAGTGAAATGACGCATTGTAATACGCAGTTGAGTGCGAGGACTATTTAAGGCAGATTGCTAGAATCCGGTCTAAATACAACACTTCCATTTTAAAAAAATAGAAAGGAGGTCGAAAAGATTAAATTGTGTTAAAAAAAACCCAAACATGTAAACTGGACAGGAAAACAATACGATTTTGATTTGGAGTAATGAACCCGAAACCTCACTTTTTAGTTGTGGTGGCATAAAATGCGTTTGGAGAAGAATATGAGATTTCCATCTTGATTGCATTAAAAATTGTAATTAAATGTCCAGCTAATACTATGATCTAGAGATGACGCGTGACAGAATCAAGCTTGGACAAAATTGCTGTGATTATGGGAATATAAAGCCTTAAAACGCATACATGAAAACTTGTTCTAAAACCATTGCTTTCACAATGCGAATATATCCCAGATAATGAAGAATTTATGTTTCAACAGGAATGAGTTCCATGTCATACTGGCACTGTTTTCAAATACTGGTTTCATATTTCACTACTGGAATGATCTAGGCAATCTTAACCCAAACGAAAACCTACGAAGAAGACTAAAGAACTGCACAGAAGCAGACTGTAATAAAAAATATATTAATCATCATATTAATAAAAAATATATTAATCAATCTAATCAGAGTAAAGCATAACTACAGCCGAGGAACTAAAAAAATTGGTTTCTAAGTTTTTTTCTTCTTATTGTTGATACAATAAGATCATTATTATAAAAAATTTCATTAAATTGTACCTTAAATTTTCTTTAGACTGATATGTCATTTTACAATATCTTTCTTAGTGAAATTATTATCATGAGCCCTCAAATCTCAAAAATTCTATTAGAGATTAGTATTATAATCAGTTAGTATTTAAAGATTTACAATGAGAATTTTTTATTTAAAAAAATTGATTAACTAAAATTTATATTGTGCATTTCTTCTGTATTAACAAGGGCATGATTAAAATAAGATAAAAAGAGATAATCAAGATAGAGATAAAAATTATGATCATTCATCGAAGTTGTCTTTCCCATAGCCTCTAAAATATCACCCGTTTTGACCTTACCTTTATTGTATAGTGGAACAAATTCAGTTTGTTTTCTGGTACTCCGTAAATGAATAAGCACTTAAAATTTTACGCAAATCTACAAGTTTTTTTTTCGTTGCGTTTTCAAATCACTGTATTCAGAAGTCTATTGTTTGATGAATCTAAACCGGAAGTTGACACGCGCAAATTTATCTGTATGTCCTTGCTCAATCATGCTCTTATGCATGCGCAAATAAACAGATTCTCCCTTAATGAATTAGGTAGAATTTTTTTACACGAAACTATAACTTTGCGCGCACTACATTACTTTGATAACATATATGTATATATCTCTGTGTGTTGTGAGTGTGTGCGCGCGCACGTTCAGCAAGAGTGCTAGTCGGAGAGAGGAATTCGTGTGCTGCTAAAATGAGAGGGCATCGAGTGGGAAGGTAAGTTTGTCATTCTCTATCTAAATATTGTTATAAAAAATGTGATTATTAATATTTGTTACAATTTTATCACTGCTCATTAAGAATTTATAATTTTAGTGTCTTTGAGAAATGTCAGAAGTTCAGTTATATTCTTGTTACTAATAAATATCACTATGTAGTACTATTGATGGCAGTTATACATTTACTGCTTATTTACTTTGTAATTTCTTTTATTGAGAACAGAACTACTACACACCATCGTAGTGGGACAGATGCGTACACTCGGTTGCGTACCAGTCGTAAAAATGTTAATCAACGATCTTGTTTCCAAGGCGGTTTTGTTACTGTAAAGGATCCCTTCTAGAAGAGGTTGCAACATTTTAAACGTTATTTTAAAAGTGTCAGATTTGGCGAAAGTTAGCATGATGTTTAACTCAATTTGGAATACTTAATGACTTATTGTTTAATACTGTATAGTGCATTTTAAAATTACTTAAATAAAGTTTCCACTTTGTTTCCGATGAAACAGGAATTGCTTTTAGATGAATTTATTCAAAAATGTATGATAAAAATCAATGAATTTCTTCTCATATGAATACTGCACCCCCTTCGAAAAAATAATCTAGATTTTAGAAAATACATTACTTTACATAAATTCCACGACTTGCATTAAACGAAAGAGTTTCGCTTTCATTGTTTTTGGTTTTGTTTCTTTTTGATTCATTTGTTTAATTCAATAAGTTCGGACACTGAAATCCATGTTATTTAAATATAAATTGCTTATTAAGTTTGAAATCTAAATAAATGGGGTTAATATTATTGAAATGATTTGTAAGAAGGAATTAAATACAAATACAATTCTTGAAATACCGTAAATGGTTAGAAATGCTTTCATCCATGGTTGTTAAGTTTCCATGTTATATAAGTTTTTTAAAAATCTGCTTAACAGTGAAAGTACCATTACAAATTTAAAATTTTCTGTTTGTCATCGTAGATTAAAAAAAATATTTAAAGAAAACATTTTATCGAAATAAATTTTAAGTTTTTAATTTACACATTAGAGTAAGAATTTCTTTCCAGCATTTCCCGATTTTTCAGAATATTCATTCGGTTCTCTCAGATTTATTCGATTTGTTTTTCAATTTTTAATTTGAGGAGTACATTTCTTTACTAATAACTTTTTTTGAGATTTGTCATATTTAAGCACTTCTTTATCTAACTAGAATATTATGTTTACTTATCTACATATGCATTTAGCGATTAATAGTTATTATAAGTATTCTTCATATGCTTCCTAAGCATTCTACTTTCACAGCATCAATGGAATATCAAGAGAATACAGGGTTTTCAATTAAATGTCATGAAAGACAAAAGAAGTCTCACTCAGAATATTTAAAAATAATATTCAGTACACTGCAATGTTATAAAAATGAAATAAATAGTAAATGGATAAATTTTTAAAAAAGTAGTAAAAAAAGGCTTTCTAACATATTATTACACAATTTTCAATTGTAATGTCCCATTAAAATATCTCGAATTTCAATTTTAATTCATAAAATAATATAAGAAACTTAAATAATAAACTTCCAGATAACGCACGCACGCACACACGAAAGAGAGAAATGGATTTCTAACACGGGAGCTTATGCTTTACATTTGACAGGTATCTTCACATTTTTCGTTTAAAATTATTCAAAAGTTGAAGTGTAGAATATTCTGACTTTAATCAAAAAATTTTAATTAACAAAATAAGACTGTCTTCCAAAAATAAAAGTGAATAGTATATATATGCGTCTATCTGTCTATTTAAAACATGGGTCATTGAACGTAGAGGTAATAAATTTAACACAAAGATATCTATGCGAAAGTGCAATTAATATTTGGAGAAGTGCACTTCAGTGACACATTTTTAAAATTGAATTTTGTTATTTTAGATTTTTTTTAAAGTTCATTGATTTTTATTTAAGAACTATGTTGAGTAAAATTTGACTTTGAATGAATAATGCTGATAATTGATATGATTCGCAAGCGTTCTTAATATATTTAGTCGTATATTTTATACTTTCCACCTGTGGCCATCCTGTTAGTAAGCTATGATTAATGATTGATGAACATTTCAATTGTTCCCACCCAAAAACGTTCTTAAACTTTAAATTTTGATATATATATTAAGTATGAAAAAATAATATGGTAAAAAATTTGATATCATTAAATTTTTTAAATTTTAAAATTCTATAAAAATTATTCTTTTTTTGTAAAATTTTAAGAAGGTATCATGGAAAAAGGTCAATATTTCTGTTAATTTTTCGTTAGTTAAATTTAAGAAAAAAATCTTTTTTTCCCGCTCTGATTTGTACAGAGCCATTGCATGCACACAAATACAGAAGTATTTTCTTTGTGTTTAAGCCTCAAAATTAGTTAAAAAGCCAATACTTTTTCTCGCCAAATACTCTTGCCAACAAACAACATATGCTTTAACAAACCTAAACTAATTACTCCCTTCCCCCTTTTTTTCAAAGAGCTACGCATGAATTATTGGACTTTTACGACTCGTACGCTTTTGGTTTGTACGCATCTGTCATACAACCCACACCATAAGGTGCACTCGATCTAATCTGATATAATTCAATCAGTGCTCCGTTTCGAGTTTAATTTTTGAATTGATTGCACACGTTACAAAAGGGCATGCTGTCACAGTACAAGGGATGATATAGAAGAATGTGTAGTTACGTTTATCGTGTGACCACTGAGGTCACCTGAATTATCCTCATTTGAGTTTGAGTGTTCCAAATGATATGATTAATTCTGTAGTCCATTTAACAAAATGCCTTTTGGAAGTTTAGCGTCCTGTTATATTAGAAGCAGACATCGTTGTCTTATATCAGATTCTAAATTCAAATGCAAAATAGTCAATAATTCGCGAGGAGCTCATTCGGTTTCCTTTTTATGCCGCTGTGTATGGTAATACTCGCGAGTGAAAAGGTTTTTGACTTTCCATCAGTCATTGACCTGAGGTCTTGAGCTTTCAGCTGTAGCGGAAACATTTGATATGAAGAAAATTAAATAGTAATAAAATAAAACCTAAGTTAATGTGAAGAATCTACAAATTTACAAATACACCTTAGAAAGAAAAAAAATCATTAAATATTTTAGATGTTCCTAAAGTTACCTGTCTATTAAAATATTTATTCTTAAAATGAATTCTTTTCACACAGAATATTTAAATTAATTATTTAGTATTTGATTTGATTTTATTATTTTAAAAGAACATTTAACCGCTTTAAAAATTATGTTGCTTTAAAGTCTCTAAAAATTAGGCAGTTAATCTCATTTCTATAGAAGAAAAAAATTATCATTAGAGTTAGAATATTTAATCACATGATTTAACTCCGTCCTTTTTATGAAAGAATACAGTATCGATTAAATCCAACGAATTTATTATTAGAAATTATTTTACATTCATAGAACTTTGCGGATTAGAAAAAGCATTATAGCCATAGGTTTAAAAAAGCTATTTGATAAATAATATTCAGACATTTTATGAAGGAGAGTTTTTATGAAAAAGGTTCTTAGTTTTATAAATATTTTTATCAAAACAATCCATTTCAGTGTAATAATTCAACAATATATAAAAGATATTAATTATATATGTCAGTATTCAAATATTTTAAAGGAAATGAAAAATAGTTTAAAAGGAATGAAAAATACACAAATTTTGACCTTCTTTTTGAAATTTTTTGGATCGAATAGAATTTTGTAAATATAAGTATTTAAAAGTCTCTATTTTTTAATTTTTTTTCCATTTTAAGTAAAAGATTAGATTCAATCGAAACAATAACGTGTGATAGAACGAGAATCAAACGGTTAGTGTTAAAAATAGTATATAAACTAGCTGGGAAACTTTTTGGCATCACTCTGGAATTCCAAAATATTTTAAACAGCTTATTTCCCAACAACTTTAATTTCTTGGAAAGCTGTTATTATTTTCAACTCTAATAGAAATACAGTTTACTTGCGGAAGATTCAAAGATTTACTTTATTAAATGAAAGTAAATAAAACGATCAATCATTCTGCCGTATATCATATTGGCTTTATTGTAATAGTTTCTTCCGACGATACAATAAGATTCCCGAAATCTGAAAGCAATTTATTCTTTAAGGAACTGAAGAGAATATCAAATTCACTTTCCAAAAGATAAGAACATTCTAGTACTATGGCGGGAGATAAAAACTTTTACGGAAGAAATCTTGTTACGTTTATTAAAAAGAAGTGGAAATTATGTGACTTTTGGAACACTGCGATTAATATATTGAATTTGGTCTAAGAGAAATATTTTATCTTTTTTATTAGTTTAATTATCTTTTTTTATTTAATAACAATGGATTAGAAGTATTTTGAAATAAATCAAAATAAATCTAAAGCACCTAAACCACTGATGAATTTTGAAGGCAATTAGAATTTTAAATAATTTGATAATTTGCTTTTAATTTTTAAATAATCATAACTTGAATTTTTATAGCATTGTTTTCAACTTTTCGTATTTTTAAGGGGTTTATTTTTTTTACTAGCCGCCTTTGGCGACCAGTCAGTTCAACAATATTAATGCTGACTAAAGGATTCAATCAATTTTTTTATATATAACTTGGTCTCATAATAAGTTTTTCATCAAAATATTTTTAAGCTTCGAATTTCGATAGTCATATAATTCACATGTACTATTATGTAGGCCTTAAGCAGTTCTGATCTTTGAACTCAGCATCTCTCACTGATTTTCTATCAGTGCACGTAAAATTTTGTTTTCAATTAAAGTGGAAATGACGAAACTTCAATTAATATTAAAACCTCTTTACTCAATCCAAGCATGTCTTCAAATAAAACTAAGAACTGAAAGTAGAGTATTAAGACATTGAAGTTTTATGTTTGCTACAAAAATTGAAACATTATAATTTTTTTTATAATTATAATATTTCAAGGAATGATTCAGCAAACATTTCACAGATTAAATGAAACCTTCAGTTTTTAATTTTATTTTTAGATGTATATAAATGTTCCCAATAATAACATTTTATTTATTTGGTTTATAAATATATTTCAAAAAATCAAAGTTTAAATTCTTTTGGTCTTATAGATTCATATTTGTAAAAATATTCTTAATATTTCAATTTCAAAATAAATAAATAAACATTTCTATCTTCTGCAATCAAATATGGCTGATTTATTCAGTTCTGAATATTGCAAGTTTAGAACAATCATCATTTTCATAATCTAGGCCAATTTACTAGAATAACCCTGATTGACTTCTTTGAGATCTTGATAAAGTGATCTGAAATCGCCAGTTTTTATGAAATAGTTATATTAAAGTTTTCATAGATCGATCAGCCTTGATGATTGATTTAGTTGATTGGAGTGCCATTTTTTTTTTATTTTAAAGACTTATTGTCTCAAGAATATTTTTTTAAAAAATATGATTAACAGAGCAGATGATATATGTAAGAATTTAAAAGTCGTAATTCATCAGCATTTTTTCCCTCAATCTACTAATTATATATTTCACTTCGATCATTTGTTAAGAGATGTATGTCTCTCCCCAAAAAATTAAGAAATTATATGTTGAGCTCTGATTACAGAAGCTGCCTTGTAGATATTAAGCCATGTTTGCCTTAAATAAAAGTGTTTAATTGAATTAGTAATACGTATATGTATTATAAAATATCATAGAAAACGTTTCCTTGCGTTAACTTTCCAAAAATATAAAGTTTCATATTTGTTTCATTTCTTGCAGGGACATGCGGAAAATGACATTTTTATATGTTTAATTTGGAATGATATTGGATTTATTTTTTTTCATGTCAGAACATGATATTGTTTTGGTAAGAAAGTTTTGATGTCTCCAAAATACACGGGTAAAAAATATTTTTATATATTTGTACAAAATTTGCATTATTAATTATTACATAAACTTATTTGAAAGAAGATACGTTTTTAAATAGCCGACCTACTTTTACCAGCATAAATATGTTTAATTTCGCTTGATTTATTTCGCATTATTCGCATGATTTATTATTTTATTTCGCATGATTTATTAAAATGCGGAGATAAATTACAATCACGAAGGTGATTTCTTTGATTTGCACAATATATCTTCTTCACATGAGTAAAAGTAACAATTCAAGACACGTCTTATTGTTTTAAAAAATTTTAAAAAAACCACGAATGCAAAAATATTTTACTTCTACTTATTATCAATTGCTTTTTGTTCGTCTTTTCTTTGAAATGGCGTCATCTTCAAGTTCGTATTAGATTTCTTACTTTTAAATTATTAATCTCGCTCTCAATAGATTATCGTTTGGTGCTTTTCTGAAAATTCTTTTTCAATTTTAACAGTCGCACTTTTGTAATATATTTTTATTTTGTATTTTTATTTATTTTAATTCAGTAATTGAATTAATAAATTTGATATTGCAAACGACCAAGAAAAATTTTCTCTTGAATTCATTGTTTTAAAAATATAACCTTCCTATTTATTTCATTTCATATAATCACGTGTTCAAAAGGATATTTTTATTTTTGGTATTTATTTTATTTTTATTTTATGCAAAATAAATTGTTGAGAAATACAATTAAATTAAATCTTTAAAAATCATTAAAAATAGAATTTTAATTTATAGATCAAAACATTGGTATCATTGAAAAGTTAATTTTTTGAGCTTTAACTTGAAGCAAAAATCAATGTTGTGCTGTAATATTTTCGGAAGCTATAGCGAAAAAACGCTAAAATTTCGCCTATTTTTTGATTAATTAAAATTTTAATTAAAAAATCAAAAAAGGGCTCCGAGGTGCATAAACTCGGCTCCCATTGTACTAATCAAATATAAATAAATATATTGCGATTAATCAAATATAAAATAAAGCTTATCAAATCATTAATTTTGAATTTTATTTTCATTAATTTCTATAACGAGGTATAGTTGGTGATATTTAATTAAGAGAGGAGAAATAATAATTAATATGTACGGTTGTTTCTTTCTCTTTTTTAATCAAATTTTTATTCAATTGATGCTTGTTTCCTATTGAGCATTTGAGAGAAGATGTTAAGCATAACATTAACCGTATTCATGTTAATTATAAGCAATGGGTTTTCTCTTAAATATTGCAATTGATTTTAATGTATTTTTTAATGCTGATTTCAAATCTGTTTGTAGATTTCATCTTAAGTAAATCTTTGCATTGATATGTTGGAAAAACCTTGACAAGAAAGCACATGTTAACTGTAAGAATGAGTGTGTTTTCAACCAATGAAATGCTCGTATATTTCAACCCATTAAAGAGTAATTGCGATAAAAGGTTGAAAGAAAAAGGTGAAACGTGGTTTATTGTATTAAATACAGTTGTGCGCTAGTGGAAAATAGTGTATTGAAAGCAATTTGAAGTGCATTTGTGGAAAAATATTGGAATTAGGGCTAAATTTTCACATCTGGCTGAGAATAAAAGGTACAAAACAATACATTTGAAGGTAGAAGGTAATTCTGTGCGCCAAATTGCTTCTAAAGTACCATGTGGCCTTTTTACTGTCGTGAGAACTTTGAAAAGATTTTCTGAAACAAATTCTATTGCGGACAAGGGACTATCAGGACGACCAAGAAAAATATCTTTACGCGAAGGCAGGTTATTGCACAGGGTTTCACTTCCAAACAGAAAGATTAATTCCACGCAAATTTTGAAACAATGGACTTTGACATCGAATGTGAGTGTGTGCCCAAGAACTGTTAGGGGAAGACTGCTGCAGGTTGGGTTACGAGGCTGTAAAGCGCACCCAAAACCTTTACTGGCTGAATTTCAATGCGAGAGGCGATTGACGTGGGCAAGGGAACATTAATTAGGAAACTATTAAAGACTGGGAAAAGGTCATATTTCGTGACGAGAGTCAGTTTTGTATATCTGGTAACCAAAGTAGTGCCTATTTAAGACGACGCACTCATGAGGAATTCAGCCCTCAGTGTCTGAAGCCCTCAGTAAAGTACCCGACAAAAGTGATAGCATGGGTATGCTTGTCTTCTCGTGGTGTTGGAAGACTTCAAATCGTTAGTGGAACAATGAAAGCGATGAATTACATTGAAATACTACAAAATAAATTGCTACCAACTGCGAGAGTTCCCTTTGGGAATTAATCGTGAATTTTTCAGGACGATAATGCCTCTTGTCACCGTGCAAAGGTAGTTCAGGAATGGTTGAAAGACCATACTGTCAATAGAATGGACTGGCCAGAACAGTCTCCCCACCTTCATCCGATAGAGAATTTAAGGTTAAAAATTGGTTATGAAATGTTAAAGAAAAAAACTTCAAACAAACGTGAATTAATTGAAACTTTAATATCTTCCTTCAACTGTATTGTCACGAAAGAACTTGGCGCATTCCATGCCAAAAAGATGTAGAGCCGTAATCAAAGCAAACGGCTGGCCCATAAAATATTAATTTTCTAACATGTGGCAGCAATGTAATTTTCAAAATGCACATTAAATACACCGTATTTGTCAATTTTCGTGTTATTCTTCTTCTTCTTCGTTATTCTTCTATACGTTGAATAATTTTTGGCGACTGGAGAGAAATATTCTTCAATGATGTGAGCGCCGAGTAGCTATCTGTAAGAATCAAACAATCTTTTCCAGTAACAACGAGAACATTTTGTGCTTCAGCAATGGATTAACTTTCTACAGTAAAAATGGAATTGACAGGAGGGACTAGGAACATGAATTTATGTTTAGAAGAAAAACCAGCAATTGTAGTGCGCTGGAGAGTTTTGGATGAATCAGTAGCAATGATAAAATGATAAGGAAAGAAATTAGAAATGCATTCATTAAAGTTATTTTTACTTTTAGTCAAGGATTTAGATTTTTATTCTGAAATTTAAAATCCATAAAAAAATTCAAAGTGATTAGAGTTAGTCGATGGGTTTTCAGGGAAGGTGATAATTTGTCTAGTATAGGCGTTTAACCACTTTTCTTACTTATTTCATTCAATACAAACACGTGCTGAATATTATATTTTTCTAGGTTTAATTTGCAGTAAGAGTTAAATTAATCCTTTAGTTTGGATTTTGGAAACTGGAAAAGATATTTGAATATATAGGGCAGTTCTCGAATGGTAGGGTATTTCTGAGAAAAAAACTAATCTTTTATTTGTTTATTTTAATATCCTATAATTTATTGAGACAGCACCAGTATCTGAGATTTTTTCTACTTTCTCTCATTTTTCTTTATTAAAGTAAAATTTATTATTTGCTTTGTTTGTGATTTATATAACACGAGATAGTGCCTTGTTTATACATACCGTATTGACATTCTCTGAATCCTATTAGCTTCTTCTCAGCTGTCTAAATGTTGTGATTCGCCTTATTGACATATAATTATGCAATGAAGGTTATTTGAGCGCTTATTGTTTATATCAATCGATACAATGTAATTTTGCACATTTTATATCTTCATGTTTTCTGAACGTAGTAGAGCGCTCAATTGACCTAATGTAAAAAATGATAAGCTTCATGTTGCATTTCATGTACGCAGTTTCACCAACCTACAGCACATAAACATATTACGCACGTATTGTCCCAAAGAATTATTAAAAACTATCTGCAGGAGACATCCTGCTTTTCCCCCTTAAAATAGCATTTAGACTTGCATATATTTATTATAATTTGTAATTCAATATTTAATAATATATTTAATTATATATTAATATATATTACTTTGAAACTCAATCTACCTGTCATCTGTTGTAATGAAGGTATAAAATTTGAAGTTTATTTTTGAAATAGATTTTACTATACGAGCATAAAAAGAAACAACTCCAGAAAATCATTTGTAAAGCTTTGTTTTTAGTGGAATACATTTCCTCTAAAGGTTTATTTATACTGAAGTTTTAACTTCAAAATTTATTATTGAAAAAATACAAGTGGTACTTATCTCTTTGATGGATTTCTCACCTTTTTTTTAAAACTTTCATCTGATGTAAAAAAAAAACCCAGTATCTTACACAATGTTCTTTTAGAAAAGAGAGCCTTTGTATGATTGCATTTGAAAATATGAGCAGGAAATAAAATACCGCGTCAGTCCTAAATCGATTAAAAGGTTACCGACCTTGCAACCAAGACGAAATGGCATAAAAAAACACATCTACCACTCTTTCTTTTATCTTCCTGCGACCCAGATTTAAGAAAATGTCAATTTCCTGCCCCCTACCCCAAGCCTTTAAACCACTCATCTGCTCCCTAGGGTGAAGCGCACGCAAAAAAGGAGGACTCACAGCTGTGGAAAGGCATAAAAAAGTTACGATCGGCCACATGAAAGCGAATACCCGTTATTTGAATTTTCTACGGCTCTCTTTTTTTTCTGGAGGCACCTTGCCCTAATTCGTAGCAGTTTCCCCCTTCTTCCGAGGGGATTGGCTTCTTTATAGATAGGGTGCATTGTCATCTTTAGTTGCTCAGGTTTGTTGGTACCCATCAGTCGGCAAACAGAGAATTCTTTTATTCTCCTGAGGCAAATCATTTCCGGCAACAGGACCTTGGGACTGGATGTGTCGAGATTCTGCAGCCGCGCAGATCTCACCGATAGTGCGATTGGAAGGAATTCTTCACGCGCGGAAGAGAGGTGTTTGAACCAATTTAATCTCGAGACGACGGGTACATCTCTCTGATGTACATCTCTCCAAGAAATTTTTTGGCTAAATAAATGTTTGCCATTTTTTTTTCGGGGGGGGGGATGTGATGATGTACTATCTACAAATCGCGATATGCTTGATGTAAGGACCACATAAAATTCTCTACCGGACAGACCTTTGATTCTCCGAACTAATGATAAGATAGATAGCTACCTCTCGGGTAACAGATACTCTTCATGGAGGGCTTTTCAAAATTTTAATCAGACTTTTATATTAAAAATTAATCAAAATTTTAACACTCTTTTTCAATAACTTCAGAGAATATTATCACACAAAAATCATTCTTGCACTGATTCTAAAATCAAGAACAGAGTTTCAAGGGATGTTGTTTTTATTTATGTGCGATTCTTTTCTTTAATTTCAGTAAATTTTTGAAAAATATTATGTAAAATCGTTCTCTACGATGATGTAATTAGAAGGAATTCTTCATGCACGGAAGAAAAATGTTTGAAAAAACTTAATCGTAATGATTTTGTCCCAATCGTTTTGTGTGCCTCTTCCTATAACCTTTTGGATAGTTAGATGTTTGCCTTTTTGTTGTTGGTAATTTACCACCTGCATTTCGCGATATGCGTGATATAAAAAAACCATTTGAAATTCTTTACAGAATAGACCTTTTGCTCTCTGAGTAATAATAAGATCTACAGTTACATCTTGGGCTCTTAAGATACTCTTTAAGAAAAGTTTTTCAGTTTCAAAGTTTTAATCAGAATTTTATATTAGAAATTAACGAAATTTTAACTCAGTAACTTCAGAAAATACTATCACAAAATAACTATTCTTATGCTGATTCTAAATAAATAACATAATTTTGAGGGATGCTGTTTTTATTTATGTACAATTTTTCTTTCTTTAATTTCAGTATATTTTTGAATATTTTAAGTAAAATCTTTGTAAGTAATTGTAAAAACCATCTTAAATAAATACTTTTCGTTGTTTTATTTTCTGGATACAGTTTTGCAATGATATTCACTGCATCATTTGTGTATTCGTTATCGCTGCTATAAAATCAAAAGTAAGATTTAAAAATAAAATAAAGACTGATTAACAGAGTTTAAAATGTTATTATGTTACTCTGTTTCAGACTAGAAGTTTGGATCTTTTTCTTTTCTTTGGTTATCACAAGAAAATTGGTTTCGGTATCGAAGCGAGAGAGGAGGAGCTAAGGTCACCAGCTTTAGAGTGCCGTGGTTTATTTTAATTTTGTTACTTTAACGTCCTGTTTTAAAAGAGCAATACGGCTATTTTGAGACGGGCCTCGTAATTTTGAACTGTGGTCAGATGACGAGGACGACACCTGAGTTGGCACCCCGTCTCCAAACTTCCACACCACACCAGCGAGAAGAGGGTGACATGAGACGATGAGCGTGGTTGTGCCTTTTTTATATCAAATAGGATGAGGAGAGCCTTCGTTAAGAGCCTCGCTCTATATATCTTTGAAATCGGAAAGTTTGAAATAATTGATTGGTGGGTAAGCTGACATTTTAGCGAATTCTCCTTTACGCCTCGGAATTATTGAGGTATTTATTTTAAAAGTTCATGATCTTGTAGTTTTATTCTTCTTCACGTTTTCAGATTCTTAAACTATGAATCACATTGGGTGGCCGTTGTAGAAGGATATTAGCTTCCAACAAAAATCCATCGAGCAATTGGACTTGTTTCACGTTTAATCTGTTTTAGTGAATAATTACGCCAAAAGAGAGGAAATTCAACCTCGTCTACAGACATATACTTTTATCTTTGTAACAGTCTAAATATTTCTGAATGTGTGCTGTAAAAAATTTTTTTGTAGCTAGCCATTTTTGATAATTTCTAAATATATTTTTATGTTTGTTTGATGTTGCGTAATGTGCCCATGTCATATCGGATGGAGGCTAGCCTTAAGTTTAAAATAGGCAACGCCGTGCGTGTACTGCTAGTGGGCTATAAACATGAAGGCAATTGAGATATTTTTAAAGGGTACTGCTTTCATTAAATGGCATGTTTTCCCTAAATCAAGCCTTTAAAGATTACAAGCAGTAAAAAGCTTGTGAATACTTTCTTGACGGATTGTTTTTTATTTGCTTTTGCTGTGTTTTTTGCTCAATTATTTTAAACAAAGAATTTTTATGTATTACTTCAAACACGAATTATAAATTTGAATATGCGGACTTTAATTTTGCTCCCTTCAATCCCTTCAATATAATTGTATTTATTGATTTCATGGTATTTCTTAATACTATCCACCTTTGGTGACCAGTTTTCTCGCCTAGATTATTGACTCCTTAGGCTGTTAAGCATATTAAAGCATTTCTTAAAAGAAATGTCTCAATTTATTATTTGATAGTCTAAAATGCATGAATTTTATTTAAACAATTTACTGCAAATAAAAAAGTGTAATATTAAACAAAAGCGGAAGTAAAAGTCATTCAACGGATCGAATGAGTAGCAAAAGTACGGGTTTTAATGTTTTGACTTCCATAAAAACATTGTTTCTGATAGTGTAACAAATTGAATCAAAAATACTATTAAAGTAAAATGAAAAAATTTACTAAAATGAAATTGATATAATAAAAAAGGGTATATTTTCAGAACTTAGGATAACACAAAAAACATTTTATGAGGTTATTGTTTTAAAATATATGAGTTTCAATTTCCGTGGGTAAATTCTAACGATTAGTCCTAGACTTAAATTTAATATATTAGCGCCAAAATTGAAATATTTTAATGCGATTTCATGCCAAGTTTAATCGTGACAATTTTTTCTTGGAACTTTAAAAGCCTTTTGTCAGTATTTCTGGTATACATGCAAGTAACAGATTTTTAGAGTTTTTTCGGATGTTTCGCACGATTTTGATTTGATTTGCGTTTCAAAACTGCACATTAATCTTAAGTCTTACCACGATTACTTATCAGGCAGCGGTTAAGCTTAACTTTGAACTTGATGGAATTTTTTATTTGAAGCCTTTCACGACTTCTTTTACAGCTTCTTCCCTTTGATTGAAAGTTTTCTTTGGTGACATGACGAATTATCTTCAGACCGCTTCTAATAATATTTTACAGCTTCAGGAATTAAGTAAGCAAAGCGTTTGATTCAATAAAGTTCTAAAAACGTTCAATGAATGAAGCAGTCTGAAATTTGTATGATGTTTCGTTTGTATTTGTCTGTTGCCATTCGTAATTAGTAATAAGCTCGATTTCTGTGCCACGTACATTAGTGTTTTTTATGTTGAGATAGATTTTTTAATTGTGAGATTTGTTGTCGTGGGTTATTTGAACAAATTATTTGAATAAAAGATAAGGAACAAATAAGGATAGCATAAAAAGTTGGAGAGAATGACCTCAGTAGACATCAGAAGGCTGACGACGAAGAAACAAGCAGAGTAGGAAAAGAACTTTTCTTGAAACTCTTCCGCTTGAGATAACTAATTTTCAGTAAATTCAAATTCAAATTTAATATTTTAATATGAAATTTAGTTTATTTTGCATATCTAATATTATTTTATTTAAAAGAATGTAAATAGAAAAAAAATCCTATTTAATAATAGAAGAGACACAATTTATAACGCTAAAGCATGAATTCCACAGTTCTTGTATCACTGGGGATGCATCAGTAAAGAGGTTCTTTCAACAAGTATCGACGAAAAGCATTTCTTATAATTTTTATTGAATTGAATATTATTATATTTATCCAAAAATTGATCCCAGATACATTAATTAATTAATTAATTTCAAAATATTTTTGCGTTAGATTTGACCCTTTTAGTTTAAATCTGTGTTTTATCCTTTCAACGGCTAAAAGTTTACACGCAAGTTTTTTTTTAAATTTTTTTTTATTATTAAAGATTATTTGTGGCGTTCGTAATTTACTGCGATAACCGCTGTCACATCGAAATCTGTGCCCAAAGTATCTTTGAAATACACTTCATCAACAATTTCCATAACAAATAGATACATCTAATTTTTTGATTAAATGTAAACTGCAGTTTAAAAAAAAAACATCATTTAATTTAAAATTATCAAAATTTACAGTCAGATAAAGGCATATTTAGTCAAGCTTTTAACTTGCAGATAACAATTTTGATAACATATTTTAGTAGATGAAAGAATTTAAAATTAATTTTGCTTATAATCATAATCAATTAATCGGAACGAAATTATTATTTAGTGTTTCGCCCTCTCTATAATGTATTCCTGACTTCACCAAAGCTAATCAAAACAATTCAAGTTATCATACAAGCAAGCAAGACAGGCTTGTGGGAAGTGACTGTATCATATAATAGTACAGAGGCTTTTTCCTCCATAGGGACAAGTTTGCAAGTATTTTTTTTTTCTCCTTTCGATGAAGTGTGCATTCAAAACAGAAATAGATGATAAAAAAGTCGCATAACGTTATAAGCAGTAAATGGCCTACTGTCGATATATGTTTACTGAAGTTCGTTCCACTCTGAGGGAACCCTAAAGGATGAAGTGTTGTTGTTGTTGTTACTTATGGCACTTGCCCTTGGACAAGCCCCGCTGATGAAAGCATCAGTAGATTTAAGCCGAATGAGCCTCTCTTGTTTTTCGAAGTAGCGCCAACTAGGGCCAAGAGTACGACTTAGCTACACACTCATCACACTTTCGCTTGCACAGCCTTTTTTTACAGGGGGGGGGGGGGCGCAGTCACACATAGCACACAAAAGAACAACCATGCCCGAAACGGGACTCCCAGAACACGAGGAAGACGCGCTACCTCTGAGCCAGACTGTACATATATAAAGTAACAAAAAGAAAAGAAAAGAAAGAAAGAAATCTATGAAATACAGGTTAGACTTCCAGCCTTATAATTATTCTTGGAGTGTTCGAATTAAATATCACATGTAAGTATTTTCTGACAAAAAAAAGAAAAAAAAAATGTCAGCACACGTGTAGACTTTTTTAGCTGAGTAAGCTGATAAATATTTTAATTGTCTTATGTAGACCAATCAATTACTTTGTTAGTCATATCACAGGGATTGCATTTAACGCTATTGTCCGGATATTCTTTTTCCTTCGCTCTCCCTTCTATTACGTTGATATAATATGATAGCTATACTTCTCGCGCAAAATTTCAAATTTATGATTAGGAATTAGGAATCACAAATTCATCCAAAACGAGGGCGGCTTCTATTCCATAGAACAAAAGAGAATTTTTCTGGAAATCGTGTCTAGAAAACCTCCGTAATAGGCATTATAGCATAAAGAATAATTTTTAAAAAGCACCCTACCCTTAAAAAAACATAACTTTTCTTGTTACTTATTTTATCAGCTTTTTTATTTTAATAATTTTCCAAATTTTAATCAGGAAGGTAACCTTATTCAAATTTCCCTATTATGTGGCACTACTGAAACAAGATCAAAATTTTATTTAATTAATGTTTTAACTAATAGTAAAATTTTAAAAATAATAGAGAAGATGTGGTATTGAGAGTGCAAAAAGTGTAAGAAATTTCAGGGCTCCAACTAACGAGGAAATAAGTGAAAAATCGTCTTCAAATTATTGAATTAAGTTAAAGGTGAGAGTGTCAAAAACCTATTAATAATAAGAATGCAAAATTTCTTGAAGAAATTAATTATCCTTTTATTTAACGTCACAATCTACAATAAATCTAATTGCGCATACACCATCTGCATCGTTTCAGATTTTATTTTTGAGTAAAAATAGTAATTCAAAATTAAAGCGGCATGAATGGAATTATTTAAATAATTAAAGATTTTTAATTAATTTTTTAATATGAAAAGTTTGTGAATGTGTAATCACGCGTGAGTCACGTTTTTTGAACACGTGACACGTAGAGTAAATTGAAATGATTCATTATTTCTCTGGAAAAGAAGGGAAACAATGGAGCAGGTAGTATAAATAACAATAATTCAAAAGTTAAAGGATGTAATTTAAATTCGAATAAATCATTTAAATGCCATCGATTGCGTATTCTCCTACTGAATGAAGCAAAAACATAAAAAGTTATATATATATATA
>JAOUZG010031957.1:3472420-3495401 GCA_026289955.1 Argiope argentata | reverse complement strand
ACATGATATTGTTTTGGTAAGAAAGTTTTGATGTCTCCAAAATACACTGGTAAAAAATATTTTTATATATTTGTACAAAATTTGCATTATTAATTATTACATAAATTTATTTGAAAGAAGATACGTTTTTAAATAGCCGACCTACTTTTACCAGCATAAATATGTTTAATAATGCGTATGCTTCGTTGAAAGCAGATGCGCTTTTATTTCGCACTAGCAGCCTTTGGCGACCAGTCGGTTCGCCATTATTAATGCCGACTAAAGGGTTAAATCATTTTTTATATAACTTGGTCTCATAATAAGTTTTTCAGGAAAATATTTTTAAGCTTCAAATTTCGATAGTCATATTATAGTCACTTATCCTATTATGTAGGCCTTAAGCAGTCCTATCTTTGAACTCCGCATCTCTCTCTTTTTTTCTATCCGTGCACTTAAAATTCAGTTTTAAATTAAACTGAAAATGATGGATCTTCAATTAATATAAAGACCTCTTTACTCAATCCAAGCACGCATTTAAATAAAACTAAGAACTGAAAACAGAGTAGTCCGACATTGAAGTTTTATGTTTACTACAGAAATTGAAACATTATAAATTTTTTTATAATTTATAAAATCTCCAGGAATTATTCAGCAAAAATTTCACAGGTTAATTGAAACCTTCAGTTTTTCATTTTATTTTTAGATGTATATAAATGCTCTCAATATTTTTTTTTAGGTTTATAAATATATTTCAAAAAATTATGGTTTAAATTCCTTTGGTCTTATAGATTTATATTTGTAAAATATTCTTAATATTTCAGCTTCTAAATAAATAAATAAGCATTTCTATCTTCTTCAAATCTGGCTGATTTATTCAGTTCTGAATATTGCAAGTTTAGAACAATCATCATTATCATAATCTAGACCAATTATTCTAGAGTAACTCCTATTGGCTTCTTTGATATCTTGATAAAGTGGTCTAAAATCGCCAGTTTATATCAAATAGTTATGTTGAAATTTTCATAGATCGATCAGCTTTGATGATTGATTTAGTTGATTGGAATGCCACTTTTTTATTTAAGGACTTATTGTCTCAAGAATATTTTGTTAAATATGATTCACAGAGCAGATGATGTATGTAAAAATTTAATTCATCAGCATTTTTTCCCTAAATCTATAATTATATATTTCATTTGGACCAATTGCTAAGAGATTTATGTCTCTTACAAAAAAATTAAGAAATTAGATGTTGGGCTCCGATTACAGAAGATGCCTTGTAGATGTTAAGCCATTTTTGCCTTAACTAAAATTGTTTAATTGGATGAGTAATATATGTATAGTAAAATATCATAGAAAACGTTTCCATCCATTTATTTTCCAAAAATATCATGTTTCATATCTGTTTCATTTTATACAATAACGTGCCGAAAATGGCATTTTTATATGATTAATTTGAAATGATAGTTGATTTATTTTTTCTCATTTGAGAACATGATATTGTTTTGGTAGAAAGTTTTGATTTCTCCGAAATATGCGGGTAAAAATAATTTTATATGTACAAATTTTGCATTGTTAATTGTTACGTATGCTTGTTTGAAAGAAGATGCGTTTTCAAATAGTTGACCTCCTTTTACCAGTAAAGCTTTAATATTACGTTACTTCGTTGAAAGAAGATGCGTTTTTATTTCGCATGATTCATTAAAATTCAGTGATAAATTACAATCACGAAGGCGAATTCTTTGATTTGCACAAAATATCTTCTTCACATAAGTAAAAGTATTAATTCAAAACATGTCTTATTGTTTAAAAAAATTTTAAAAAAAGAATGCAAAAATATTTTACTATTACTGATTATCAATTGCTTTCTGTTTGTCGTTTCTTTGAAATGACGTCATTTTCAAAGTTCGTTTAAGATTTCTTGCTTTCAAATAATTAATCTGGCTCTCAGAAGATTATCGTTTGGTGCTTTTCTAAAAATTCTTTTTCAGTTTTAACTGTCGCACTTTTGTAATGTATTTTTACTTTGTATTTTTATTTACTTTAATTCTTTAATGGAATTGTTAATTTTGATATTGCAAACAATCAAGAAAAATTTTCTCTTGCATTTATTGTTTTAAAAATATCACATTTCCTATTTGTTTCATTTCATATAATCACGTGATGAAAATTGTATTTTTCTGTTTTATTTTTGGTAGTAATTAACTTTTTTAAAAATAAGAACTTCTGAAAATGTGATGGCAACATTTTATTAAAAGCGAATTTTTTTTTCAGATGATCGAGAAGATAAAATTTTATTTTTATTTATTTATTTGCGAAATAAATTGTTGAAAAAAAAAACGATTAAATTACATGTTTAAAAATTCATTAAAAATAGAGTTTTAATTCGTAGGTCAAAACATTAAAATTATTGAGAAGCTAATTTTTTGAGCTTTAACTTGATGCAAAAATCAATTTTGTGCTGTAATATTTTCGGAAGTTATAGCGAAAAAACGTCAAAATGTGGCCAATTTTTTAATTAATTAAAATTTTAATTAAAAATTCAAAAAAGGGCCCCGAGGTGCACATTCCCGGCACCCAAGGTATACATATACCAAATTTGGTAGCTGTAGGTTTAACGGTCTGGCCTGTACAGCGCCAACACACACACACACACACATTGTACTTTATTATAAGTAAAGATAAAGATGATTTATTAAAATGTGGAGATAAATTACAATCACGAAGGTGATTTCTTTGATTTGCACAATATATCTTCTTCACATGAGTAAAAGTAACAATTCAAGACACGTCTTATTGTTTTAAAAATTAAAAAAAAAACCACGAATGCAAAAATATTTCACTTCTACTTATTATCAATTACTTCTTGTTCGTCGTTTCTTTAAAATGACGTCATCTTCAAATTTGTTTAAAATTTCTTGCTTTTCAATAATTGCTGGGAAAATCAACAGAATTATGAACATGCATTTTAAAAAGAGCATCAGAGTTTCGAAAAACATCACAATGTTTATTTTGGGGGAAATTGCTTGTGACATTACATCTGAATGTGACTATGAAAAGCCGTGCGTGTCTGTTTCTCTTGTATTCACGGAACATCAGCAACATTCACAGAAGAAACAAATTCACCGCACGGAATTTTCTGCTCGTGCAAAAGCTTCTGCTGGCCACTCACTCACATTCGATTCTGAAGCTTTTTTATTCGTCAGAATGAAAAAGATAGCACGCACATTTGCTTGTGATCAAGGATAAAATGGATTTATTGTAAAGTTGTTTTGCCTGCTTGATGCATTCCCGTTGTCAAATAGAAAATTTTGCAGACAGAATATAATTATTGACAATACCTGAAGTAGTTTGATTAATTGACTAAGTTAAGTCCCGTTCTGATATGCTCGATTCGTTACGAAAAGCACGTCATAATTCTAAAGCCGCATTCCGACGACCTGTGGCCTTACGGATTCGGTCATAAATCTGCCAACTGTCCCATTATCATCGTTGCCAGTGGACGTAGGTCCGGAGTTTCCTGCAAATTGTCAATAAACTGAATGGACATCAAATAACACTGGAAAAGCCCAAGAGACGAGAAAGTGTACCTTCTTCAAACGTGCACAAGTCGTTGGAACGGGGCTTGACATGAAGTTAAGCCCTCCTCCAACGACCTGTAACCTTACAGACGAGGCACGCTTTTGATAATTGTTTACCGATAATTTGTCGGCAAACTGGAAGAACGTCAAAGTTCCCCAGAAAACCGCAAGAGAATGTCAACGGGGAAAAGCGTGCCCCGTCTGCTGGCGGACAGGTCGTTGGAAATCGACTTTAGATACGAAGAGGGTATCGAAACACCCACTGCTCAAACCTCACTAGCAAAAGATATTTGATCCTCCCTGGTTTTAATTAGCATCAACCATGAACATAATCAGTTATTGAACTTGATATTATTATCAGACCTCCTTTGTGTCTGTTCCTGAATATGGCATAATATTTATGCGAGCTTCACAGTAGCGTAACCAAGGAGAGGACAGCGCATATCTTAAACTCCGTTCCAACGATCTGTGGACGTCTGGAGACAGGTACACTTTTCCCTCTCTTGTGGTTTTTCCAGAGTTATTTGATGTTTGTTCAGCTTATCGACAATTTGCGGGAAACCCCTGACCGAAGTCCAAGTCCACAGACGAACATGGTCATATAATGGGTCAGTTGGCAGATTTATGACCATATCCATAAGGCCACAGGACGTCGGAATGTGCCTTTAGAAGTGGTCGTGTGAATGAAACAATAACTCGTTTATGCCGCGTTTTAAGTGGAAACGTATAAAACTTATCTTCTCTACTCTGCTTTATACCAAAAAAAAATAATCCCCGCTTTCATCTAGAGGAAGCAGATTAGTGATCAATTATTACAGAAGTGAAATTTCCCCTTCATTAACGAAAGTCATATACTTTCCGTAAGGACAGATTATCTGCAGGGAGCACGTGAACTAGGTCAGTGCGACGCAGGATCCTTCGTGCACCTTTTGCACGGCGACCTTCTCTCACGCGCCAGGTGATCGCTGCACCCCTCCGAATTACGTAACTACGACGACAAAGATCCCTTCCGGTAGGGGCTCGATACGCTCGCAGGTTAGTGGGTCTGTCGGGAAATCTCGTCAAATCAGGAAGCCGATTCACGTCCAGAAGTGCTGCAGAATCCAGACAGCACGACGTCGGCGAGCGGAAGAGGTGCAGAAAGCCTCCTCCTCTCTTGATGAGAGAAGAGGGGCTAATTCTTTTGTTACACGCAAATGGGGTGAGGTAGGTACTATGCAGTAAGGGTAAGGATGTTTTGATGAACAAGGTCTTCGCCTTAGTTCAAAAACAAGTAAAATACACTTGTACGAATTACTTTAATAATTATGACTTAATGAGGAAGATTTAGTTATTTTAGTAAAACGAAATACTTCAGTAATTATCAACGTGCACCCCTCCTGTAGCTCGAAAAATGGCCATGTTAAGCCTTTCTTCAATATTCTGATTCCACAACCCAAGACATGACTATCATATATTTATCTTATCATTAAACAGTGAATCCTTTTAAGAAACAAACATGACCAATCATTTGTTATTTATAACGTTGAAAATTTCCATTGTAAATCCAGCATGTCAGGAAGAATCACGTGCTTGAAAAAATGAGAAAGCCATTTTATATTTCCAAGAACCTAAACAATGAACCCAGCTCTCTTTTACATTATTTTAAATGTTATCTTTAAATTTTTCATGTCATTGATTACGATCTTGAAACTTAGAGGACCTACGACCCTATTCTGAGCTTTCATCCAGTAAAAATAGCCAACTCAATCTCATAAATTATAGAGTAGTTATACTATTCATTCCAAGAAGAAAAAATTATTAGTTATCGATTGAAATGGCAATGTTAAATACATTACTATTTTCGGTTATTATTTCGGACTAATGTTTTGTAACCATAGAAAGTTTCCAAGATCCATAGCATAAGTAGCGAATTAATATATGTCTTAGGAGGAGGTGGGGAGTATTTGATTATTGCAATTTCTATTTCAGGCGCCTACACATTTCCTCGCAAGACAGGGATCCTGAAAAAAAAGTTTTCGTTTTTCGTCAAATCATTTGGAGATTTTCCTAGACCGTTCATTAGATGACATGGTTGTGTAGATGCAAAAGAGGAAATTCTTGGAAGTGGAATTTCACTTAAACAAGTAAAGTAAAAAAACAATTTTTTAAAAAAAAATCAATTACTACTTAGGTTATTAGGAGAAATTTAGGCAGTTAAAAATAATTTCATTTTAGTAACTTTTTATCAAATAATTAAAATTGTTGTTCTCGTGTGCCGCTTTACAACGGAAGGAAGGGTGCTGTAGCTCCTGAAGGTGTGGACCCCTGAGCCCCAGGGGACAGAAGTCTGACTTCTTGCTCACACATGTCACAAACCCTTTTTAAGGGGCGGACTTCATTCATGCATTTCATTCATTCAGGCTGCCGGGTTCGAACTCGCAGCACAAGGGATGCAAATTCAACTTCCTACCAACCAGGCTACCCCGGTATAACAATTACAATTACTATAAATATTTGTATAAAAAATTAATATATTACTATAAAATAATTACTATTATATTATTATATTACTATAAAATAATTACTATTATATTATATTATTATATTACTATAAAATAATTACTATTATATTATATTATTATATTACTATAAAAATTATAATAGCATTGAGTTTTCAACACGAGTTGAGGCAACACAAAATATGTGAATTTTCTAAGCCAGTAGAGTTAACAAATACAGATTAGAAATTTCTAGTTTTAGTTTTCTTTATTCTGTATTATTTTAAATCGAAAGTGTTTCAAAATGTATCGGAAAAATTGATTAATTAACATTTAATTTTAAATGTATCAAACATTAAGAAAATAAATAGAATCGTTTAAAATAATCAGGTGAAAACATGTTAAGCCTAACCTTTTTAGAGTGTAGGAAAAAAGCAAACTGAATACATATTTGACGGCGGGGAAATGAAGATTTTTGGTGAGAAAGCTAGTTTGTAATTAGTTAATAAAAACTACAGAATTAATATTTAAAAAAACTGTATTAACCTCAAATGCCATCCACTACAAATTAAAAAATATACTTGAACTTCATTGGATGAATAAAAAGTATTTTAATAACGATTTAAAAATGTGAAGATTTTACACACACACACACACACACACGACCTAATAGTAGGCATTGAAAAAATCAGATTAAAAAGAAAGAAGACTGCATAAAAATCGAAGCATTTGGGAAGTATATTTCGATGCCAGCTTATGTTAAGGAAGTATGAAGGGGGATGGGATTATACTTCGTTTTGTAGATGCCGGCTGGTTCTGAAATCAAAACAATTACCCAAGCTGCATAAAAAAACACTCAAGTAATTTTCTCAACATTTTATTTAAAAAAATTATAGATATTGACCAAACAATAAGTAAAATCATTTAAATAAAAATCAAATTCTTATGATATCTTCTACAAGCTAGCAATAAACAGTTCGTAAAACTTCCTCTGAGTTCCCATTTTGTTTTTTAATTAATGATAAATTATTTTTATAGAAAATCAATTTGTTGATATAATTATAGTTCTATCTAAATATTTTAGTGATGGGCAAATAATTTTTGCGTGCCATAAAATTTTAGAGGGCTCAGAATTAATCAGGAAGTCACGATTCTACGTTTAGTGGTTGTGACAATTTTCCCTCTCTTCAAAGCAGATTTCTTCCATTTACCTCATGTCTATGATAGGGCTCACTTTGGAACAACAATTTATTACTTCGCTTCGTTACAAAAATATTTTTTTGCTAGAGCGAATTTGATATGTCAGTTTTCAAACTGTTTTTCTTGCAATCACGATCCACTTAAAGGGTTAAGATTCCACTTTCCGGGAGAACTTATTTCTGTTGACTTGTCTCAACGAGAAACTAGATTTTCTTTTCAATTTGCGGCCAATACTTGATCAGACGGAATATAATAATTTTTTAAAGCAGCATCATAATTTCATCCGCTCAATTCAAAGATGGTGCGTTTACATGTGTCAGAAAGTAAAAAGAGGAAAAAAGTCATTAATTTTGTGATTCATCATACAGAGCAGCAGTAGAAAAACATTAATTCCTATTTCCAAATATTACAAATAGACGATAGAAATTGTGGATGCTGCTATATCACTAGAATCAACGCTATCTGACCAAAAATAATTTAATATTTTGTTTCTATCTTGTTCTCTTAATTTTTCATGCTTTGTCCTTTTCTGTAAAATAAATTTACCTTTGTTTTTGTTAAAATGCCGCAGCATTTCTTGAAGCTCTGAGCATTTAAGTAAAGTACGGAGTTAAAAAATAAATCTACCCTTGCTCTTGTTAAAATACTATAACATTCCTTGATTCCCTAAGCATTTAAAAGGAGGAATAAATCCATACTTTCCCCCCCCATAGAATTTAACTAGTGTAAAATTATAAAAGCAATGAATGTTGTACTAAATAAAAACAGTCAGTTTTGGTGTTTCGGAAATTATGGCTAAATGAGCTTTCCAACATGTGTAATAAGGAAAGAATTTTATGGATTCCCAGTTCACTATCAGATGTAGTGAAGTCCGATTTTCTACTCAACGTACCGATTCTGCAGCCATAATTAAAAAAAAAAAAGACAGTAGCTGCACAAGGCTCCAAAGTGTTGCACAATTGTGTATTTTGGAATTGTTCAAACATAGCAAAACTGCATTTAACAATAATATTCCTGCTCAATTACATTCCTTCTCATATACAAACAGAAAGTACTAAAAGTCAATCGAGATTCTGATGAATTTTTTGAAAATCTTTTTGGAATGATATTTAATGAAGAAATCTCAAAAATGCAATATATCAAACGATAGAAATTTGGCGACAGTCATGACATAATTTGTGGATTTCTATTAAACATTGGCGCAGATTCTTTCATGTGCATGTGAACGCTGTAACTTGTAAATGCCTGGAGTTTTGTGGATGCTTTTTTAATAAATGGTTTCTTTTTCTGTCAATGGAAATTTTAAATACAACCATGATTTTCTTGCTTGTCCTTGAGTATGTTAAAAGTTTTAGAAGGATGCAACAACTTCTATAAATAAAGTCAGGCGCGTAGCATTCGCACCTTCATTGTTGATCTGCACCAAAATTCGAATTGAAGATAAGCGCTCGAAATGTATACTGAATTTTCTTAACACAGAAAGAACAAAAAACTTCATATAGCGTTAGTTAACGAGTAGGCGGAAAAACCGTAAACGCTAGATAGTTGATTAACACTTGCTGGCAAAAATATTTAATCCGAAATATTTTTCATTGTGCTCACTATTGACTTTCAGGTAAAGCGCTAAAATTCTCAGTAGTGATCTATGAATGTGAAGACGCAGCACATTTATATCATCTGATTATAATTTGACATATAATGAAAGTCACGGGAATTATACATAAAATGGTCTAAAGCATTCTATTTTAAATAAGATTGTTCTTTCTCTCAAATTCAAGAACTGTTTTAGAAAGATGGACGTGTACATTGTCAAATCAATATCATTTGAAATCGAGATGGTAGAATTGAAAGAAGGTTATTTTAATAACTAAATATAAACATATACGATTTATACTGAAAATCACAAAAAAAAATCCAAAAGAAGAACGGTTGCCATTTGTTTACGGTTCTCATCTCGCATTGCGAACCATTTTTCTTAAACGCTCTCTACCCGTGGCTGAAATAGCGATACTCAGACCCTTTTCGTTATTGTTCGCCAGATTAAATTTTGTTTTCTCGAATTCGTCAGTTTATCGGTTTAAAAAGCAGCCACGATTCTACTTAAGTCGATTCTTTTTTCGAAACGGGATTCTTATTCTTCTCTAAATAAGGACCCTCTAGTAAAATATGGGAAAGAACGATGAACATTAAGTTGAGATTTCTGCTCGGTACCAAAGACAATGCATATTTAACCCTTTGCCCTTGCAAAAGTAATCAATGCATAATTATTCACTTGACAAAAAGATTTGCTCATTGCTCTGATAAATAAATATACATAATTGTTTTAAGTCGAATTTCTTTGAAAAATTAATCTACATCTTTTTAGCATTCTTTAGGATTTTTATCAAAATTGAAAAATAAATAAAACGTCAAAATAAGACGCCGTCTTGAATGGTGAGTGAGAGGTACCATCAAAAAGCAAAGGGTTACACATTAATGTTAAATAGTGGACTAATCAGTTTAGGACCACAAACTTCTCGAAATATTTACATTACGAGTTTTCACAAAATGGACATTAAAGTATGAGGGCGGAATTAATGAATCGTAACAGAATTTAATTTCTAACATCAAGTATCGATATTCTGCAATAGATTATATATTTAAAATGAAATTGCTAGGAATAAGAAGAAACTTTTATAAAATTAGTTTATTGCCCATTGACTTGAGAATGAAGGAAGATGTTACACAAATCAATGACATTTGAATTTACGCACATACAAACAGCAGTACAGAAAAAAAACTTACTATATCAATTTGCAATTAAAAACATTGAGCTAGTTTCGAAAATTTTGTAGTAAAAAAGAATGTGCACAGATAAGAAAATAATTCAAGTTAAAAAAAGGGCAACTGCATAATTTTTAACAGAATAAGTCAATCTTTTTAAAAATTATTCAATAAAAACGCGATAATTTCACTTTATATTCGAACAAAATTGCTTAAGAAATGGGATTATTTTGCTTAAGAAAAATAGGCAAATTATTATTCTAAAAATTTTACTACAGTATGTCAAACAAATGATAATTTTAATTTAAAAAGTACAAATTTATGAAACAAAAAAGGCGAATTTTATCTCAATTTAAATGCACGTACAATCTACACGAAACAAACGAATGTTTACGAGCACTACAAAAATTTGAAAAAATATACAAAAGTAAAATTTACAAAATTAAAAAGTGTCTATATTTTATACATATTTTTCTGGATGCTTGATACATTTCAAGAAAGCACTAAAAGGTAAATACAAAAATATTCATTCATTCATCTCCCCAAGAAAAAAAGAACATACCTAAAGATATTCAAAGCTTTTTATAAAAAGGATTGAGTCATTTTCTTATGTCCATGATTAATGAGAAAATATTTACACACAAAAAAATTACTGAAATCAGATCTGTATAAATTCACACAATATCACATAATATCTGACTAATTCAAAACGGCGAAGTGTCATACTTGGATTACAAAAGAATCATTTACAAGAACTTTTGAGCGGACTGCTTAATGTCACAGCGCTTGTTCTGTAGTGAAATACCACCGAAGTCATAGCTTAATAGTGACATTTTATAAAAATGAGATTAGTATTGTTAATTGAATAACGGCTGACACAGTATGTCAAATTGAAGATCTGGTTTGGCAAGAGGTAGTTGTTGAGCTTGACGAATTGGTTGAAGTCGAGTCTTTCTGTTTCAGCAACAGCCTGGAGGAGAGCTTTTTGGCCATTGACGAATGCAGGCGAGTGCTGTTCGTCAGACATCCTGATCCTGTGGAAGCGGAATTAGTGGTTGACCTGAATTCAGCAGGTTTGGATTTCTTGCGCAACTTGTCTTTTAGGTATTTCACTACTTTGCTCGAGAAAGAGAAGGCAGCACAAATGAAGACTCCTTGGAAAGTATTGAGAACGCAGAACAAATACCACAATGATTCAACATCTGCGTAGCTGGCAATGACACCGATGATCCACGTTAAGCCCATGAGAAGGGCTAACCTAAGGTAGAGTTTAAAATTTCGCCTTTGCGCTTGACTCTGCTGTTTAACCGAAGACTGTGTAGTCATGAGGATCATTCGAGAACTAGAAAAGAACAAGACTACATTCATCAGCATTATTAAAACTAGGGGCCCGAAAAAGAAGGTTGCGAGAGATCGTCTTTTCAAGAACCAACACTGAGGACTGGCGAAGCCAGGCCTATAGATCAATGGGAAACTATCGGTGAATTCTGCCAAAGCCAAAAGGCCAGTTAACGATAAAGGTATACCCCAAGAAAAGAAGGAGTAAATAATAAATCTTTTAATCTGTTTACCAGAGGATACTCTCAGTTCTGTCGTGGCCATTTTTAGAGTTCGCCAAACGTCGTATGCTATGGCGGCCATCCAAAAGAAAGAGCTTTGGAAAAAGTAGTATTTGAAAAAAGCAACAGAAGAACATGAAGAGTGACTAAGGTTGGTAGACGCACCAATGATGTAGAATGCGTAGGCAAAGAACAAAGCGACGCAGAGAGAAACCAGGCATTTTCCTGAAAGGTTTTGCAAATCTGGCACAATCCAGAACATAACGAAATGCAAAAATAGAGACAGCATTGAAATGCCCAGTCCAATCAATGTTACGTATCCCATAACCTCAAAAAATTTATTCTCTTCCGATGCATATCCAAAGTGAGAACATACTAATGTTTTGCCGTCTCGGGTATGATAATTGGTCGGCTCGTACACTTTGTCGTATCTTGGAACGTAAATACTCTCATTTAGGTATTTTATAAACTCATCATCATTCAAGGCTATCAACAAACAATCGCGACTGAGATTACCTTTTAATTCATTGTCATTTGTAATAGACATATTATACGTTTCACCCCGCACATTCTGAAGTGGGTTATCAACATTTTCAGAAAGCTCATATTTGACTTCGTTATCTTCAATTGCGGGCTGTATAACAAGTGGAACATCGCCACTGCCAGATACTGTAACTTCATGAGTAGGTTCTTCTCGAAGTACACAGGAATCGCCTAACCTTCTATATCCTGCAAGACACAAAAGACTTCGGCATTTTTGGAAAAACATATCCCAAACATCTCCGGGGTCACATTTTTTCATCTTTCCAACGTTTTCCCCTCCTGCCTCGTTGACATCCAGCAACAAGGAGAATGCTTGCGGTTCGATTTTACGAAAATCTATTCCTTTCATCTCCCTGAATTGGCAGGAGAGGTCAGTTGCCTTTCGTCCATTGCAAATAGCACAATGGGGGTTTCTGAATTTGTCTTGGTCATAGATGAACCGGGCCGCCATGTACGACTTGCACATTATCCTGGTATTTTCATCCACCCAGTCTAAAGGACAATCCGATACGAGATCCGATTTACACAAGCGAATCTTGCTCTCAAGTTCTACGGGTATGATCGGGTCAAGTACACAGTTGTGATAATGAACCGACCCATTCGGTCCAGTAAGGTAGAAACCCCAACTGGAATTGTCAGATTTCAGGGTCTGGTAGACTACATCCTTGGTGATATTTATTTGATTTTCATTGTAAGTGGTTATAGAAGGACATACCAGCTTCGGAGACCAGAGGGTTAAGTTTTCAATCTGATTATTACATATGCTACAGTAGTAATTCTTGAAAGTCATACCAGTCACCTTATTGGTAGCCGGTAAGGACCCAAGAGGATCGGGAGAATTATCTAAGGTTGTTTTGCTTTCACACAAGTTCCGGATCTCTTCGGGGCCGTCGTAAGAAGGCGGGCAAGAATCCTTCATATAGATGCCCATTCCTTCCTCCAGGAGATGATACATTTCGAAGCATCCATGTCCTGGGGAATTTGTCCGAGCACTTAACCCAGGAGCATCAATGCAGCAATCCCCGTATTCGAGACACAGTTCGTCGCAAGCACAATTCCTATCCTTGAGGGCAGACCCTTTGCTCGATTCCTCGGCGCAACTATCCAGCTGTGGACAGCTCTTACCAAATTTCTGCACTTCAGTGAAATTGAACGACATCAGAGCGTCGGCAATGCGTACATAGCACAGGCTGAAGATAATGACGATACAGCAAATGGGTACCGATAGACGTCGCATGTTGTACGGCATTGAAGTATTAACTTTGCAAGACACCGTATGAATCTGAAAGAAGAAAAAATATTTTTTAAATATATTGAGAATAAATTGAAATTATGTTTGGAACAAACTTAAACGTAAATAATAAAATGAAAATCCAAGAATATTTAAAATCATGACTTTCTCTTAGATACTGAAATAAAGCTTCATTTAGATGTTAAAACTTCAAAATATTTTCAACTAATCTATTTTCTCACTAGTTGTAACAACGGAAATTAATAAAAGGGAGAAAAAATCCTAATTCGATCACAATGTATTTGATAAAATCAATTTAATATATCAATACATCTAGGAAAGGAAATCTTGATTTATTATTTTGACAAGTCGCTTTGAAATATTTCAAATAAAAAGGATATATTTTCAATTTCAGTAAAAAAAATACAGTAAAAAAATATTACATTTAAGAACTAATACAAAAATCAAACAAATTCATATTATAGTAATAAAAAAGTTTATTTTAATAATTTTGTTTCTATATAAAATAAAATACAATAAAATATCAAATAGCAGTCTAAAATAAATAACAATAAGTTTAAAATAAAAGAAATTTTTGAAATAAGTAATTCAGTTCAATCGTTAACATTGCTGCTTTTCTGTCGCAATGGAGTTATTTCGCCGCAGAACTCGTAATTTGGAACCGCCGTTTTAAACAATGACAGTTGTCTTAGTTTTCATAAAAATCGATAGAATAAAAAAGTATTTTCAATTCAAGTTCAATATTTTTATACTGACAAGAAAATGAGTTTAGAAAAAACACAAATCCTGTATTCCAAAAAACTGAATTTGAGATTTTCTTTGGAAAAATGGAAACAAGTCCCTTTATTTAATCATTTTCATTGAAATTTTTTTCCTAAGTACCAGTAGTTAATTTAAAATTAAGGTAAAATATTGTCTACGGCCATGAGACTATTTTTATAAAGGTAAATAAATTTGTAAAAAAGGAATTATCTCGGTAATAATTTAATCTGAGTAATTTTACTTAAAAGAAAGTTCACCATGACATTTCTTTTAGTTTTATTATTCGAATTAGGAATAGTGAATGAATTTCTTTGAAAGGATTACAGAAATTCACATATTAATAAATTAAAAATAAATAACTATCGCAGTAGTTCCAGATTTATATTATATTATACTATACTATACTGAGAAACCTCATTATTATGTCACTTCCCTCTGGTACCGATTCATTTCAATGTTAACTTTTTTTTACAACTTCCCCGGGTTTTGATACATTTGATAATGAGGCATGCATCTAATCTACATAACCGATACATACATTTTCCTTAAGTTTAATAAAAAACGATTGCTTACAATTTTAATACACGATCCAGCTAAAAACATCAAGCCACTACTTAATTTTGTACATTTTAATTATTGTAATAATATTGACTTGCTTTTTTTATTAACTTGTATAGCAGATTTTTTCCCTCAAGCTCCAAGTAATGTATATATCAACAATATTGGTGAACCAGAACGATCGTCACAAGAATGTAAATAAGGTCACTTTAAATATCATGTACACAGATGACATGGAATGTATTCAATAATTTTAAATGATAGGATGGTTAACATGCCTTATAACATCATAGAAAGTCCATTAATCAAGACAATGCATTATTATACGATCATTAAGTGTTTTCATTCTCCAAGAATCAAACAAAATACTCTCAATATCCAACATAATCGAGACAAGAAAAAACGGTTCTTGGTCATACATACTTCGCAGTCGTCTGTAGAATTTTGTAAAAATACTTCATCATAAGTCGTTTGCTCAATCCCCACACTGTCCAAACAGAAGTCGATTTTTCGCTTTCTTTCATATATCTAAAGAACTGGAATTCGGTCATTGAGCGTTTGGACCAACAAAAGAGTGCATCTGGTTTATAGATAGATTCAAACGTTAAGTGTAAAAGAAAATCGGGATTTTAAATGAACTCTTTAATGAAGGATCTTCCAACTTCGACTGAATCCAGTGATTTTTCCTAGCATCCAATTCACCGACATCGGTGTCGAAAATAGCGTTACTGCGTTGGTTCAACTAATAACACTGGAGATCATGGAGTGACTTATGGAGAGCATAGAGGGACTTACGTGGATAGTATTATAACGTCTGTAAATGATTACTTGTACGTTTGAAGGGTTGAGTCACTATAGTTGAAATGTATCCTTGTATCAATACCCTGATCCACTTTGCATCCTATATCCGAAATAAACGAGGGCACATAATCAAGGACTCAACGTTGCGGAGAGGAACGAAGATGCAGAATAGATTAGTGATTTCACAAACGATGACAAGAAATCGCAAATCAGTCACTCAGTGATAAATGCTCGTAAATTAGAGGCGAATCTTTCCGATTTGAACAAATTCATTCCTGGTAATACATTACATTCATTATTCTGAAAATTGGTGCTTGTGCCGAACGTTAGCATAGGCACAGAGCCATTTTAACTAAAGTATTGGAATAAAATTATTTAAATCTTCTTTTAGGTCTCCTAAAATCTTCCTTAATATGGGCATATTTCATGGAAAATAAGTGCACTTCCATTTAAACGGCATTTTATCTGATATTATCGTTTTCAATCACCATGAGGCCATTCACAAGACTCCTTAGCTGCGCGAGTTTCTACAAGATTGTTTAAAGTAAAATTCACCTCCTCGGCTGCAAATTGCCTTCTATTTGTCCAAATGATATAAAATTTTAGCAATAAGTATTTCATGTGCTTACTATTTTTTCTGCATTGAATACAAAACTTTAAGGGGAAAAAATGATTTTCATGTTATATTTGATATTTTAAAAAGCTCCATTGCCAGAATCTACAGTGAGTGAGATATGACTAATGAAGAGACTAAGCAGAGCGAAATAACTGATCACCGACGAAAGTCATTGCATCCTGAGCGCATAGATTGTTGTTAATGCTCTGATGTGTTAATACTTTCTCAGTCTGTCAATACGCGCAATTTTGTTTCATTTTTTTTTTTTTTTTGAAAAATTTCTTCATTGCCAAATGCAATATATTACCAGGGATTTTTTTAAACTATGTTCCCAACTGTTCCATTCCCTTTATTACGAAATGGATACACTTAAATATTAAAATAAGTTATTTATTTATTTTTTTTTTAATTTTTTTTTTTCGCCTTTTTAACTTTCGCTGTGCAGAAAATAGTGAAATTCATTGCAATCACGTGACTTCAGATTCGTTATTTTTCCGAATATTAACTTCCATTGTGTGACTCGTGACCGATGGTAAAATGAACACCTACGCCCGATTATGTAGGAATATGAGTCGAGAAAGAACCGGGAGCTTATTACTTGGTTAATGGAATTCCTCTGCTTCCTACATCTGTTTGTTTAGTCTCGCAACATTTCCAGCTCTTGCATTGAGCCCGTAAGCACATCAGCGGGAATTTTTATATCCATCTTTGCTTTATTTTTGTTGTTGAAAGTATTACGAATTTGACAATGTGCATCAGTATTACCTGCACATTCATATGGATCCTTTAAATGGATGGGTTAATAAGTTGGAAAACGAGACCTTTCATTTCTTTAATGAGGTACGAAATGGTCAGATTTACAATGTGCTTGTATCAACTCTGTCGATTCATCTAACATAATGGCGATAAAAAAAGAAAAAAGATACCGAATTATTCTTGAACTTCATAAAACAGGACTGTGAAGTGTGATATGTTAGTGCAAATGGCAAAATTAAACAAGATGATGCTCTCACTATATTATAAAATTTTGTCTCTAAATGGTATTGTACTGTTCAAAATTTTCAAAAATCAGAATAAAACGTATTCTTACAGCAGAAATATATGGTTAAGGGTCAAATATTTAAAGATAAAAGAAAAACAGGGGTGGGGGGTTACATATATTTTTGGGAATTCCTACTACGTTTCACATCTGTCCAGCTTTTGAATTTCGTGTCACTCGGGGCATTAAAATAAATAAAACAAATTAACCCTTATCAGATGGTAATTTTTTATAAGCAATTTTCACTAAGTTGTTACTGATTACAGTAAATATACAGTAAACATTTTCAATATCATAAAAACTGATTAACAATTATTTTTGAAGGAATTTTGGAAATATACGAATTTTAAATAATTATTTATAAAATATATTTTTTGAAACAATCTAAAAAAGAAATCAATCGAGATAAAATAATTTGGTTGTTCAATTATAGAAATAAACGGTTTTCTTTTCACCAACCAACTTATGATTAGAACATACTAAGCAGTTGTCTTTTCTTTTAGTATCTAATTGCAAAATCGTTGCTAAATGATACTAAGTTTTAGATAAAAGATACTAAGAGATTAGTTGGAATACTTTCCATCTAACCTCTCGTCACTGTCTGTTTTTGATAGTATTCCGTACGGTGTAGTTTCAATTCATGTAAATTTCAAATTAGTGACTCAATGTTTTTCTAAATAAAGTTTTTTGATAACATTTTATGGTTTCAAGGCTAGTCCTATCACTAGAATCAAAATCACTTTAAGAATTGTTTTCAAAACATTGACTGCTATTAAATCACTATCAAAATGTATGCAATTTTCTCCATTCGTTTTTGAGAATATATTAAAAATTAAATATGAAGTTTTGAAGATGCCAATTATTCTGTAGCTGATGCTTAACTGATAGGGTAATCGTATTCGTGCTTGCCTTTCAACAGGTTCAGTCTAGCCACCTCTCACGTGACGCACGACCTCGGCGATAAACACCTCTTATCACTGCTGTCTGATAGTTTTCAGAACATTTTGGACAATTCTCCAAAGAGCCTGTTACCTCGCGGACAAAGCCCTGATGTTGAACTGTCTTCCTTTTCCACATCCTTGTCCGAAACCGAGGTGTGCCCTCTCCACGATTGCTTTCGTTTTTCAGTCTAGAACGGCATTGGAAAAAAAATAATTTCGGGAGATTGGGACTTTCCGTTGAGAAACCCTCACCAAATTGGAAAGCGAACGGCTACTTGTTAATGGGGTCGTTAAAACATTAAAATTTTACATTAAAAATGAACTGGGGAAAATGTACCATTAAAATATAATGAATATGTGTTTTAAGTTATTTTGTTTCGGTTCTCACAACTTTGCAATTCTGCTACTCATAGAAAATCACTATTTTTCAGATTTTTTCATTTCGTTTGTTTATAGGCAACTGCAGTTTTGAAAGAGTCTCTTCAAATTCCACCCCTTTTCGATTTTAAAATAGTTTATAGGGAATGCTTTTACTTTTTATTAATTTTTTCATCATTTTGAGACTACCAAAGTAACAAAAATGAAAATAAATATCGCTCTTTAAAATGTTTCGTAACGTGAAACTGGTGATATTCCCACATGCATATTCATTTGACCGATTCTTTATTATTCAACCACAACTGGGTGAATTTAAAATAGATATTAAAAAATAAAACGATGTATTTTATCAAGATGTTCCTCTTGGCGATGTGTGTGTGTAATTGGGATAAATTATCTTGAATGACCACTGGGGCAGCACGGAGTTGAGTCATTTCATTGGTAGTGTGCGCGTGAGTGTGTGCGTGTAATGCTTAATACCATAGTGAAGAAATATTTATTTACTGAACGTGATGCGCTTCGAGAAAGGAGGCCTTTTCCGCTCTTCAACTCGACCTAGAGGAAATCGGAACCACGACCACCGACAGATAGGATGGAAATGCATCACCACTATTCAGCTGTCCATCAAAAGACCCGGCCCCGGTTTCTTTTGAGAAGAAACAGCAGCATTCACACACACGACAACGCATGCAAAAACTTCAAGGTTACCCAAAAACGAAAGAGCTTTTTTGAAATGTTTATGGCTTCTCCATTATTTTCCCGACCTTTCGACAAAAGATTTTTGCTGCTGCGGAACACTGCGCATGAGCTATGAAATAATGTTCCAGCAGCAAATCTGGCCCAAATAGCGAAAACACTAACGAAAAATCAAATTCTTCGGCTTCCTAAATGCACGGAAATGCGTGTTAAAAATGCATCCTAAATACATTGTGTGTTTCGTTTCCATTAAATGAGCGCGTTTATAAAGCTTATATTTCCGTAATATGATTTGATGTTTTAATAACTTACATTAAGAATTTAATACAGTTTCTTATAATTTATAAATTAAAAAGTTTTTCTTTTTAGTGTTCTTTATTATGAAAGGCCCTTTCTTATTATTTAAAAATTCTAATATAGATAGGATTTTTAATAGAAAGTATTAAAAAAAATTACAGTAAATTTCAAATATTTTCTGTTATCTAAATGTTAGACAACATTTCAACAGATCAGAGAAAATCACTATATGGAATAGGAAAATATAGACTTCCATATCAGGAGATAAGCTTTGCAAGCTCTGCTTTCCTCCTCTCAAATTACAGCCAGCTATTTGCAATGTAGAAAATTAAATTCATTATAGCGCTTGCCTTTTTTGCACTCTAAAATAGTGCTCTAGATTTTTCATTAGAATTCTGACATGAATTTTTTTTGTCAAAGGAAATATCCCTTACAGATTTAGCATTTTTTACCAACTAAAATTATGAACGGAATCGATTTACTGAAATTATTTTCAATAAATTTATGGAAATAATTTAGCAACCAAATGAAACACTCACTGCCAAAATAAAAATATATTGTATGTTATTGAATGAAATATGTTATTGTATGAAAAAAGTTATTGTATGAAATATTTTATATTTATTTAGTATATTATATTTATATTTATCATCAAATGTTGTTCATTAAAACGATATAATCGGACATGATGAAGCATTTCCATTATTTGTAGCTAAAATAAGCTGAATGTAAGTTAATTGCTCGGTAAACAGATTAAAAAACGCTTTACTGACTATATTATTTAGTTCGTTCATTTTCTAAACAATTACATAAAGAGAAGAATACTTTTTTTCATGAAATAAGACCAAAAAATTCATAAGGATTGCTTCCTTGTTTTCTTGCCTTTTGAATATATTTACTTCTAAACTGTATACTTTCAGTGAGCTTCCTACTAAAAAAAAATCAAGATATTGAAATCCTTGACGATTTTTTTTTTACTCGGCCACCTTGTCATAAAATTGTTGTTTTTCAAAGCTGCTGAGTTTTTAAATAGGAGTGCAACTAAAGGGTGAATAGAAAAACATTCAGAGGAGGATTTTCAATCTCTGAAATGAGCAAATGAACCATCCACTAAATTTAACTTTTCTCGGTAGCAGCCGCTACTGCGCAACAAAAAGAGACCTTCATAGCTCACTAATGTTTGAAAGGATAACTTTATGAGAAAATGAGAGGAAGGTTGAGAGATCTTACTACGGCCGGAGAAAGATGAAGATCTGTCGTCTGAAATAGCATATGCAATAGATGGTTGTGTGTCACTTGCGCTCACTCATTAAAAAGTGTCTTTAGCGCTCAAGCCTTAAAAAGGTTACCATATTATAGCTTGCATCTTTGTAAGCAAGATTTGGAGATTTAGCAATGAGCGCCAAATGGTAATCCCTTTAAAAGTGAGAACGATACTCCTTGTCTCTTATAACGAATTGAGACTTTCGTGAGAAAAATGCTGATGACTCTCATCGCGTTTCAGACGACTGCTAAAAATAATAAATAAAATGCGAGAAATTTGCCCCAAAATGTATTTATTATAAAAGAGCACGTTTATAATTTTCTGATTCAGAAGACATTTTTGGAAAATAATTTTGATGTGCATAATACAAAATGTAACCTAATAAAGTATGATTTTTAGTTTTATGAGGGTTTTATCTTTATCTCTTACGGTTTATCTTTATTTAACAAAATGAAAAAGAAAATACATAGATCAAAAAATTCTATATTATTCGCATACATAAATTCAAATTAAAACATATATCAATAATGCTTAGTTCTTTCAACATGTATGTATGTATGTTTGTATGTATATATTTTCCACAAACTGTTACTTGAGAGGAGGTAATGTATTTTTTACATTAAAGTTGTTCAAATAAGTTGCATCATTTTTTTTGCAAAATATTTAGGGCTTTGTCTTAAATAAGAATCATTAATAATTTTTAAAATAACTGCTGCTTAACTCAGGGGGGGAAAACCCTATTTTAAATAAGAAAATGTTTAATTACGGAAATTCCTTCAAATCTGAAATACATTACTTATTGTCAGATTTAACTTTAGAAAATCCAATGTACCAGCAATCGACATGTAAATGCAACATCTATACGCATTACCTTAAAACACTTTGTTCTCGTATACAGTATCATGAGCTAAATGTTTATTCGCAGGCAATGCAATAGCAAATTTCTGCCTACTTTCTTGAAAGCGCTGCCAATAATTTGTTACTAATTTTGAATTCGCATTAAATCTATGCACGAAAAAAAGCTAAAAAATAAAATATGGTGCTTTATATTCTATTCGCTTGTTTTCACCTCTGAATTCAAAAACTTTACCTGGTTTAAAAAGCAGCATCTCACAGCATGTTCTTACTATTTCCCAAAATATACTACGGTCACCTGCAAAACATTCTATCTTACGATTCCAGAAAATAGCGGAAGATTGTGGCCGACATGTAGAACATGTTTTGTTGTAACTAAATTTGTCAAAAATATGCTAGACGTTCAATTCGTTTGAAAAACTGCCCCTAATGGCGAAATTCTTTATTCGCTTAAACGAATTTCCATCCATTTGTTATGTCCTATACAAAATTTCACAACACTCCAAGGAATAGCCCACAGACAATTATAAAGTAGGGCCGTTTAATTATGGACACCGTGTATGTAAGACAACAAGAAACTTCTAATTATGATGATGATTTGTATGCAGTCGTAATGCTTTCTTAGCTCTAGAAGATTTCAATATCGTTTTCAGATTCCAATATTCTAATAGGTTGTGTAATCTAGAGATAAAAAATTGTAGGATCCTTACTTCAACCGGTGAGAAATAGTAACAATGAAATGTCATGTGATGAAAAAAATGTACATCGCTCTATTTCTTAGATTATTCTTTTGCAGGACAATAAACAGTCAGTCCAGAGCTCAACATTCCGAAATTGACCGTGGAGAAGATATTTCAACTTTAATAAGAGACATTCATACAGAATAGAATTTCGACATCTAAAATCAAACAAATAGGCCCTTCCTTATTCAAAATCAAAACTTTCCTTCTGAAGAATGTTGTTTGAAGAAACGAATGTTGTTTTAATCTAGTTAAAAAATTTAATTTTCAAAATTGTTACGTGTGGAAAAGTGAAAACAATTCTTCATGCAAGAAATTTATCATTTTTCTGTTCATTTGTTACTAAATGCCATTTTTAGAAGTTTTTTAGTTGGATCCATTTTCTACAAAAGTATACTGTATGGCACCGATAGATTCGGTTAATTTTTATTGGGATTAAATAGAAGAGAAAAAATGAATTAACTTTAAGAAATGGACATTTCATAAATCTTTGGTGACTAACTTAAAAAGCCAGTCCTTATGTCACATGAACACAATTACATGTGCCCAAGTAGTAAGGTAATTCAATTCTGTATGGGTGTTGAAAATATTAATTTGGAAACAATTTTTAAGTACTTTAATGCAATATATCTATATAATAAATATTATATATATATATATATATATATATATATATATAT
>JAOUZG010031957.1:3461303-3472320 GCA_026289955.1 Argiope argentata | reverse complement strand
ATATATATATATATATATATATATATATAAAGTTAAGAAATATGTTATATGCTTTAGGAAAGAAAAGATAGAATTTAAACCGCTTGAAATTAAGTACAAAACACGTGAGAGAATAAATTTTATTCACCACAGTTTAGTGCTTATTACATTATAATTTTGTTCAAATATTTGAAAGTTAAGGTTAGGTTATTCCCTTTTTCAGTGGTGGTGTTGAAGTTCCTCTAAAAAAGGCTTAAATTGGAAATAAAATGTTTTGAATTCGATATTCAGATCAGGAAGTCAATTGTAGCTCTCAGAAAGCAGTTATAACCATTATCCTTATTTGGAATTGGAAAACACTCAATCAAAAATATAATTAATATACAAAGACTCCAAACAATAGAAAAACCAAGGTTGTACGCTTTTATCTCTTGAGGAACAAGCGAATAAAAAAAAGAAATGCTTCAGTTCATGAAATATCAAACTTGAGTTCAGATTTAGTGATATGGACTTGAAAATCAAAACCTATTTGCATTATTGAGCTTGAAAAAATTAGTGATGTAATTTGAGGAACCATTTTTTTTTTAATTGAACCGATGAAACAATTTTAATAAGCTGTTTTATTCTACTTTAAAGTTATTTATCCAAAAGTTTATTTCATTTTTAAAGGCAAATAAACTACAAAAAAAAAAATGATTTGTTGTAATAAATGTTTTGTCAGTTTTCAATAAAAACTATTTATATGATTCAAATATTACAGAAAATCCTTATTTCTGCTATTTTAAAAATACTCCTTTTAAAATAAGCAAAAGAAAGCTAATGTTCTTAATGGAAGAAATATAATTGCGAAAGAAACAAAAGCTATAGAATGATAATTATATGGAATGCACTAACCTGTCTATTTACAGGGATTTTTTTATTTGTTAATTTATATAGCTGTATCACTGAAACTCGAATTTGAAGTAAAAACTTAAATCTTTTCATAACCTAAAAAGTCAGCTATTTTATTACATCAATATTTTTTAAGTAACAAAAAAAAAGTTGCATTCAATTATTTAAAACTGACAAATATTTGGCATAATTCTGTGATCGAAGTAATCCACTTACGCACATTTTTTTAATACTTCAATTTGTTTTCCATTGCGAATCCGATTTAAATAAAGGCTAAGACAATTTTATACATACTAAAACGATGTACAAAAAAATATTGAGATTAATAACTTTTTATGTTTTTACATCTACAACAATTATTATAGAAGTTTGGTATTCTAAAATTTCATACATTTTTCTTTTTTAGTGCCTATTTTAAATACATTTTTAAATATTTAGTGCCAATTTTAAATACATTTTTAATATTTAGTGCCTATTTTAAATATGTAAAATGTTTTAATGCCATGTTACCGCATTTTCAAGGCTACAGCGTTACTTCCGATATTGATATCCATTATACAAAACGGATGCCTTTCCTTTTGATGATTCAAATGCTTCAATACTGTTATTCATATTTAAAATAAGGTAAAAATAACGGAGAGAAAAAAAATCGAACACAACGAGCACCTAATCTAAAATAAACTTTCAAAAATTATCCTAGCATTCTTAGAGATAACTTATCAGTTTTACCGTGAGAAGAAAAAGTGATTATTTCAAGGAAAAGGACCCTCAATCAGCAATCATTCTCTTATCAATGCGGGCATATGTGCATTCTCTGGAGCCAATCTAGATGCACGCCAAGCCTTCATGCTAAAGGTAATTAAATCCCGGCAAAACCTACAATGTGAGCGCAAAAGACACTCTTTAATGGATGAGCGCAAATGCGACAGAGTGCAAGTTCCACAATCCCCAATAGACATCGGTTTAAGTTGATATTACATTCCAAAATAGTTTCATTTCGGGGCTCCCTTTCAGCATGGGGGTGAATGATCCCCAAGATCTGCCTGGACTCAACAGGAAATTTTAGTACAAATGTAGCTCATAGTTTGCCCGATGCTCCATTTAGAAAATATGGGAGAACAATTTTGAAGCGTACTTGATCATTTCGAACTCTGGTCAGATGATGATATCCATGCCAGATCGAAGTTTAGCACCCCTCGTTCTAAATTTTCACATTACACAAGCATGAAGATGATTGACTCCCTACAGTGAATTTAATATCACCACTTCATTATCATTCATAGAAGTGCTTTATTCCGATAGTTTAGTTTATACATTTTAAAATTAAAGCAAGACACGAATGTCTACATCTCTCTTCATAATCTAAACAAAGCTTTGATCTACTGCCGATTATTTATCGTTTAACGTTAATAACTGAATTATGTTAGTTGTCTGCATTCCAGACATTATGCACCATTAGTTTAAGTCAAGCCAGCTTCAATCCAAGCCCGAAAACCGCCGGTTAAGGAGATATGCATAGATAGATATGACAGAGTACAATCAGTCGTATTCCCTGCGGGTCAAATAGGATAATCGCGATACTGTATCGTAAAAATCACTTCATCTCAAGCAAGCAAACGCTGTATTTTCCCAGTAATACAACTAGAAAGTTAATAAAAGATTTTTATTCTCGAATCATTCGATATGTGGGTCGTTTTCAGAAATTGGGGTGTTTGTGTCACGCGCACTTCAAAATTGAGCTGGGTCACATCATTTGTGAATGCGCACAATGGACTCTTAACTCTTGACGAAAACAACAAAGAAACGAACAACATTTATGGAAAGCTTATATCGATGGTAAATGCACGTTAGTTTAAAAGTGGCTTTCAGATTTGGGTGTGGAAGAGATTTCGAAATAGCAACTTAGTAGGAAATAATAGCAGGTCACAGAAAAAATGTTGATGCCTCGAAAACTTTATACATTTTTTAATGTCAAATTCCTTAATATTTTAAATAAAACTAACAAGGAAGATCTTGTTTTAAGATATTTAATGCTTTTAAGTGAATTTTAATGAAACTCCAACTTTGAGGGTGGCGATAAAAGAGTGGAAATTCCGAGTTGGTCGGCTTCCCACTGATCAGGCTCTATTCTACTTTTTTATCAGTGAAAGTAACAGAAGAAAAATAACAGCAATTACTCGGAGAGCAGGGATAATGACAATGAAACAGAAATGCTTCAACCCCTTTGCATACAACATTGAGTATGACTCGCGCATCGAATTACTGATTTTAACTCTGCTTAATTGAATATTAAGAAATCTGAATTCAAAGATCCCTTAAAGCATCATTTTCTCGAATGCCCTTGTAATACTAAAGGAATTAAAATAATAATGGTTCCAAATGGGAAGCGACGCCCAATATGTGAAGTAAATTCATACAACAAGGGGCTAATCGAGTTTAGGTATGTTCGAGAAGCAATGCGTAAAAAATTCGCCACTGGGTCACACAACCTCGGGACAGAAATCGAATTATATGATAATTCGAATAACTGAGTAAGAATGGAATGACTCTCGTTTTAAGGGGAGGAAAAAAAAGCACATATGATAGCCAGATTAACGAGAATGCTGGTTTTATAGAAGTGCATTTAAAAGACACATAGCAGAAGTGTTGTACAAATTATTAGAAAACGAAATTATTCGAAACCTTACCCTCTGGCTTTCTTCCCTAATCTTGACATAAATCAATTTCTGAATCACTGAAGATGGACATATGCATTCAATTAGAAAAGTGTTTTGAATGGTTTAAATTATATTTGGTATTGTTTCATTTAATAAATACATTGCCAAAAAATTTTAAAAAATGAGTTTTTTTTTTTTAGAATTCCTCACTTTTGTCGATAATATTAAATAAATTACCGCCGATGTAGTAAGAAGAAAGGGCCACTTTTCTATAGGCATAAGTGTGCGGGTAATGGGGCTTTGATTTTCGTTATTTTAAATCAATCATCAGTCGCCTTGAAGAAACGGAATTCAACGAATGAATGGCATTTCTGGAGGTAGCTGCTGTGCCGCACTCGATAATAGTAGAAGATTTTTAAATAGCAAAAATAGAAAATATGATCAGCTACCTATTCTTTAAAATTCTACGACTTCATATTCACAAAATAGCAAAATGTGCTCAAAAAATAAATAAAAAACAATAAACGTATTTAATTTTTTTAAAAAAAAATTCTCAAATAACATTTTTTCAAAAATTCTAGTGGAAGAAGTAAAACGAATGCAATTATATGAACAGAATCAAAGTAATTGAGGACTTTCTTTTATAAACCGCATAGAAACAATTTCTTCGGAATTTTATATATTATCATCAGATCAATCAAAAATATAAAATAATTTAAATAACCAGTCATTTTAAAACTACATCTTTAGTCCTACATACAGTAAGCGGATTGATTTTACAGTTTCAAGATATTGGGCTGGTTAATAAAAAGAGTCTTCTACTTTTGAACCCGGGATGCGTTACAGATAGGGAGGATAAGGTCAGAAGTTGAATACTTGACTCGTTTAAATGAAAATCTATTCAGCGTATTTTTATGCATGTATAGCACGTCATTAAATAGTCGCAGAAGATTTAAAAGTTAGATCAAAATAATTTTAATATTATTTATAGAATCGAAGGACTGTAAAAGTTTGATTCATAGTTGATTTCAAAAGTGTATTTACTGATTTCAATGCGGTAAATGATATTTCAATCTTTTTGAAGGTAAAACTAAATTTTATGATGAATCAGAGAAGTTTATTAAATGATTTTTTGAAATATTACGTAAATAAGAAAATTTTGGTACACATCTGTAGTCAATTTAAAAAAAAAAAGATGTTTGGTTTCAGGATAAAAGTTTTCCTATTTTATTAAAGTTTTATACCTTCCATTTCAGATTCAAGAGGCAGATGACAGCCAATTAGAGAGCTACGCAGCAGTACAATGAGCAAAATATCGTAAGTTTTTCATAATAATAACACGAGTTACGTTATTGACAAATGAAGCATAAAAATATTTTGCTGTAGAAACTATTAAAAGATCAAAGTACATAACTATCTATTTGCAAATTTTAGGGAGCATTGCTTTTGGCGAACAAGCTGCTTGTCAAAGTTATCGCATAAGTGTAATTTCCTTTAATTGATAAAACAAAAATGTGTAATAAAATTAAGTTTATCTTAACTGTTTGGTATGACAAAAATCAGTAAGATGTTAGGCGAAGAACTAGCCGCCAAATGCGGTTATAATTAAGCTGAAAGAAATATATATTTGGAAAATATATTTACCAATAATTTTTTTCTATATTGTTAAATTCTCAAGTGAGGGCTTAGGCTTCATGTGTTACATTAATTGAATAATTTTTTTAAAAAATCTTAGAACTAAGTTCCTCATTGCTGCTGATCGAATACAAAAGTCTGGCGGAATCCCAAAATAAATAGAAATAACTAATTAGAGAAAATTGGACAGCCAAGCAATTCCTGAATGTTTTGTTAGCATTTTAACTCGATTCCGTATGCAATGGTAACAAATTTTTTCTCGAAATTCTTCGAATAAGAATATACTATAAGTAATAAGTTCATTGAACCTGTACCTACAGTCAATTATAGCCTCTAAAAATTCCAATACATTATTAATGAAATAGCTTATGTTTTTAATTCTTTCTCATTAACCTTAGCACCCCATTTCCCAAACATTCCATAATAAACGCTTATAAAATCTAGGCCAAACCTGCCTAAGAAAGAAAAAGTGGAAGGTCTCGATTTCAACCAGTGCTGCAGAAGCAAAGAAGAAAAGGTTTCTAAAAAAATGCGCTACACCCACCAAGTGAAAGCTAACTGATCAAGAGGCCCAGTGCCGTCCTCCTACCACCCCCACAAAGTAATAACCAAAGAAATTTCCCTATCCACTTACTGCTATGTAGGTCATTCAGTCTTGGGTTGGAAAAACCTCGACCACTCGTTTCTGGAGAGGGTGAAACTAGGTTAAATGCTTGTCACCCCCTTCCCAGCAGATCCGCATACCTTGCCCCCAGCAGTGCGTGAAGCATTGATCTCACTTTCCCCTCCTCCCATTCACTGGAGGGAGAAAAGGGAGAAAACGGACATTAGAAAGCAATCGGGCAATAAGACGTAAATAAATTAAAAAATAATCCCTCCTTTTTATCACTCGGAGCGGTATCACTTCTGTCGCTGGTGGTAGACGTCACCCTGTCTTAGAGGGAATATATAAAACAAGTAAAAGAAATTGCACCTTATATACCATCATGAATTTGGACAAATTAAATTCAGCCAACAAAACTCACCACATCACGCATACCTTAACACGCAGTTTCCATTAGAGGCAAGCTTCAAAAAGGAAATATTGCTCACTCTAAATTTTTTTTATCTTTATTTACAAAACAGAAAAACCTGTGTTGGTGATCGGTACGGCAATTTTAGTGCAACAAGTTTTGGCTTAGTTTAAAGAGTGGAAATGTGTCCATTCAACCACAGTTCCTCAGTTTTAACCAAGGTTTTAATTCAAAATCAATAAAAAAAATGGTACCTTAACCTTAATAACTTCCAGATTATCCAAGTTACCCTCAAGCATGCTTATATCATTTTGAAATTATGCATTTTTAAAAGATACCAATTTAATTGTGGGTAATTCTTCTAATATTAAGAAATATTTTTAAAATTTTTGATAAGTTTTTCAATGAAACTTAATTTCTATGAAATTCAAACCATTTTCATGGTTTCTTCGGAAATTTAAATATTTTACTTAACTTTTAAAATCCAAGTTATAAGAAATCAATCAATATTTTAATATTCCGTGACGATGAATTTTTTAAACTAATTTTTCAATCTTTGAAATCATTCATATTTAATATATTTGTGAGCATTGTTTAGGAAATAAACCAATATGCTGAATGATTGTAGTTGCTTTCGTCTATGTTCTTTATCAATATGGTTAGTATATCTCTTGTTAGCATGTTAAATAATGATGCGACAACTTCCTTAAAAAGGCTTATGCATACAAAGAACAGAATTTTTTTTAAAAAAATAGGTTAATTTTAACTAAACAGTTTGTATTAATTTGAAATTTTATTTTGAAATAGTTTAACGAGATTTCATACTATGGCAGGTGAAGAATTTCCATTGCCATCCTTTATTTCGGAAAATGGAATTTTTAAGCACTGTGGCAGTTCAGTGCATCAACCTTCGGCACTCGGATGGTATCTCACTCGCCATTTAAGACGGTGCATCATTTTGAAGTTTCATTTATTTTTCAATTTTGAGTGTCTAAAACATTAAAAGAATTGTAAAAAGATGCTGATTCATTTTTCTGAACAATTCAATTTGAAACAATTATATACATTTATTTTTCGGAACATAAACAAGCCCATTTATTAGCAGAATAGTTATTCTTCAAAATACTTTTCCGAATGCACATGATCAATACTATGCCGTTATAAGTGGCATTACGAATGTGCTGAGACAATTCGGTTCATATCTCCCCTAGCCATATAGTTCCAATTAGTATAATAAAATTCCCTTTTTGGGAAGGACCTCGTAATTTTGAACCGTGGTTAGATGATGTGGACTACACCTGAGCTGGCACTCCCCACCCTCTCCAAATTTCTACACCACTTCTGAAGGAGGACGTTTGGCCCCGACAGATTTAACGTTCACCAGGCCCATTGACACGACGGCTCTTCGAAGGAATCAGGTATCGAACCTGAAACTCTCCGATTCTGAAGCCGAGGCCTTATCATAAGGCCACCTCATGTAACTTTAGATTCAAGTTTAGGAAGCTGGCCTTTTACACTTGTAAGAAGACATGAAAAAATAATTCTGAAAGGCGAAATCTGACTTCAGAGAATCACGAGGAAACAATTGGTACAATCTACGAGCAGAAGAGGTACTGACCCCATCATCTCATGCAATCTGCGGATCATTTTCGATGGAATGAAACTGAAGACGTTTCTCATTACTATCAGTTAAATATCAGCCATTGGCTTGATCTAAAAATAACCTGCCGCTGACTGCGTAGGTAGTCACATTTCCATTCCTACGTCGAAGGGTAGTGAATGACACCTGTCTTTGTTTCGCAAAAGACATTATTTGCGAGATGCAGAACGAGGGCAGGAGGAACTGCTGCTTTCTTCGGCAGAAGCGGATCTCCGGGTTGAACATACCTGGTGACGTCATAGAAGGAAATCGAAATGGGGTGAGAGCGGGTTTCGGTTTCATCGCAATAGCACGCATGGGTTTGTTTACAATCGGTCTATGTCTGCTTTTGATCGAAAAATAAGGAAGATGCCGGTGCCTTGGCCTAGAGGTAGGCCATCTATCCGTGATCTGGGCGCTTCAGGTTCGAGCCCTGGTTGTTCTTTACAGTGGGTTCTTTTCCGAGATGTTGAAAGAATTCCTGAAAAAAGGGGCTGCGAGTCAATGTCATCTTCATTTGAGCTAAAGTTAAACTTCTGCCCTCGGATGCTCAGGGGTCTTTATCCTCAGGAGCTTCAGCACCCCTCTATACCCGATTTCTTACACTTGGCTTGAAATGTGTTCAATCCAAGGGGGATAAACAACAATAATATTAAAGAAGACTCTTCGAATTGACCCGCAGCTTTAAAATCGTACCTAGCTTCGAAAAATACCTTTGTCACTAACCGTAGACAATCCAGCACCAGTTATGTTTGAAAGGAGAAATGATCCTTTTTTCCCAGCGGTACACTTTTGATATTGTAAGGGAATATGAGGAGGAAGGCCAGAGATCGACCACCTGTGGCTTAGGGCCAACCGCCCCGAAGAGGATGGAATTCTCAGGAGAATCTCTTAGTAATATGGATTGATGGATTACGGAAGGATAGATTAGGTTTAAGACAACAGTCGGTCACAGCAAATTCTGTCGATATTATTCATTCAGTGGTGGTGGCGGCGGTTTGAGGGGCTTTTTGGCCGTCCTCAGAATGTAGCCACCAACAGCTTTAGGAATTTATAAACAAAAACAAGATTACAGGACATTTAATGTGTTTAAGAGCTAAATCTGAATAATTTCATAAGTATTGAATGGCAGTAATACAGATAATAAATTTACAATAAAAAATTATCCAAGTTTATATAAAGTGGAATATAAAAATCGACCAACATTGGCAGGTTAGAATCAACAAATAATGCACTTTTTTAAATCTTCTAAATAAACAGATCCCATACGAAACGAATTTTTTTTTTTTCGTTTAACACATTCGCTTTCACGACTCCCGCTTGATATTCATAGCATCTAATAAGGTAGATAGTTAGGGCACAATTACATATCTATAATACACAAACGTGTAATGAGGCTGTCAGTTAATAGGTAAACAATATAATCAATTTCGTACTAAGTTCATTTGATCTCAAAAGTTTCGAAATATGTAGTGTACTAAAAGTACCAAAATCCGAAAGCGAAGTTCTTGTTGATGAGTAGCATGTCTTATCTGTGTTTTCCACTTGGAGAGAGACAGCCGATCACAGAAGGAAAGTTATGGATAAAGAACGTCAGAAAGAGTGCATGAAGCGTACAAAAGAATACATCGAATTTTTTTGAAGCATTTAAAAGTTCTTTGACTAAGTTGGATTGTATGGATACTTCTCTAGAATTCATGTTTTACGACGAACATGCGGCAAGTCGTTTTCGAGTGACGACACGATTTAAAAGGAGATTGTTACCCTCAAGCAACAACTTTCAGTGGACACTGAGAGTTATCTTTTAAAACCAGGACATGCGATGACGAGTAAGAGGGGGGGAAGGAAATTCTAACAATAATTAAGTTCGTCGAAGTATAAAATCAATCAATACAGATTATCAACGTTAATGGAGTTATTTCATTGTTGCTCATTTACTAAACGAAACGAGAATGCACTGTTCGCTGGAGCATCCTAAGACTACCATCTTTCGACGCATCCATATCACTAAAGGGCGAGACGCGAAAACATGCGCGCATTTCCGAAATTAACTTTATTGCTAACTATGAAGATAACCTCCTTCCATCTTTCCTCTCGCTCCTATTTCGTCGAATTAAACCAATCCTAACGCATGCTCAACAGCGAGGAGGGTTTTAGAAACCATTGACATAGTATAAGAACAAGTAATATAAAAAAATAATTTAAAAAATAAATTCCTACATAGGTTATTTGTAAAAATTTAGGACGTTAGGATTTTTTTATTTTAGTTACTTTTTATTAAATAATTACAACTGTTGTAGTTTTCATGTTCATCTTTACAACGGAATGAGTGGTGCAGCAACTTCAGAGGGGGGGCACCCTGAGCACTGCACCCGGGGGCAGAAGTTTGACTTCTAGCTCACATACGTCACAAACTCTTTTTACGGAGCGAAACGCATTCATGCAATTCATTTATTCATCCACAAATCGTAATTTAGCGAACGATTGCCTTCGACACAATATCCCCAGTGGTATTGCTCTCTACAAGAACTTTGTGACCACTATAGATTTCAGGTCCACCACACGCAGAGAGCAGGTCCGAACTCGCAGGCCAAGGGATGCGAATCCAACGCCCTATCAACCAGGCTACCCCCGGCCTAACGATTACAATTACTATAAATAATTGATCAAAAAATTATACTAGCATTGAATTTTCAATGTCAGTCGAAGATTCAAAGCCAATTGTGGCAACACAAAATGAGTGAATTTTTTACGCCAATAGAGGTAACGCAATACAGATTAGAAATTTCTAATTTTCTTTATTCTGTATTATTTTAATTTGCAAGTACTTCAAAATGAATCGGAAAATCGATTAATTAACAATGTTTAATTTTAAATGCATCAAACAATATGAAAAGAAACAGAATCGTTTAAATAATCGGCTGAAAACATGTTTCCCTCCTTGAGTTTGGGGGAAAAACAAACTGAATTCCTTACTTATTTGGCGGCGAAGAAATAAAGTTTTTTGCCGAGAAAATTAAATTAATTAATAAAAAATTAATGAATTAATATTTAAAAAACTGTATTAGCATCAAATGTTATCCACTACAAGTTTAAAAAAAATATTTGAACGTGATTGGGTGAATAAAAATAATCTTTACTTATAATAAAGCACAATGTGTGTGTGTGTGTGTGTGTGTGTGTGTGTGTGTGTGTGTGTGTGT
>JAOUZG010031957.1:3437396-3461293 GCA_026289955.1 Argiope argentata | reverse complement strand
TGTGTGTGTGTGTGTGTGTGTGTGTGTGTGTGTGTGTGTGTGTGTGTTGGCGCTGTACAGGCCAGACCGTTAAACCTACAGCTACCAAATTTGGTATATGTATACCTTGGGTGCCGGGAATGTGCACCTCGGGGCCCTTTTTTGAATTTTTAATTAAAAAATTAGCCAAATTTTGACGTTTTTTCGCTATAACTTCCGAAAATATTACAGCACAAAATTGATTTTTGCATCAAGTTAAAGCTGAAAAAATTAGCTTCTCAATGATTTTAATGTTTTGACCTACGAATTAAGACTAGTTTTAATGAATTTTTAAACATGTAATTTAATCGTTTTTTTTCAACAATTTATTTCGCAAATAAATAAATAAAAATAAAATTTTATCTTCTCGATCATCTGAAAAAAAATTCGCTTTTAATAAAATGTTGCCATCACATTTTCAGAAGTTCTTATTTTTAAAAAAGTTAATTACTACCAAAAATAAAACAGAAAAATACAATTTTCATCACGTGATTATATGAAATGAAACAAATAGGAAATGTGATATTTTTAAAACAATAAATGCAAGAGAAAATTTTTCTTGATTGTTTGCAATATCAAAATTAACAATTCCATTAAAGAATTAAAGTAAATAAAAATACAAAGTAAAAATACATTACAAAAGTGCGACAGTTAAAACTGAAAAAGAATTTTTAGAAAAGCACCAAACGATAATCTTCTGAGAGCCAGATTAATTATTTGAAAGCAAGAAATCTTAAACGAACTTTGAAAATGACGTCATTTCAAAGAAACGACAAACAGAAAGCAATTGATAATCAGTAATAGTAAAATATTTTTGCATTCTTTTTTTAAAATTTTTTTAAACAATAAGACATGTTTTGAATTAATACTTTTACTTATGTGAAGAAGATATTTTGTGCAAATCAAAGAATTCGCCTTCGTGATTGTAATTTATCACTGAATTTTAATGAATCATGCGAAATAAAAACGCATCTTCTTTCAACGAAGTAACGTAATATTAAAGCTTTACTGGTAAAAGGAGGTCAACTATTTGAAAACGCATCTTCTTTCAAACAAGCATACGTAACAATTAACAATGCAAAATTTGTACATATAAAATTATTTTTACCCGCATATTTCGGAGAAATCAAAACTTTCTACCAAAACAATATCATGTTCTCAAATGAGAAAAAATAAATCAACTATCATTTCAAATTAATCATATAAAAATGCCATTTTCGGCACGTTATTGTATAAAATGAAACAGATATGAAACATGATATTTTTGGAAAATAAATGGATGGAAACGTTTTCTATGATATTTTACTATACATATATTACTCATCCAATTAAACAATTTTAGTTAAGGCAAAAATGGCTTAACATCTACAAGGCATCTTCTGTAATCGGAGCCCAACATCTAATTTCTTAATTTTTTTGTAAGAGACATAAATCTCTTAGCAATTGGTCCAAGTGAAATATATAATTATAGATTTAGGGAAAAAATGCTGATGAATTAAATTTTTACATACATCATCTGCTCTGTGAATCATATTTAACAAAATATTCTTGAGACAATAAGTCCTTAAATAAAAAAGTGGCATTCCAATCAACTAAATCAATCATCAAAGCTGATCGATCTATGAAAATTTCAACATAACTATTTGATATAAACTGGCGATTTTAGACCACTTTATCAAGATATCAAAGAAGCCAATCAGAGTTACTCTAGAATAATTGGTCTAGATTATGATAATGATGATTGTTCTAAACTTGCAATATTCAGAACTGAATAAATCAGCCAGATTTGAAGAAGATAGAAATGCTTATTTATTTATTTAGAAGCTGAAATATTAAGAATATTTTACAAATATAAATCTATAAGACCAAAGGAATTTAAACCATAATTTTTTGAAATATATTTATAAACCTAAAAAAAATATTGAGAGCATTTATATACATCTAAAAATAAAATGAAAAACTGAAGGTTTCAATTAACCTGTGAAATTTTTGCTGAATAATTCCTGGAGATTTTATAAATTATAAAAAAATTTATAATGTTTCAATTTCTGTAGTAAACATAAAACTTCAATGTCGGACTACTCTGTTTTCAGTTCTTAGTTTTATTTAAATGCGTGCTTGGATTGAGTAAAGAGGTCTTTATATTAAATGAAGATCCATCATTTTCAGTTTAATTTAAAACTGAATTTTAAGTGCACGGATAGAAAAACAGAGAGAGATGCGGAGTTCAAAGATAGGACTGCTTAAGGCCTACATAATAGGATAAGTGAATTATATGACTATCGAAATTTGAAGCTTTAAAATATTTTCCTGAAAAACTTATTATGAGACCAAGTTATATAAAAAATGATTTAACCCTTTAGTCGGCATTAATAATGGCGAACCGACTGGTCGCCAAAGGCTGCTAGTGCGAAATAAAAGCGCATCTGCTTTCAACGAAGCATACGCATTATTAAACATATTTATGCTGGTAAAAGTAGGTCGGCTATTTAAAAACATATCTTCTTTCAAATAAATTTATGTAATAATTAATAATGCAAATTTTGTACAAATATATAAAAATATTTTTTACCAGTGTATTTTGGAGACATCAAAACTTTCTTACCAAAACAATATCATGTTCTAACATGAAAAAAAATAAATCCAATATCATTCCAAATTAAACATATAAAAAGGTCATTTTCCGCATGTCCCTGCAAGAAATGAAACAAATATGAAACTTTATATTTTTGGAAAGTTAACGCAAGGAAACGTTTTCTATGATATTTTATAATACATATACGTATTACTAATTCAATTAAACACTTTTATTTAAGGCAAACATGGCTTAATATCTACAAGGCATCTTCTGTAATCAGAGCTCAACATATAATTTCTTAATTTTTTGGGGAGAAACATACATCTCTTAACAAATGATCGAAGTGAAATATATAATTAGTAGATTGAGGGAAAAAATGCTGATGAATTACGACTTTTACATTCTTACATATATCATCTGCTCTGTTAATCATGTTTTTAAAAAAAATATTCTTGAGACAATAAGTCTTTAAAATAAAAAAAAAGTGGCACTCCAATCAACTAAATCAATCATCAAGGCTGATCGATCTATGAAAACTTTAATATAACTATTTCATAAAAACTGGCGATTTCAGATCACTTTATCAAGATCTCAAAGAAGTCAATCAGGGTTATTCTAGTTGAAAATAAAGATCAAAATGGAATCTGATATGCATATTTCAACGTATGTCAGAACATAATTTCTTGAACGGTCAAGCACCACGTGCTCGTACAAGTTAAATTATATTCATTTTAATTGTTTCATTGAATTAGTCACTGTAGTATTGCAAACGATCTAAAAAAACTGTATTTATTGTTTAAAAAATGTCACATTTCCTATTTATTTCATTTCATATAATCACGTGTTCATAATGACATTTTTTTAGGTTTTATTTGCTTTAGTTATTAGCTTTTTTTTAATCACAGCTTTTGTGAATGCAATGACAACACGTTATTGAAAGCCGATTTATTATTATTATTATTATTATTATTATTATTATTGAGGGGCTCGTGCAGATAATAAAATTTTGATTTTTCGCTTACGGATTTTTGTTGACGCCACAACCCTCATCCTAAAACCAACACCATGTTCTGACATGATAAAAAGTATTTTATTAAAGATTGAAAAATTGAACACGATATACATACAGGGGTTAGACAAAAATAGGGAACATCTAAAAAAAACATAATATCATGCCTAATACCGTGTAGGACAACCATTAGCCTTTAAAACTGCTTGAATTCTGTTTGGCATCGATAAATACAGGTCCTGTATGGTTTTCAAGGGAATCTTATACCATTCTTCCTGCAAAACAGTGGCAAGTTCAGTTAGAGATGATGGAGGGGGATAGCGACCACGCACCTCTCCCTCTAAAGTAGACCACAAAGGCTCAATGATATTGATATCTGGTGACTGCGGTGGCCAAGGGAGATGTGACAAATCCTCCTTATGCTCACAAAACCAGTCTTGGACGATGCGAGTGGTGTGAATAGGGGCTCTATCGTCTTGGTACACAGCATTACCATTGGGGAACAAATACTGTACCATGGGATGGACTTGATCGGCCAAAATGGTCACATCATTTTTACCAGTAATGTGACCTTGCAAGGTAATCATGGGACCCATGGAATACCACGATATGGCTGCCCAAATCATGGCAGAACCCTTGCCATGTTTTACTCTTGGCAGCAAGCAGTCTGAATCGTACGCTTGTGACAGCGTTCGCCAGACATAAATTCGTCCAGAAGTTGGGAACAGCGTGAAACAAGATTCATCTGACCAAATGACCATCTTCCATTCCTCCATCGTCCAGGTTTTATGGATTCGGCACCATCTTTTCCTGTTACAGGCAATTGCATTGCTGATGAGGGGTTTTGGAATTGTAACTCGTCCTGCAATTCCCTGCTTATGGAGTTCCCTTCTTATTGTTTTAACGCTGACAGGGTTTGTAAGACCGACATTAACTTCAGAAGTGATTTTTACAGCTGTCGTCTTATTTTTCGTCACAATCATCTTCAATGACCGTCTGTCACGATCACTCAACACACATTTTCGTCCACGTTGTGACTTAGCAGAGGATGTTTTTCCGCTGTTTCTGTATGCAGTATAAATCCTCGATACCGTGCTTCTTGAGACACCAAACACTTCGGCTACCTTGGTTATGGAAGCACCTACAATTCGAGCTCCAATTCAACAATTTGCCAACGTTCGAATTCACTTAGCTCAGACATAATGCACTAGCAACTACACAAAACACTAGTCTGACAACAACTGACACTTACAACGTATTAAGGACATTGTACAGATGGCGTTAATGAGGAAATACAGCAGCGCAACCTATAGGCTTATCTAGAATCAACTATTACTTTTAAGCAAGCATTTTACGAGGTGTTCCCATAATTTTGTCCAACCCCTGTATATAGGGAGACGGTGAGCTAATAGAAGGAAATGAAAAAAAGGAGTAAAATGGCAATTAAATATAATTACTAATACCAATCTGTATTAAAAAGTGCTTATATCATTCTCACTTACTATACATATTTTTTTTATTTCTTTTACAAATTTAGATTTCAAATTGTGTAAAACGAACGCTTTTATTAAAATTATTCGTTATGTTTCGTTATATATATTTTTCTATTAAAATACTTCCATAAATATAAAAAAATCTGTCGTACGCCATTCCCTTTTAATGAAATATCAATTTTTAGTCATAAAGGTCAACTTTTTTTTGGAATTGAACGCGATTCACAGTACCATCTGTCTTTCCCAAAAGCTTAAAATCATGGAAAACTGAAGTCACACTAATCTTTGAGTAAGAATATACATAATTCAACAATCAATATTGAAATACACCTTTAGTAATTTTGGAGGTGGGGTGGGGGAATTATGGAACTTGCTTTTAATCGCATTTACTCTCACTCATTAACTAATGCTGTTTGCGTTCACTTTGTAAGCTAACTGGAGCTTCGCTCAATTTGGTAGAAAAACTTGGCGAGTAATTAGAAGAATTATAGATTGCATATTTCTCGTTCTGATAAGAGATTATTGATGGTTGAGAGTTATTTCTCAAGAAATAATGATGTTTTTAACACGAACAAAACTGGTTAAGAATCTTTAAAAAAGCGATAAACAAAAATTTTACAGCGACTGGATGTTTGGTGCGTGTGCTACCCCCCCCCCGTTGCTTTGACATGATTTTAAATGCTAATAATATTATTGAAATATTCCAAACATCAAAAGTAAAGTCAACATCTGTGTAAAATAGTATCAATATTGAAAATATCTTAACAGCCTTAATGTAATTAGATGCTGCTTTAATGAAATATCTGAAAAATGTTAAAAAAAAGTTTAAAAACAAGATACAACAGTGTTCTCTTCAAAATTATTCTTTTATTTAAGTCGGATGAAGTTAAGATTGATGCCAAGATAAATATAGCAAAATTAAAAGTAAAGTTCGTACTTTCTGTTTGTCTTTGTTGTTTAATCTGTCTCAAAAATTTATAAAAAGAAAATATCTCCTCTTTTTTTAAATTGAATATGAAATTTTGACAGATACGAATCTTTGCAAATTACATTTCCAAAAACATGAATGGTGTTTAAATGTATCCATCATAACACAGCCAACAAATATTTAGATTGATTCCTATATATGAAGCATTTTTTGCAAAGAAAATTGAATCTATAACAATTGAAGGAATTACGTGAAAAAAAGTTAAAAAATACTCTTATCGACGTAAAAAGGAACTACTTTTTTTTATTATCTGCAAATGCAAGCAAGGTTAGATTATCAGTATAGGGAATTTTCAGCAATCAATATAAAATATAATTCTGACTAACAGCACCAGTATTTACAGTGGAAGTATGGAATCTGATATAATCTTCCACATACAGTTTAAAATCAGATACTTTAGGTAAAATGAGACTTCGTATAAATAACTAAAACTCAATAAAGAAAAAGGCAAATGGTTGTCTGTTTAAAGAAAGGCACGTATCCGTCGGTAGACATCTATTGGAAACGTTCTTCCTCGACGTTCATTATTTTTAAAGCCATTCCGTATAAAGGAAAAAGGATCGAATTTGTTTTTCCTCTTAGCATCCAAGCAATACAAATAAATGACGGACAACATTTCAAAAAACAGTTGAGGGCGAAATTTTAACTAGAATGCTTCGACCGTTTATTTACAAATGTATCGCGCCTTTTTTAATTAGTATTTATGTTTTAAAAACTTATATTTTCATTTTTAAGTAAATACTCGTTTATCAAGATTTATACAATGTATTTTTCTATACCATACAAGGCTGTAACTTACCTCAAATATTGAAAAAAACTTATTACTTTCCTAATTGAAATACAATTTTAAAAATTAAGATTTTTTTTATAGGTAAGCATTATGTACATAGTTTTAGAGTAATAGATATTTGTAATTGAGATAAATATAAAAGTATCAAAATGTCGCTTATATATCAATAGTATACATAAATGAAATTCTTCTAAATTGGGATTCCGATAAATATTACTTTCAAATTATTAAAAATTAATTTTTTTCGTTACTTTAAAAAAATCCAGAGCATCAGTTACATAGGAAGTTAAACAGTATTTTAATAAATAGTCATAATAATAAGAAGCAAAATAAATTCAAACAATTTTCAAAAATAATTCCTTATATTATGATGACCGATTTATAATGATAAATTAATTATGATCAATTTATTTGCAGCAGATAAATTATAGATTTTAGGATTCTACACTTTTTCAATATTACGGTACTTTAGCAAATAAAAACATCGTCCATTTGATAAAATTTTTTAATGAAGATTTTTTTTTCGGAAAAAAACATTTAATCTTATGAATTCTAATCACGTAATCAACTTTGTTGTTACACCAAAAATTTTCTTATTATTTCATGCATAATGTAGATTTTATGAAAAAAAATCACAAAGAACGAAAGGAAATTATGACTAAAGAAAACATTTTCACGTATGAATATATATGTTGATAGAATATTGTATTTTTGAGATGTCACATTACAAGCTTTTTTTTAAATCCAGATTTAATTGATAAAATATAAATTAATAAAAATATTTTATTTATCAACAAATAGAATGATTAGTGCATTCCACACAAATATCATCCAATAACTCGTTGCTTTCACAATTCTGGACCTAAAGGTTCTGAACTAAGAAGGAAAATATTTTGCTGTTTTAGAAATGCACGATTCCAAAAACATATCTTAAAGTAGTAGAAATAAGGAAAGTTTCCCGTATTTTTTTAATGAAATGGTGTAATAATATGTGATGAAGTAATAATAATAACTTTATCAATGAGGTAGTGGTAAAATATTTTATAGTTTATCTTTAAAAACTGAAATTTTTTTGAGAAACATTAAGACGAATGAAGCACGGCCTATAAAATGTCACAGGGTTCAATAAAAGAAAATAATTAAAAGCAATTACATAACTAAATTTTTAAAGCTAAATAAAGTATAATGTTCTTTGATTTTTAAGTTCACATTAAGTTTAAATTTAACATTCAAACAAAGGTATCGTTTTTAAATTTAGTTACTTGTTCTTGGTGTATAATACAATCTTGGCTCTCCTGATTGAACGAATAATTTGATGTCTTGAAAACCTCTTTATTGTGCTTTTGCCTAGTTTGTTTTATTTCCAATTCACAAAGACTGGTAGCATTTTTTGGGGGGGGAGGGGGTGGCGGAATAATAGTATCCAAAATATAGTCGGGAATATAGTGAGGTTATAAAATTCAAGAAACGTTTGAGATCTAATTTGAACCACTCATCAACATAAACAAAACTTGCATGTAACCTGATTTTATTTTATTGTTTTAAATGTTCGAATAAGATTATTATAGCCAACTGAAGGGGAAAAAACTATTACTCTCAGAATGTAGCATGTTTTGCTACTTGCTTTATGATAAAGAAGGTAACTACTTGAAGTGATATCTTAAGGACCCATCCCTTAAAATATATGAGCAACATAATCGAAACACTAACATCTGCTCCTAAATGCAACTGCAGGGCACTTTCCCTAAAAAATCATTCCAAAAAGCGGGCTCACATAACTCCGAAATAAATATATTTATAGCTTAGTTATTAATGGTTTTGGGATTTAATGCAATGGGCCAAATGAGGCTATTTTTATTTAGACAAGACATTGGAAAGAGTAAAAGAGATAAACATATACAAAGTAATTATGCTTTATAATTTTTTAATGCAATATATATGCAAAGCAACTTTCTTCCATACTTTTCATCACTTTAACAATTGATGCAAATTTTTTCATAGTTTGTCACATCATAGTTATGTAACATACACTAAAAATAGTTATACCCTCATTTTTTCAACAGTACAAGTGAAAAAACTAAACATTGATATTCATTTAAACTTTAATTTAAAAAATTTTATACATTTTCTTTTGTTCTTTTAAACAAATTAAGGAAGCTATAAAAATTAAATTTTCAGGATATTTATATTAAATTTGAAAATTATACTCAATTCATTAGATTAAATTAGTATCATGTCCATCAAAATTATAATATTTATAAATATGTTCGATACGACAAAATTATAGATGTATTTCTTTTTAATAAATTTTTAGAAACAAATTTCTTTTATTTATTATTTTCAACGTTTTTCTAAAACGCGGCATTGCTTTTTCGTTTCAAAAGAGCATTAGGGTCATCAGTATTTTTCCGTGGGAACTCCAGTCTTATCAGAAACATGCAGCTTCATTCGCACACGAACATTGATTAATTACTTACTCATTAGTTTGTTGTTCGTTGCCGTAGCGCCAAATCTTGTTTACAAAGAAACTTTACAATATGGTAGCCATTTTAATGATTGAGAGCATATAGTACTAGTTAATGAGTGAATACAAGCCACTTGCAACCTTTTTTTTACATACAATGTTATGCAAGACGCTTTATCTTTAAAAATTAATTTGGTGGTTGGTTCCCCACTACGAAAATATGACCCATTAAGACAAGTGGATGACAATGGAATAAGAGGTTAACATAAGCATCCCAGAATGCGCCATAGAAATTATAAAAACATAGTAGAATACGATGCAACTATAGATAAACGGATTTTTGTATAGAAACTCAAATGGGTAAATTTTTCTTCAGGTAATATATCAACACCAATAATGATCAGCACAATTTAAATGTTTGGGTATTCTATTTTGAAAACAAATACCGGTAGGCTCCTAAAGAATAAGAGTTGACGAAAGCAAAATTAATACTATTCAGAATACGACCATGGATTCTATGCATTTTATGGTTTATGAAATTTAATTTTTTTCAGAATTAAAGCTAAGAAGTATATATTATCCTTATTTAAAACTGAATACTGTTCAGATATATCAAATAATTTTAAATGAAACAGATATCGCCAGGAACTGGATACTCCGAGGCACGTTAAATTGACGACCACACAATTGTATACGATTAAATAATAGTTCTAATTTCGGTAATATACTGTGGCATATATATACGATAATGTAAGTGCCTTCTACTGATTTTGATAGGAAAAATAATCAAAGGCATGGTTTTGTTTCTGGAAAATTCAGAAAAAATCGTTCCACTCACCAAAGGTACGCATTCTTCTAATCCATTTCGAATTCGCTTCAAACTTGCTCATATCAACAGATTTCTGCGAATTCCGTCGCCTGGTTATCAGTCAGGGGGCAAGTCGGGGCTGTTTAAACACCATGACTCATTCATCTTTCTTTCCCCAACGGTCCATTCTTTCACTTCTTCCCTGTTTTACAGCAAAGGCACTGCCACCCACATGGTAACCAAAGAGATGAACCGTCCAGTTGATTTCAGAAACGGAACATTTTAATATGGTGCTGCCCGCCCTTCAAGTTTGGCACCATCTCTTTGGTGCTTTCCTTTCAAATAAATGATTAAAGCAGTGAAAGAAATGCGCAACTAGCAGTCGAATACTACATGAAAACCTTAAAAATTCAAACACAAGTTATAAAGAGAAATAAAACTTCCCGAGAGGCAAAGAAAAATCCAATCAGAATTTTCGAGAACTCTTAGAATTAGATGTATTTCATAATTAAGAAAGATGGAAAAATAAATTGCCACAACAGTTCCAGAGTGCAAAGGCTTTGGGCAATTTACAAACATATTTCGAAATTCTGTTTTAATGATGGTTATACAATTTAAAAGTCATTGGTTTCAGATAATGTATTTATTATAAATTGCAAAAGAAAATGATGGCATTACTTAAGCAAACATCAATAAACGAAAAAATTAAAAAAGAGTAGCAGAAATTTCTTTAGAATAAATATACTACAAAACTTCAAGAAAATAAATATCAAATAAGTTTTTTTAAAAAAAAATGGTGGAAAAAGGGTTTTTATAAAAGCTTTAATCAAATCTGCTTTTAAATCGAAGAAAAACTACACATGAGCATAGTTCGAAAGGTGATAATGGGACTTGTACTCGGTCGCAATTGCGTTCACTCATTAAGTAGTGCTACTTGCGCTCATTTTGTAGGTTTTAACCATAGATCACTTTTGGCAGGAAAAGTTGGTGAGCCTTTAGAGGAATTAAAGAGAATGCCCATTTCTCATTCTGATAAGAGACGACTGATCGTAGAGAGCTATTTTTCATGGAATAATCAACTTTTTGCCACAGCAAAACTGATTAAGCCTCTGAGAGTTCGAGGAACATTTTAGAAACCTTATCTCTTGATTTGTTGTTCGATGAATCTTTTTTCCGTTGTTTTGACATGATTTTAAATATGAATAATGCTAAAGAAGTTTTTGTAACATTCAAAATAAAGCTATCATTTGTATATAATAGATATCAATATAGAAAATATTGTTTAAGTTTTAAGAATATAATTAGATACATCAAACTTTATTTAATCATATTTTATAATATGGCAACCATTTTAATGCTTCAGAGCATATTACACTAATTAATAAATTAGAACACGGACACAGAACCGTTCGAAGACGTGGAATTTTCCCAATGAGAATTAGTGAGAGTGATGATACTGTTGCAATACAAGATTATGCTGCAATTATAAGTAGTCACCTTTTCTTATGAGACGGGCAACTATGATCATAATTGACCACAGGTCAAATTGGCGACGATTAATACATATGATGGGATAAATAACGCTTTGAATCAAACAAACTTCATAATTTATTATTATTATTATTATCGGAATCTCGATTTCAACAGCTCAAAACATTTGTCGACAACCTAAATCTATTTTTCTACTGAACACAATTTAAGTTAATAGGAAGCAGCAATATCTAGAAAAATATTTAATCCTTGAGTGCATTGAAATACTCTTGCGGCTAGCATTTTGACAGGCAGAAAAAAAAGTCCTTACAAAATAAAATCGTATCAAAAATTTACAAAAAAAAAGAACTATATCAAAAAAATTTATAAGCTTCGTGAAGTTCTCGCAATACCCAATCAATTTAAAATTCGAATTTTCCCCTTGCTCTCACGGAAAGAAGGGAAAAAGTTGGAACGAATTCAATATAGACCCCCACATAATTGGGGGGGGGTCAAATCGAATATAAATATTATATGCTTCCTTCTTTAATAAATCTTCATTACTTAAGTAGTGAAACAGAGGCTGGGGGGGGCAAAGAAATTTTTGCCCCAAGCCCCAACTAGGCTAAGTCGGGCCCTGCGTCCAGTTTCAAAGTCTCCCGTTTCTCCATCGAATGCATTTCGATTTGCAATGCTAGCATGCATCTGTATGCAGTAAACTGTAGTATTCGACGTTTACAAATTGGTATATTTTAAACATTCAATTCTTTTACTGAAATTCAATTAACGATACAAAAAATGCAATCAGTTTCTATGAAATTTAATCATGTTATGAGTATCTTCTCAAAGAAATGTCAGCATGTCTTTACGTATAAAATACTTTAAAAAACGAACAGAAATATTCGTATGAATTCTAGACATTAAGAAAATAACGTCTGAGTATTACATTTTAAATCGTACTGAGAACAATTTCGATACTATTGAGCTAAAAGGGGAGCAGCATATAATTAACAGTAGTATTTAGAAATTTCATGGTTATGAAATATTTTTTTTTCAATATTAAATATATTTGAATTCATTGAAAGCTGAATATCAAAATTTAAATCAAAATCGTTATTCAACATTATCAGTGGTAAGCATATTATTTAGTAAATAAGAGTTCGTAGTTTAGTTATATTAATGTCCAGTTGTAAAGCAAAAGTAGGGCTATTTTAGGAAGAACCTCGTAATTTTGAACCGTGGTCAGATGACGGAGACAACACCTTCGCTGGCACACACACATCCTCTCCTCTTTACACCACGCCAGCGGGAAGACGTTTGGCCAGACGTATTTAACGTGTTACGGACTTCCTTACAAGACGGTTCTTCAGTGGAATCGGGTCTCGAACCTGAAACCCTACAGCTCACTCTTGGAGACCTTATCACCAGGCCACCGTGAGCCCAAGTGCTCATAAATAAAAACCCTCTATCACAAAACAAACAAGGATAATTGAATATCAAAAATAATTCCGACATAATTTCGAATAATTCTGAATACTAATTGCGGTGCAGTGATACACATTTCACAACAACTTCATTGGTAAGAAAAGAAAATTTTGGGTAGAACTAATAAGTGTAATTTTTAATATTTTTTATGATGTTTATATTTTCAATCAGCTAGGAAAAAAATTCAGACTTCTGCCCTCGGATACTCAGTGATCCAATACCCTCAGAAGCTACTGCACCCCTCCTTCCGTTGTAAAGCGGAACACAACAATAACAAAAGTGTAATTTTGAGAAAGATTCTTCACGACATACTTCAAAATTTTACTCTCTACTTATCTCAGCATCTTTTCAATAATTACTAAATTTAGGCTAATTTTTTGGGCAGACAATTCTGATAATTTTTTTTCTTCTCTCTTTTCCAGCAAAACTAACAAACAAAAGTTAAATTAACCTAAACATAAGCTTTTTACTTAAACCTTTACAATATAACTTCAATTACAATATAATTTTAGTAGATCCCTAAAAAAAAGGAGTAATTAAGTTGGTTTGTAAGGAGAGTTAAAAGCAGCAACATTTAACAAGTTTAGGGAGAACAGAAATTAGGAATCAAAGTTCCTAAAAAGTTATCGTGGGTGGAAGTTTTAAAAATTTGCTTTACAAATCTTGCCCAATGAAATTTTATAGTTTCATAAACTCAAAACTTCACATACAATTTTGTTTATTAAAATATATCTCTACAGTATGCATAGGATATTCACTAAGATGTTATCGTTGATTATAAAAAAAATTTGATATTACACTAAACTGAGATTGACAAATAGTCATAGTAAAATGTTATTTTTCATAAAAAGCTTTAATAAAAAAAATGAAATAGCTATAATAAAATTGGAGCAAGCATTTACCAATAAATCGGCTGTGATATCCAACTTTTTCGAAGAATACTTAAGTGATCTTAAAATTTGTTACAATTATAGTTCCTCCAGTTTGAGCTTGCATATTTTTGAATTAATAACAACAAAAATAATAAAAATTCAAATGAAATCTGCTATGCATTTTTCAATGCATCATATCAGAACATAATTTCTTGAACAGTCAAGCACCACGTGCTCGTGCAAGTTAAATTATATTTTTATTCACTTGTAGTGGGATGTAGATTATTTAGTGTCCGTGCATGGAAGCAACGAGACGAATGTTGTTAGAAACATTTCCTTTAATAATCATACTCACACTACATCTGGCGCCCAACGTAAAATGAGTTCAGATAGAAGTGAAGGTCACCCTGACGATCACTAGGAAATCTTCGCGCCACCACACCTGGCGCCCAACGGAAAATAGTTTCTAATAAAATGCAAGTTTGTCGTCCCGACAATCTTGAAGCATCTTCGTGCCATCACATTTGGCACACAAAGGAAAATAACTTCTAATGGATGAAAAGTAACGTCGTCTCAACTATCAAAATATTTTCGCTCCATTATATCGGCGACCTACGAAAAGAATTTAGATTTGTGTCGTCCTTACGCAAAATAATTTTTCCCGACCTGGGAATGGTTCCGCATTGTGAAGTGATGAAATAAATGTGAAGTTGTCCCGACAAGCACAAGGAAAATATCCGCCAGCAACAACGGCTGCCATCGTTGATGTCCAAAAGAATACTCAAGTATTCAGTTCAAATCATAACTCGTACAGGACGTCGACCCCTGTACCGAGTATAATTTATTGTGTATCTCAAGCAAAATCTGCATTTCCTGTGAAAGTGTGTGTGTGTGTCCATTTTATCAAATTTACAGCTCCGAAAATTCATCTGTTTTGTTTGGTCGTTCCTGTTCAATCCCAGATAAGGGTTATAAACTTTTACATTTTTTGTTTTTTCAACAGCATCCAGCATTGAATATAACATTACTGCATATTTGATAACATTTGATTCTTCTTTATCTGTGAAATGTTTTGCTATTTAATATTTAATAATTTCTAAGTTACTTAAATAAATTAGTTAAGCTATATTTTCTAAGCATATCTATCGGTGCAAATTATATTTTGAAGTATCTGTGTTATTTTTATTTAATCTCATTGATTTGATTTTTTTTATTATTTCATTGAAAGTGCGTAAGAATATATCTTTTAAATAGTAAGGTATTCTATATCATGTATTTGCTGTATTTTTGCATTTAATTTAAGAGCTAACTAATTTATTGTAGTTGATATTTCTTTGTCCGTAAGTTAACGTACCAAAACTCTTATCTCTCTGTTACTGTGTCCTTGAAGTGGAGACGCCAAGTCTCGTAAGCTGAGTCACCCCCCTGCAGTGACCCATCTAAACAAGCACTGAATACTTTTTTTTTTGTTTTCTTTTCAGATCTTTGGTATTGTAAAAAGCTATTCAGATAGATTTATTATTTCTTTTTCAGTGTAACGATTTTTTGATAGATTTTTTATTATTATTATTGCATTCTAAAAACTAACGGAGATTTTAATTTGTGTTCTACCTATTTAATGATTTTTTTTGTGTTGTTGTATGTTCAGAGGAGAAGGTAGGTGTGCAACTGTTGCTTCGTAATCAAGTTTCTAATTTAACTTCCTATTTAATCGAATAATTCGTAGGGAAAATGGCTTTTCTAGCTAAAGGTAAAAAAATTGACCTCTACAATTTAGCATTGGAATTAGGTTTAGATGCAACACCCGAAGATAAGATAATTGTTTTACATGACAAAATAACGAAATCTGCATTCTATGCGGAAAATAAACAGTTCGTGACAGATACGTTCAATAACATTATAGATGAACGGAAAAAGTTAGAAGAAAACAGAAAAAAGCTAGAAGAAGAAACTTTGAAAACAGAAAAATTGGCTAAGGAAAGAACATTTGAGCTTGAGAAGCTTAAGCTCCACAATTTAAATTTATCAAACCCTAATCAAACTGATTCTATTCCAAAGCGATTTGATTTACAAACAGTCTTACCAACGTTTCGCCCTGAAACAGATGATATTTCATTATTTTTAACTATGTTCGAAAGACAAATGAAACTTTTAAATGTTTCGAATGATTATTGGGTATCTTATTTAATGGGTGTACTCTCAAGTGAGGTAAGTAATTTAATAGCAAGAGAGCCTGAGGAAATATTTAAGGACTATACCCATATCCGTGGTATATTATTACAACGGTTTAAGCTGACAGCTGATCGTTTTCGAATTCTTTTCAGTCGACATCAAAAACGAGATGATTCCACATGGAAAGATTTCTTCTTTGAGCTTCGAACCTACTTTGAAGGTTGGATTAATGAATTGGAAATCGATTCATTTGAGAAATTAAAAGAACTTATGCTTTCTGATCAAATAAAGAAAAGATGTCCTCCGGACTATAAAAATCATTTTTTAGATATTTGGGAAACACTAAATGATCCTGTCTTGTTAGCTGAAAAGCTGGATTTTTATGAAAACATAAAGTCGCCTCATCAAAAATTAGTAAAAACTCCAAAGTCGCAAGAACTCTTTAAACCGAAACTCTCTAAAAATGCTAGTGAGCAGAACTTCAAGAAAACCCAATTTGCTAAATATGAGAAATCAATTCCTTCGAGTTCTCAGAAAATTACTGGTTCTAATTCAAACAGGCCATCCCGACATGTGGAGAATTCTGTTTATTGTTATGATTGTGGCAATCCTGGCTTTATCAAATCTAAGTGTCCAAATTGTTCTTCAAGGAAAAACCATTCACCGGTTAATGCTATACAAATGTTTACCTGTTTTACCTCTCCCGTAGCCTTAATTTCCATAGAAGTATATGAAGCTTCAGGAACAGTTTGTGCTGACACAGGAGCCAATCAATCAGTTGGAGGAGAATTGATGTTTAATTTTTTAAAGAAGCGTGGACAGCAGTTCACAGAGATTGACCTTGCTATCTGTCTGGCTGATGGTCAACAATCAACATCAGTTGTTTTAAAAACTACAGTGCCGATCACAGTGCTTGGCCGAATTTTCCTCACTGAATTACATTTTCTCCCACATGCAAAAGGGAATCGCACTCTCCTCGGAGTTGACTTTTTGAGGAAATCAGGAATTGTAATGGATATAAAAAAAATTCCTGGTATTTTGGGGATAAACCGAACTGCAAAATACCTTTTGCTAAAGATCTCCCCATACCAACAAATAATAGCCCTGTCGAAATCAATAATAGTTCTTGTCCGACGAATTCAGTAACTAGTGATAGTTCAGTGCAAAACAATTCTGTTGCACCTGAGACTAATTATCCTTGTTTACGCCAAGAAGAAGGTCAGAATCTTGATGCGAAATCGAGAAATCGCTTAACTGCCTTGCTTAATGAAAATGAAGATATTTTCCGACTGGGGGGAGAGCCAACTCCTTATGTTAAGCATGTTATTGATACAGGTGACCAACCACCAGTTGCATCTGCACCTTACAGACTGTCGTCAAAACAGAAAGAGCTCTTAAATAAAGAAATTGGTGAACTTTTAGCCAATGATGTCATAGAAGAATGCGAATCGCCTTATGCAGCACCGGTAGTTTTAGTCCCAAAGCCTAATGGAAAAATCAGATTGTGCGTCGATTACCGAAAACTAAATTCTATAACCAAACCTGACAAGTATCCACTTCCGGTTATGGATACATTGTTACATGATGCAAGATCCACTGCTTTTATGTCTACTCTTGATTTAAAGTCTGGATATCATCAAATTGAAGTCAATCCTGCTGATAGGGACAAAACTGCATTTGTATGCCCTTTTGGTACTTTTAGATACAAAAGAATGCCTTTTGGTCTCAGAAACGCCCCAGCAACTTTTCAACGACTTATGGACCAGTTCCGAAATGGACTCCCTACAGTTAATATTCTAGTATATTTAGATGATATATTTGTATTGTCAGAAACTTTTGAACAACATATTCAAGACTTGAAGCTGGTTTTCGAAAGACTCCGCAAATTTAAATTATGCGTAAATAGAGAAAAATGTAAATTCTCATGTGCTCGTGTGAAATATTTGGGATTGTGGATAACTTCTAAAGGAATTGAAGTAGACCAAGATAAAGTTGCTGCAATTCAGAACATTCCTTGTCCAAGAAATATTAAACAATTACAATCCTTTTTGCAGACCTGCTCATGGTACAGGAAATTCATCCCGAATTTTTCCGATATTGCTATAGCCCTTAGCAATCTGACAAAAAAGAATACTGTTTGGAAATGGAGTAAACAAGAGCAGCAAGCCTTTCAAACTTTAAAGCAATGTCTGGTAACTCCACCCGTATTGAAGCAAGTTGATCCCACTAAACCTTTTATCATCCGGACGGATGCAAGTGCTTAAGCCTTAGGTGCAGTTCTTCTACAGGAAAAGATCTTGCAGATGAAAGACCAATAGAATTTGCCAGTAGACTCTTGAGTTCTGCTGAAAGGAATTATTCGACAACTGAACGAGAAGCTTTGGCTGTTGTTTGGGCCTTGAACAAATTTCGAGGATATATTGAAGGTGCTGATATTACTGTAGCCTCTGATCACCAACCCTTAAAGTGGTTAATGACTTTATCGTCACCCACTGGAAGGTTAGCCAGATGGGCACTTCAAATTCAGTCCTATAACTTGAAAATCGATTATTTTCCAGGCAAATGCAACGTCGTCGCTGACATGCTTTCTCGACCTGAGTGTAATGATAAAGACACTTGTGAATTGCGAACTATTGTTATTGATGTCCCATCAAAAACAGCTGCTGAACTTAGAACTGAACAACTGAAAGATCCTGAACTGAAGAAGATCATAGATTGTTTTGAGGATACTGACAAAAGTGTTGATTTTGCAAATTGGACGCAAAGGGGATATGTCTTAAATCAAGGAGTACTCTATCGCTACTCTCCACATTCTGAAGAGGAAGAAGCTCAATTGGTTGTCCCATGTCATGAAAGAGAGAACATTTTAAAACTTCACCATGATGCTCCTAGAGCTGCTCATTACGGAGCTGATGGAACTTTTTCTCGAATATCATCCAGATATTATTGGACAGGCATGAGGAAATATATTACTGATTATGTCAAGAATTGTGAAGATTGCATAAGATATAAGGCAACGAACCAAAAACCTGCTGGTCTTTTGCAGACACCTGTTCCTGCTCAACGTTTTGAAAGTATAGTTGTCGATCTCTTTGGACCCTTACCAGATTCGAGTGAAGGTATGAAATGGATCTTCATCGTTGAAGATTGCACAACCAAATGGGTAGAGTTATTCCCATTAAAGCGAGCTACTGCTAAAGAGTGTGCATTAACACTACTTAATGAAGTCTTCTTAAGATATGGATTACCCCGTCGTTTAATAAGTGACAATGGTACACAGTTTGTTAGCGCCATCATGCAACAGTTGTGTTATACATTAAAAATTAATCAAAGTCTAGTCCCTGTTCATCATCCACAGGCAAATCCTGTTGAACGTAAAAACAGAGACTTGAAACCTCGTTTGGCAATCATGGTAGGTAATAACCATACCTTATGGACTGAGAAATTACCATCCATTAGATTTGCACGTTGGGCGCCAGATGTGGTGGGATGTAGATTATTTAGTGTCCGTGCATGGAAGCAACGAGACGAATGTTGTTAGAAACATTTCCTTTAATAATCATACTCGCACACTAATATTTACAAACACACAAAGACGAGGACAATACTTAAAACAAAGACTTTCCAGTGCACAGCTGCACAGGACGGAGTCACATCTCTCACTGGTACAAGCGCAAAGCATTATGGGATGGCGCGCGTGATGACGTAATCACGCACTGCCATCTAGTAACCAAAAGGGAAGTTAAAGTAATGCAATTAATATCCAAAAGAGAAGGCGAGAATAATGCAACTGCTACACACTTTAATTGCTTCATTGAATTGTTAACTTTAGAATTGCAAACGATTAAAAAAAAACTGTCTTGCATTCATTGTTTTAAATAATATCACATTTCCTATTTATTTCCTTTCATATAATCACATGCTCACAATTACATTTTTCAAACTGATTTTCTTGGGATGCTCAAGCAGATATAAAATTTTTATTTTTCGTCTACGGATTTTTGTTGAGGCCAAATAGCTAATCTAAAAACATGTTCTAACATAAGGAAATCAATAATTATTCATTTAAAAGAAATTCAGCATGGTTATTCAGAAAATTTGCAAGTCCTATTCTATTTTTTATATCTTTATTTGGTATCGCTACGATGAATTCCTCCCGTTTTAAACTCAAACATTACATCAGCAGTTCGTACAAAAATTCAATCGAATCAAAACTCCAGGCTCAAATCTACAAAATTATTCCTTCAAAATAAATGGCAGCTTAATAGAATTGACTTAATGACAGTTTTGATTGTTTGATAATTGGTCCTGTATTTATAAAATCGACATATTGTGAAAAATACTATAAAATTTTATAAAAAGTATACTAAAATCTGCTAAAAATAACTTCAAAGACTTAATCTAACTTAGGGTCAATTAGCCCATCACTGAGTGCATTTCTGTCATTTTTCAAAGCCAAATATGATGAGGTAACCAGAAAATGGCATTGCACTATTTTCATCTGTTCAGCTACCAAAAGAAAGTAAAAGTTTCGAGTAGCACAATTTTTTTACCACGCCAACCGCCCAACAAGCACGAATAGTTAATAAGCAGAAGGAGCACACATTCCGAGTGATGTTTTATCGTACTTAACAATCGTAGATAACGGAGGACTTCAATTAGTCTCATGTCTATAAACTTATTCTAAAACTAAAGGCTTCTTGAAATTTATCATATCAAAGCTACATTTCACTCGAAAACAAATATACTACCCCATAAAGAAAAAATATGATTTTTAAAAAAAGGGCTTTTGAGTATTTGTAAAATTAGAATGAGAGGATTCAAATTATGACCCCCCCCCCCATTCTTATATTTCTTGGGTAAGGTAAAAGAATTGAGATAGTCAGAAGTATACAGAATATGTAGAAATATGAAATGACAATATTTTTTGAAATATTAAGTACAGGTACTCGGTTCGTTAAGGACTGCATAGAATAGTTGAAATGATAAAATCAAAAAACTAACAGATTGTATAAATAGAACCAATTTGTGTGAATTTCCAAAAGCTTCTAAGAGATGCAGTTAATGCTGCTATCCCCCAAAATATACAAATTGAAATTCTAGTTCTTTTTCACAAAGCTATACAGAAAAATTTCTAAAAGAAATTACAACGGCAATATTAAGCTTGGATTTTACGAATATTTCCAAGCAATTCTAAATTTAATAAAAAACTGTATAAAAAGTTTTAAAACTTTAAATCTCTGAAGCTCGATTACAAGGTTTAATATCTATTTTCATTTTAAACTTTGTTCTCAGTTGCACTTGCTGCATAAATGATAAGAAATTTTTACAAAAATTGACTAAACAAATTTTTCTTTGCTTTGTCTTACAAATCGGGGTGTAAATTCTTCATTCTTTGTACGCGCAATTCTTTTTCAAGTACAAAGAAAACGCTCGATAACATTGCTAGAAGAAGGCTCAAATTAACCACAATATTATCACAATAACCCCCCTTCCCCCCAAAAATATCGTTTTTTTTTTCCGATATCGATAAGTATTTTTAAAGTTTTCGAAATAACAAATCATTTCATTAAAAAAAATGGTTCAAACACGAAAAATTATAGTATAGATGGTTAAAGTATTTAATCTACAGCTTCTTTAGATAATTATTTTTTGCAAAGTTTTTAAAATTGATAAAACTTTTGCTTTAAATTTAATTTCAATGTTGAAAAATATTTCCATGTATGATTCAATGAGACATATAATTTAGTGTCCACTTTTATTAATACTTAATAATCACCAAAATCTCAAAAATTATTTTTTTACATGGTAATTACAAGATTTTAAGGCCAGTTATTCAACAAGATTTCGTGAACTACAAGCCATACCTCTTCTGGAAGTCTGAGGAATAAACATCAGAATTAAAAATTCGACAAAATTTTTTTTAAAGCAATATGTACACACATTTCACCTGCATTTAAAGTTTCAAAAGGTGAGAAAATCGTTTAAATTAAGTCAGTTTTTCAACAACGAAATACAATTTAAATGTCAATTGTTTGGTTAAAGCTTAATATTCTTTCAAAACCGGATTGTGAAATAGTAATGCAAAGTTCACCCAAACTTAACATTTCGATGAATATCGCCTTAATCGTAAATATCTCCAACAAACATTTGCACTTACCAATCAGTAATCCACAGAACACGCTTGAATTCACCAATTGTTTATCCGTTGTCAATCCAGAACCTGCTGACCATCTTACAGCTCCAGTCAGCAGTACTTCGAGGTGTTTCTCGCTAAAAGAATATCCGCACGTGCTACACCGTCGAGGAATGCCTGAGAACTGAGCGCTCCTGCCGACTCGCGGTCGTTTGTCAGAATGAGTCAGAATTCGGAAGGAGCGGAGATTCCAGTTATTGGTTGGGGGAAATCGACCGTTTAGGGAAATGTTTTTAGGGATTTTTTTTTCATTCTGAATATCGGAAAGAAGAAAATAGCAAAAACTTCTTTTCATTCTTCCCCCCCCTCAAGATGTCGCGAGGTTAATATAGGAAAGAATATTTGACTAAAGATGTAAACATGGGAGGTTAAAAAGTTTAAAATTCCATCAGATAGATGAAAAAAGCTTTATTTTACTATGTGATTGAAGGAAGTTCCCTACCAAACAATAAAGGAACATGGTATGGAATTGCGTTCAAGTCCATAGCGTTTGACAAATGCAAATGAAATTTTGAGCACATATTCCCAGGGCCCGACTTAGCTTAGTTGAGGCCTGGGGCAAAAACTTCTATTGGGCCTCCCTCTGCTTTGGCAATGAAGAAGATTCATCAAAGAAAGAAACGTAAAATAATATTTACATTCGATTTGGGGCCCATCAAATGTGTGTGGGGGGGGCCGGGGGCAACTGCTCCGTAAGCCCCTGTCTTAGTCAGGCCCTGCATATTCCATAACAAGCAACCTAAAAAAATTTAAAATTTTAGACACATTTTATTAAATAATTACAATTAATGTAAATATGTATATATGTATGTTCATATGACAAAAATACAATATTAAGTGGCAAAATAGAAAGCGAATTTCCCATTCGACTTCTCGGCACGCAGAGCAGAGAAATCAGAATTGAACCTAAAGATTAAAATGTATTCAATTTTATTTTTGGGGAAAAATTCTTCATTCTAACTTCTAAGCCATAGCTTCCAACTCACTCTCGAAAATCATTTGGCTAAAACGTATACTTAAAGAAAAAAATTATCAAAAAAAATTTTGATTTTCGCAAGAATTGAGATCGCATTCTTCACCTTCACGTGAAAAAATACTACAACTCCTCGCATTTTACCGATTGAGCTACTGCCTGTTGATTTCAATTTTTTTTATAAACTGCTAACACTATTTAAAGTATTAAAAATTAATTAAATTTAATTAAAGAATTAATATTTGAAAAACTGTATTAACATTAAGTGTCATCTACTACAAGTTTAAAAACATGTAGATGGATAAAAAGTATTTCATCAACTATTGAGAATTTTAACAAGATATATAAACATATATGTGAGGGAGTGAGGAGTAATTGTAGGAATTGAAAAAATTATAATAGAATTAAAAGATTTTCTTTTCCCCGCCGAAGCTCTTGAACCTAACATCACGTAAACATTTTTTTACACTATCTATCTATCTATCTATCTATATCTATATCTATATCTATATCTATATCTATCTATCTATCTATCTATCTATCTATCTATCTATCTATCTATCTATATATATATATATATA
>JAOUZG010031957.1:3373082-3436996 GCA_026289955.1 Argiope argentata | reverse complement strand
ATATATATATATATATATATATATATATATATATATATACTCTGTTACATCAGCTTCATTCCCGACAAATTTGTAATAAATTTTTATTTTTCATGGTCAATTTCAGAAGAATTTAAATCAATTGCACCTATTTCAATATTTTATTACATTTATCATTTGGGATTAAATAGTGAAATAGTCATTTTTGCCAGAGATGAAGTTTACTTTCTGCAGTTTGTTTCATTTTTGTTTTTACATTCTCTTCACATTTTACGTTTTGTAGTAATCTTGTTCGTCTGTATCTAAGCGGGCAATTTCCTATTAAAGGGTTTCATTTCAAAATGTGATGGGGATATTCAAGTTTTGCATAAATACCGCATAACATATTTCATACGCCCAGCTTAATGCACTTTTTGACAAACAAACCTTAAAACGGTTTTTTTATTATTTTTTTTTAAGTTTGAGTATGTTCTAGAACTTGGAAAATTATCAAAATCAAAAATTTGGTTTTTTGACGAGTTCGAAATGTTCTCTTTGTGTATTTTATAATCAATAAAGTAAAATATGTAATTGTGTTATAAGAATTTTACTAATTTCTTATTACACATTAAAGAACTTATTTAAACAGGCAAATAAATTATCCATATTTACAATGCAAAATGACGGACACTTATTTTTGAAACTCATGCTTTTCATCGGAGTTCGAGTGGCTTATCAGTCGTACAAGATCCTTTGATTATTCATGAACAATGCTTTTGCTGCGTGAGAAAATAATAATTATGCGAAATACAGAAATTGCATAGCTTCGAAATTGCATAGTTTCGAAAAGAAAAAAAGGAAGGGGGATCCCAGTTAAATGAAAAGAAGAAAAATTGCACAAAAATAAAGTTGTGCGAAGTGCAGTTCATAGATGTCAATGCAAATTAGCAAAATGTATCACCCAAAATAAATGTTGAATTTTAAAAAGTTTTTTTTTTTTTTGGCGAAAATTAATATCCTTAAAAAATTTTTAGGGGAACATTTTCAGTTTAGACAGTTAACCTAAAATCTAGATTGTTTTAAATTCTATCTTAGGAGCACTTGCTACTTAAAAGTACTTATGTGCCAAATTTTGTAGTTCTAGTTCCAATTAGCTGAAATGTGAAGTTTGGAAGAATGTTCCTTTCATGCATAATGCAATTTATACATTGTCTAAAGAAGTGTTATATTAAAGTATGCATACAAAAAATTATATTTCTGCTTTCTAATTTAAAAAAATGAAATATTGCGCACCGCTTCTAGAGACGCAAAAGAAAGACACACCCAGACAGAGAATAAATAATCCATTCCCTGAGAAAACTTTTTTTTCTCTTCCTCTCTCTCTCTCTATCTCTATGTAGCTATTTAGAAAACTATTAGGAATAATTTTATTTACTAACAATTTCCCACGATTGCATGGAGCAGCGATATTCCGTATCAAAAAAAAAAAACTGTTTCTCTTTCTGAAATAGCTGAGGGGAATTTCCATTTCTGTGCTTCAGTGGAAGCGCACCATTTTCCTTTCCGTGTCCCGATTCAGGCTCCTCGCGGTAAATGGAGCGGCTCCATTTAGAGGAGAAGGCATCAATCACCAATGGCGTATCATTTCTTAAGTTACTGACAATGACTATAAAATACAGAGCTGCATCTCTCTATCAGAAAAAAAAATATCCATGTAACCGATGTATAAGCCCCTCGTCCATGGGAACATTTCTGCTTTTTGTTGTGAAGAAGATAATAACGTATTTCCGGAATCTTTCTCTTAATTGATTGGAGCGAAACTTTCACTCAGATTCGCAACTTTAGCTATGGAACAACTCACAAAAAATCACTGTCTACTTGAACTTTTGCAATTACATAGATGCGAATGTAAGTAAAGGTCTTTTGATAGATCCTCTGAAAACTGGATTTAGGTCTATTATATAATTAGAATATAAAAATTGCATCCTAAATTCAATCTTTTTACCACAGTTGTTAAATTACCACGATCGACGAAATGAACAGAAAAACAAATAATAACTGATCCTTCCAGTTTCCTTTTTACATCCTCGTATATAAAAAGTTAAGAAGCCATTGTATTCATAAAAAGGATGAAGAATTGAGAAATCTCTATGTCAGACATTTGAAACCGAAAAAAAAGAAAAATCTTGGAATTTTTAATCTATCGAATACGGTCACAAATATAACGAGCCTGGGAAAAGGTTTGAAAAGGATCATTAAGCAAAAATTGACTTTTTTGTAGGATCAGTCATCAATGAAAATGTCAATACAGTAAACACGTCAATTCAGAAATTAAAAAACTACGGAGGACATTTAGCACATGGATTTATTGATATAATTACAAAACAGCCGAATTTTGGATTGAAAAAGTTGTCTATTTACATATTCATTAATTATTAAATGAACATAACTATTTGAAAGCACTTCTACCATGAATACCATTCTAGCAGTTACACAAACAATCAAGTAATAATTACGTTAATACTACTAATCATTGTCGTGAACAGTTTTATATTCTTAAAAAGATTAGCAAATCACAGATCGAAATTTAACTAAGTACGACGCAGTGCTGAACGGTTCGTGTTCACAGGTTCTCTCCACCAACACCGTTGCATAAAAAGGCTCATAAACGGGGATTAGCTCTACAATTCCCTGAAGCACACATGGCTACATAGCGCATAGTTAGTGGAAGCATTTAAAAAAATCTTCCCGAAAATGAAGCCCAATAAACACATAAATTTCTGTCATTGCTAAAATGTAATTTCCTTCAATAACAGCATCCATGTAAATGTGAACGTGCTTTCAATAGATTACTTTTCGTACTACCTGTACGTCTTTTAAAACTTTCTTCAATTGATTGTTTTTCAAACATAATCAAGAAAAGAATTTTCAGTATTTCTTTTCTTGATTATCTTTGAAAATAAGCGAGATATAAGCTTATTGAAAAAGGAGGTATAAATTAAATCATGTTTATTTTAATTATGGTTTATTTATGTTCAGAAAGAGAAATTATATAATTCATCAATTGTTATCGATGTTATGAAATAATGCCATTGAACAAGGCTTCCTTTGTAATTATATGCAATAAATATTGCCAGCATCCAACTTCATTTGCCCTTTTTTCTGCTTTGATTTGAGCATTTCGATTATTAAATTATTCATTATTTATCTATTCACATCTATAAGTGAGTTCTTGGATCCTGCATTGCATATTAAATTTTAAATATACACTGGATATTTGATTTTTTTAGTAGTCAAAATATTACAAGAAAAAAAAAGATTATCTATTGATTATCTACATCAATTTTCTCATACATGGGTTAAAATAAAAAGATGTATGAAGAACTACCTTAAACAAACCACAAACTAGCTACCGGCCAGAAGGCACACAGAAAAATCTGAATAAACAAATAGTAACATGAGTGGGAACTGTGGTTGAATCCTAAGGGTCATCAATGGCCAGGGTACAACCCTTGTGTACCCTGTGCGTCCCTTCATCGGTGGGAGGAGTAACCTTTTTATGTACCCATAAGGATGGAGAGATCCAACCACCATACCAGAAGTTTTTCATCCTCACTTATAAAGTGCCCCCCTACCTCTATTAGATCTACCTAAAACAAAAGATCTCGAATTTTTATTTTGCTCTCTACTCAGTTGGAAGGGAAATAACAAATCAATCAACTGAAATTTGATAGAAAAAATCATTAACAATTAAAAATCAATTGATTAATTCAGTTTTGAAAAAAATTCCTTACATGATAAAAAGGATTGAAAATAACAGTTTACAAATATGGACAAAAAAATCTATGAAAATAACAATAACAGAACTCCCGAATCTATAGAGGTGTGAAAAATAAATTTTACATTCAATCAAATAACATCTAAATAAAGCGAGAATTTGCAGAATTTCTCAGTTGTGTGATGGTTATAATGAGTGGAAGTCATAAATTAATGACTTTGATGTTAATCAATTTTTTTCAAATTCATTTATTGAAAGAAGAAATTTCATCACACTTTGATCCTAAATTTGAAAACATGATCCAATATATATGGAAAATAAAAAATATCCAGAAAAAAAATGAATAGAAGGGTTTCTTAATTCTTTCGGAGGGGGGGAGGACATTTTTTATTGGTTACTCTGAATGCTCTGTTACTTAATAATCTCATACAAATGCACGATTAATGATGTAACGAGAGAAATTTTTAACATTATTTTAGTTAAAGCGAAGTACTAAGCGTTCATCCGATGCAGGAAATGCTCTTTTGGTCCTTAGCTTTGAAGATTAAAGACTGAAGCATGATTAATGACAAATAATAATTAGTACGAAAAGGTTGCACTATTAAATTTTTTTATAAACAATAACGGAAACAGTATATATACAGATATATTTATTTTTACCTTCAGTTTTATGATTTTTTGATATTTATATATGTTCGGGCATGCGCATTGGCACTAGTGTAGTGATCAAAAATGACTATAAGTCATTTAGAATTGGCGTTTCGTCAGCAGTGCAGAGTACAGCTTCAGAGAGAGAGAGAGAGAGAGAGAGAGAGAGAGAGAGTGAGCGTGAGAAAAAGTCGCTGCGTTGCACGAGCATACCCAACGAGCGAGCCTCTTGAGAAGAGAAAAATAAACTGGATTGGATTTGAATCGGAGTTTCATTTAAGAATAAAACAAATACTAGACCAGCGCTAACATTGTGGTCCGTCGAGTCGGAGGCATGAACTATAGAAAGTGACGTGAGTACTGGCTTTTATGTGTTATCCTTATAAATTGAGCAGTTGAATTAATTTTGAGAAAATGTTTAAGAACTATTTAAGGGAAAATCTTCGTAAGGTAGCCATTGAGCTTGGTGAAACGATTGAGGAAAAGGTAACCGTTGCTGAGTTAATTAGCATTATTAAAGAAACTGAAACTTTTAAAGAAGATAATGATTTTGTGAAAGGATTTATTCAGTCAACTATTGAAAAACGCAAGAAAGCAGAATATGCCGAAACTTGACCGAACTTGAAATTACATGTTTAATGCAAGCAGAAAAGGAGAAAGTAAACGAGGGTTTTGACTCTCTAGATTCGTTGGTAAAGAGTGTTCGAATTTTGATTGTGAAAGGGCTAAATATACCTCAAGGCTGGGCATTCTTTTTTGCTTCGTTGGAAAGAGCCTTTACATCAAAAAATGTATCTGAGAAACCCTATTCCGAAATTTTGTTGAATTTGTTGGGGGAAAGAGCATCAAATGTGTTAATATATGTTAAGGATGCCGAACTTAATAATTATGAAAAGCTAATATCAATCATTCTAAGAGAATTCGAACCAAGTGCATACCAATTCTTGGAAAGCTGCGCGTCATCCAAACGAATCGTATACTCAATATACTTTTCGCCTAATAACAAATTGGCATTATTATGTTAAGTTCAGGGGGTCTCGGATTTCGATGGATTAAACAATCTTATTGTGTCAGACAAGATTTTCAGTACGCTTGAAAAGGAGGTGTCTTCACATATTTCAGTGCGCGCAGGAAATGGTTGGTTTCACCCGCTAGAGGAGATAGATTTTTATTATAATTCCAGAGGCAAGAGGTTAAAACACTCGCTGAATGTCTTCCCTCGAAGCAATCCAGTAAAAGACCCGTCAAAAGTATTTTTAAGTGAAGTGGAAGATTTAAAATGTGTTTATTGCTCGGAATCGCATCCATTGTATGAGTGTGCAGCGTACTTAAAACTTCCTGTCAATAAGTAAATTGATCTATTTAAAGCCAATGACCTTTGTTTTAATTGTATGGCTGCATCGCATAAGGCGCAGGACTGTAAATTAAGGTTCTTTTATTCAGAGGGCCGAAAGAAACATCATAAAACGATTCATTTCGTTGAGAGATCACGAAACCAAGAAGCAAGCAATTCCGATTTCGGACATCTAAATGTACCGGCGCCGGACTTCATACCTAGCTCGGAAACACACAACCTTTTAACGGCAACGAGTGTAAACAGAAGAAACCGTGTTTTGCTGAGCACCGCAATTTGCTACATCAAGAGTGAAAGTGGGTCATTCCCGGTGAAGCCATCCTGGTTAGCGGAAGTTCTTCGAACTTTGTAACTAAAGAATTGTGCGAGCTAATCGGACTGAAGAAAGTAAAGACGAATGTCGCAGTGTCGGGATTAAACAATTCGGTAATTCCGATTGACTCGAGAGTGTCTGCATTTATCTGCAATGAAGAAGGAAGTTATTCGAGGAAAATGAATGGACTTTCTTTTGGTACCAACAACAGAGGATTTTGTTCCAGCAACGAGGATCACGTTTAATCTAGATGGCATTCCAAATCTGAAATTGGCAGATAGAAGTTTCAATATTCCAGAGCGCGTGCAGATGCTTCTCTGGGCAGAGGTCTTCTACGTATTAATGCTACCTGGCCAGTTCAGGATGGAGGATTCGAATGTTATTCTTCAAAGCCCTGTTTTCGAATTCCCTCTTTCCGATGGAAAGGGCAAAGAACATTGTGGACTTATTTAGATTGCGGATAATCTAGATCTTTCAATTAAAAAGTTTTGAGAAATCGAAAATGTAGAAATTGACTCTACTAAGACCAGTGAATTAGCTATTTTTGAAGAGCATTATAAAAACACCTATTCCAGAGATGACGAAGGAAGGTACTCGGTTGCGATGCCTTTGAAAGAAGATCCTTCATGCCTTGGTGAATCAAAACAGACTGCGATTCAGAGATTAAGCTCTTTGTGGAAGTGACTTAGTAGAGATAAAGAATATTTGTCGCTCTATAAGAAGTTTTCGCGGGAATAACGAAGATTTAGGCCACATGAAGGAGGTCAAGACGGATGAATCTAAAGATGCATTTTACGTGCCGCACCATGGGGTGTACCGTCCCGAAAAATCTACCACAAAGCTGAGAACAGTTTTCAATGCTTCGAGCCCGTCAACGAATAGAGAATCGCTAAATCCTATTCAATTTAATGGCGGTCTGGCTCAAGAAGATCTTTTTCCCATTATGGTGCGCTTTCGAAAGCACACACATGTTTATGCAACGGACATAGAGAAAATGTTTCGAATGGTAAACATACACCCAGAGCAAACGTGTTTGCAGAGAGTTGTTTGGGAAAAGGGTATAGAAGAACCAATAAGGACTTACGAGTTAACTACTGTCAACTATGGCACAGTTAGCTCTCCTTATTTGTCCACGAGAACCTTGAAGCAGTTGAAGATGGACGAAGATAATAACTTTCCTTTGGCCGCTCCTGTGGTGCGGAATGGCTGCTACATGGGCGATATTCTCTCGGGAGCAGAAAGTGTAGAAGACGTCATCGAGTTGCAGCATCAGCTGATTGAAATATTGAAGACTGCAAAGATGCATTTTCAGTGGTACGGAAACTTACCTGAGATAACTGCAAATCTACGAGAATATTCTTTTTCCGATTATGATGAGATTAAAGCGTTAGGAATCAGTTGGAATCCCAGATTAGACTGTTTTCTTTTTAAAATAGAGCAACATAGACCAACTTCATTCACCAAACGAATGGTCTTGTCTACTATTGAAAGAATCTTTGATCTTTTGGGTCTCCTCGGACCAATTATAACTTGTGCAAAGATATTTATGCAAACATTATGGTTGCTTTAATTGGGATGGAGTGATGGACTTCCTTCAAAGGAAGATAAGGAAAGGCGCCGATTTATTGACTCCCTAGAAGCCGTGCATAATATCACTATTGAGAGATGCATTATAGTTAAGACAGCGAAATGCATAGAATTGCATGCATTTATTGACTCGTCAAAAAAAGGCATATGGCGCATCGATCTATCCCAAGTCTACACCTGACCTTGGAGAAGTCAAAATGAGTCTAGTAACTAGTAAAAGCCGAGTGTCGTCGCTGAGACAGATTTCGATTCCAAGACTTGAGTTATGCGGAGCAATTCTTGCCGCTAAATTGATGAAAAAGGCACAGGATGATTTGAAGCTTCAGATTTCAACAGTGCATTTTTGATCAGATTCGACTATTGTGATCTCATTGATACATCGAGAATCAAGAGAATTAAAGACATTTGTGGCTAATCGAGTGTCCAAGATTCATCAACTGAGTTCTAGTGATCAGTGGCATCACATTGCATCAGAACAGAATCCTGAGGCCATCATATCTAGGGGATTACTTCCTGAGAAACTTCGTGACAACTCTCTATGGTGGTACGGACCAGAGATTCTACTACAGAGTGCTTATCCAACCGCTGTTATTGCGAAGCCAGTCCAGTGGGATGACTTTGATTGCGAACTGAGGATGCCTGAGAGAACTCTGGAGACTTCATTGCTGAATTCCTAGAACTTTGACTTTTTCGACCAAATTATGGACATTTCTAATAATTGTTTAAAAATAATACTTATTGTATCTTATATTTACAGGTTTATTTACAACTGTAGATAGAAGGAGAGAAGGAAGGGACCTTTGAATAATAGCGAGGTAAAAGATGCAGAAACCTGACTTATCAAGCAGAACCAGAGTAAGTTTAAATTAAAAGGCCCTTCAAGCAATCTTAAGTCTTTAGATATGTTTCAGGATGATAGAGGAGTCTTGAGAGTTGGGGGGAGAGGCTAGAGAAGGCTTCCATTCCCTATGGTCAAAAACATCCAGCTATTTTAGCTAAAAATTCTAAATTGAGTAAAGTTTATTTTTTAACTTTGAATAGGAAATTGTTTCATATTGGTCCACAAGGACTACTTAATGCTGTAAGATTAAGATTTTGGGCTTTAGGAGGGAGGAACTTGGCTAGAAAAACCGTTCATACTTGTGTAACTTGTTTGAAGTGTAAACCAATTCCATCTTCTCAAATTATGGGCAATTTTCCTCTTAAAAGAGTAAATAGGGCTCCTCCATTTAGTGTAACTGGTCTGGACTTGGGAGGTCCATATTACGTCACTTACAAAAACCAAAGAAAGGGTACTTTGAATAAAGTTTATGTTTGTGTTTGCATATGCTTTGCAACTCGTGCCATCCACCTTGAGATTCTCTGAGATTTTTCACATGCAGTAATTGAAACCCTTAAGAGATTCATGGCTAGGCGTGGAAAATGTTCTAAAATTTTCATAGATAATGCAACCAATTTTGTGGGTGCGTATGCTGCATATTTCATGGAAGGAGGCATTGAATGGAATTTATACCACCAAGGGTGGTCTTTGGGTGGCAGGTATAAAGACAGTGAAGCATCATCTTAAGCGAGCTCTGGGGGGAAGATCACGATTCACATAGGAGTTCGAAACCGTGATTATCCAGGTGGAAGGTATCTTAAACTCTAGGCCTTTAACTCCAATATCCAATGATTTTGATAACTTTGAGGTATTGACGCCTGCACATTTCTTGATAGGTAGATCAATAAATTCTATTCCTGAACCTGTAGTTATTAAGTCGGTGGCAGGGAACAACAAAGGTCATTCAGGTAATCTGGAAAAAGTGGAGTAACGATTATTTGAATACTCTACAACAGAGAACAAAGTGGATGGCCTAGCAGGAAAGCATAAAACCTGGTGCTGTGGTAATTGTAAAAGAGGATTTTACGACAATTTGCAATTGGCTTTTAGGACGTGTCATTGAGGTCTATTATGGTTCTGACGGTAAAGTAAGAACAGTCTGAATAAAAACAAAGACAGGAGAATTCAAAAGGCCAATAACTAAGATCTGTGTTTTGCCTGTAGATGTAAATAGTTAAAGTTAATTCTATTTTTACAGATTGTGTTTGTTTTTAAATTGTTCTTTTTAAATTCTAACTTGTTGTTATACTGAAATTTGTGAAATTTTAATACTATTATTGAATATTGTAATATTCTTGATACAATACTGGTAAAGAAGGTAAAAATTATATGTGATTAAAAAATGTTGATGAATGTTGCCAATTAAGCTTTATGCATTGCCTAAGCGATTTTGAGCATCAGTTATTCATTACCTTTAATTATTCAAAAATTCCTAAAGAAAACAACATCTTGTTCTCACATGATAAAAAGACTATATTTATTATATCGACGCACATCAATGCGATTTATAATACGTATCGATGCGCTCTGTAATGTAGGTTACAAGGAACAATGTGGGACGCGACAAGTTGCTATAAGTTACAAATGGATTAACGTGCCATTTAAGTAGTGAGATGCATTTTTTTTAAAAAAAAAAGAGTAATAAAAGTAAGAATAGTTAAATAAGTGACTGTCCCAAATTTTTAAAGTTTTAATTCGACTGTTTAAAGCCTGTGGAGCTCAACTGCGTGTAAGTGCATTGATTTAACTGTGATTTATCTATTCTGACTTGCCCATGATTAAAATCAACTTACTAATCTTTTGGTGAGCATGATTATGCAAGTGCGTAATTAGGCAGGGAGATAAATTCGTCAGGTGGTTTTCAGACCAAAAATAAAAGGGATAGATTTTTATCAAACTTAGCTCGAAACCCACGAATAGTAAATTTATTAGTCAAAATTGATATAGAATGATAATAGAGAAATGTAAACTCGATAAATGGGAAACTCAAGTGAAACAATGTCAAAGAAATATAAGTTAAATCTCGGACTCAGTGGGTGAAAGATAAAAACTCCCGAACTGCATGCTTAGTTTTCTCCTTTTCTCGATTGCATCGTAATTCTTGATGTCCAGAAGAGAACAGTAATTTCGCTAATGAGATCTCGCTGGTCTGACGGAGGTGGAAATTGACCAATGGTTGATTAAATTCGAAAACATGGAAATTTTAGGAATTATAAAGTAATTAATGTAAATTAATAGCACCGCTATTAAATAAATTATAAAATAATGACTTACTTATTTAAAATGTACAGAAGTACTAGTTTTCAACCGTGACTTCGTATGCGTGGAAATTTTGATTTGTAAGTACGAGACCTGGCAGTCTGATCAAAATGTAAAATGCCATTAAACCGTATCGTTATGGTTCTATTGAAAACAATTCTCGCTAAAAAATTAATCTGTCGCCAAATTTTAGGGAAATGGCCGAATGTGGTGCGAACGGCAGCTATAGCGTTCCAAATCGTAAAGTTTCGATGCTGCTACAAATTAACGGAAATAAAGAAAAAAAATCACTAAATGCTGAAAAATTAGACTGCACGCAAAAAAATTTAATCGAAAATAATGTAAGTAAGCAGAAGGAATAAGTAGAGCGGGGGAAAAAAAAGAACGGCAATGAACAAAAAAGATCGAAGTACAATAACATAAAAAATGACTTCAATGTAAGCCCAAATAAAGCACTACTGAAAAAGGACCAATCTTACAAAGCACCAAATGGCTGTATATCAAATCTTAGCCCACACAACAAACTTAAAAACAATTTATTGACAGTTTGTACCTGAAATAAAACAAATCAGCAAATCAGTTATTGAAAATCGTTTTGCTGATTGGTCTAGCCGAAACAAAATCAAGAAAACTGCGCTTTCCAAATCAAGGTGTTGGGGCAACGCAAATGCTTGAATTTTCTGCGCCAGTTGGGGTAATAAGGATCAGAAATTTTCAATTTCCTTTATTATGCTTCATTTTGGTACTTTTAAATCGATCGGATGCAAGCGAAAAATAGCCAAATAATGTAGAATTCCTCCAGAATTTTCTTACTGGGATTTTAAAGCGGAAAACCTCCAATTACAGTAAAAATCCGCCAAATTTCTTTGGCGATTTTTTGCTTGCGCTCGGCTAATGGAAAAGTACCTTTATTTTAATTTAAAAGTACTTCAGAATGAATCTGAAAGATTGATTAAGTAATAAAGTTTAATTTTAAATGCATCAAACGTTATGAAAGTGAACAGAATCGTTTAAAATAATCGGCCAAAAACATGTTAAGCCTAACCTTATTAATGTGGGAAAAAAAACAATTTGAATTCGTTACTTGTTTGACAGCGGAGAAATGAAGATTTTTGACGAGAAAGTTAGTTTTTAATTAATAAATAAAAAATTAATGAATTAATATTTGAAAAAACTGTATTAGCATTAATTTTAATGCATCAAACACTAAGAAAATAAACAGAATCGTTTTATATAACCGGTCAAAAATATGTTAAGCCTTCCTCATTTGATGCTAGGGAAATGAGAATTTTTGGCGAGAAAGCAAGTTTTTAATTCATAAAAAATTAACCACTCAATTAACCGGAATAAATAATGACCTATGTTCTATTCTAGACCATAATCTATCTCTGTGTTAAATTTTATCTAATTTCTTTCAGTTGTTGAAGTTTGATTGACTAACATCATCCATCCAAACTTTCACATTTACAATAGTACTATATAATGATTATTCACTTAATTGGTATTGTTATATTTCCCTTGAAAAGCCATGTAAAAAATGTTTGAAATTTTTATTCCTTTATAATCTATCACTATAACTAAGCAGACGTCCTGGCATAGGACTTCCCGTGATCTGGGCGTCCTGGGTTTGATTCCCGGCTCGGGGATGGTTATTCTTCTTCTATTCTATATGCGAGATGTGTGAATGTGCCCCCTATAAAAAGAGGCTGTGAAAATGAACGCGATGCTTGAGTAGCTAAGACATATTCTGTGCCCAAGTTCACGCTACTTAAAACGAGAGACGCACCCTCAGCTTAAAATCGATGACTCCGTCAGCGAGTTTGTTCATGGCAAGTTTCTTGCTCTATTCAATAGAGTAAGTAGGATATCGTATGCGGAAACCATGTATGGTCAATACGATCCGAGTACAAAATTGAATTTGCGGTTTCCCGGAAGAAATACTGTATTTCCAAAAAGAAAATGTTGTATTCATAAGAAAAATTGACTTCGAGATCATAAATAATCCTCAAGTTTTAGACTCTCCTCAATCCGAAAAACACCATTTTTTGAAACATATGTACATTGAGAATACGATATTTCAAAAACACGGTATAGGGGGTTTAATTTTGATAAATGGTCATGCTATCAAAAATGTATATTTCAATTTAATTTTGAATCTAAAGAAAGCCCGTCTGTTGTAGATCTGATTTTAAAAAAGTCGTAAAGAGATAAATGGATGGAAATGTACCCTTGGTTTTATCCTCAGAATCTGAAGATATCGAATTTTGAATCAAATCAATTGAAGGTCTGTTGAACTGACTGCTTGTATTCCGATTAAAAAAAACTCGAATACTGGAATTCAATAAGCCTTATAAATGAAATTTATGTGATTTTTGACTATGACATTGCTAATATTGCTAATGTTCCATTCATTTTGCTGCGAGAAAGTTGGGTGGAGAATACCTGTCGACATTTTCTTCGCTCTAAATATTTATAAACTAAGAACGACACACACACACAAAATCATTGACAATCACCGGGGAAATTCGATGGTCCCTAACGACTCTTCTCAGTGCAAGAGGGGAAAAGATGCAAAGTCGGTCGCGTTTTCTTTTAAATAAACAAACAAAAAATCAATTTCTAATGCTTTTAAAAGTCTGTTTCAATTCATTTCGGGAAAACACGATAAGTGACCCTATTGTCCAAAAAATTGGAAAAAACACTGATGACCGACTTGCGGATGCAAATTGTGTTATTTAATAAAGAAACTAAACACCTCGTGAAGAAAAACTTAGTCGAACCCGGACCTGTTTTTCGCCTCTTCTATTTCATTTCATTTGTGGTTTGTTTTGGAGAGTTTTTTTTTTATTCAAAGCCTCGGGGTAATGACCCATTTCATGGAAAGATGTTACAATGACCTGGTTTAGATAATAATGAGGTAAAAATAGCTTTAAGACGTTTTTTGGAAAGTCTTCTTGACAGGATGAACTGAGAATAACTTTCCACCGAATGTACGGACGAGCTCGGATTGTGTAGTGTTTAATAATCCTTCGTTGCTGTGTGTTTTGGCGTCGCTGTAACATGCATCGTTAGAGATAGAGATGAAAACTGTTTTGCTTTCCCCTCCCATTTCGGATGAGAAGATCCTCTCGCACAGATAACACACATGGAGCAAGCCTCATCCTCGCAACTTTCTCTATACTTCTACAATAGGGATAGCTTCGTCATGCAGTAAAGCCTTGGTCCGGTGGCCCTTGCACATCTTTAGGAGTTGTGCTCGCCTTGATCACGTTTTCCTCTCTCGCGATTTTCCGGAGTTCTTCAATGCCCATTCATTCTATCTACCACTCACGGGAAGCTTTCGATCGATGGCTCCAGCTTGGGGACCAGTTGGTAGATTTACAGCCATACTGGTCAAAGCAAAAGGCTGCTATTTTTTATTGAACGGGACTTAAAGAGAATCGTCTTTTCAAACTCCGTTCCGACAGCTCGTACGCATCTTGAGACAGGCATGTTTATCCCCCTTTCCCGTCTCTTGTGGTTTTCCAGGGTTCTTTGATGTCTGCTAATTTTACCGATGATTTTTGGCAAAGGCCCAATCAACGTCTATGGGCGGGGATGGTCCTACAATGGGTCAGATGGCAGATTTATGACCATATCCGTAAAGACAAGTCGCTGGAACGGGACTTTGAGCAGACTGCGAGCTTAAGAAGACAAATACACAGAGTCACTGACATCATCGCTTCGTGCGTACACGGAAAGATGGGCAGTCTTAATTAATTTATCTCTCACATTTAACCCTTCGTTCACGGAAAAATAATTCGATGTTCAATTATTTGTCTAATACAAAGATTTGTTTATTTGCCTGAAAAATGTATATAAATAATTATATTAAGTCGAATTTCTTTGAAAAATTAATCTACATTTTTTAAACCTTCTGTTGGCGCTTTTAAAAATCAAGATTTAAAAATAAATGAATAAATAAAACGACAGAATGACGCACCGTCTTGAAAGGTGAGTGAGAGTCACCATCCGAGTACAAAGGCTTAAATAATGGACAAGAAACTTTCTTGTCATCTACTTCAGAGTATTTATTAGCAAAAAGTGAAAAAAATATGGAATTTCTGTTTCATTCTGAGGGAAAGCAGTCGACCTCGAATGTAATGAATTCGATGTCGGAACTTCAATGAATCTTTATATTTGAAGCTTCTCTCTGGAAATATGGCGAAAAAAGGACACAGATTGCAGCCAAATTTGGCTCCGTGGATTTCTATGACATTTCGAACAAAATTAATTTTCTGCGGATAAATATAATCATTTATATATTTAATTTTGCATCCCCCATATTTAGGATCTTCAAGAATTTAACACTACACACACACACACACACACACACACACACACACACACTTTTTGTCTGCAGAAGAAATTAATAAAAAATATACTTTTCTCTTGCATTAAAAGAAAAGAAACTTTCCACCTGCGATGTTTCACCTCTATAGTTCACCGTATTCACTTACCAAGAAGTTAGTGAAGTCGATAAGCGCTATATTAAAAATGGAGTCATAACCTTCTAACTGTGTAATTACTAAAAAAATATTTAGATATGATGTTTGCAAATAAGTTCAAATATTTTTCAAAGAAAGTTAATTGATATTATATGATACATGATAATATTATGACATAATAAAAATCTGTAATCGTAAAAATAAACACACTAAGCTGCGAAAAACACGGAACGCAATTGAAAATGAACTGGTTGCCAACCACGAAAATCCCGAGTTAGTTCAGCTGTGGGTTTCATCGTCCCGTCGGGAAACAGCATTGGGACTACTTTGGGACGGACTTCATAATTTTGAACCACTTTCATATGACTATGACGACACCTGAGCAGCCCCCCTCCACACCACACCAGCTGGCTTTCTGGAACAGAGGTAGCGCGTCTTCCTCGTGTTCGGGGAGTCCTGGTTCGTGCTTGGTTGTTCTTCTGTGAGTAATCTGTGAGAGTGTAACTGTGCCCCTCTGTAAAAGGGGACTGTGCAAGCGAATGTGATGAGTGTGTAGCTTAAGTCGCACTCTTGGCCCTAGTTGGCGCTACTTGAAACAGGAGACGCATACCTTCGGCTTAAAATCTGCCGATGTATTGGCGAGGCTTGTCTATGGCAAGCGCCATGAGTAACAACAACAACACCACACCAGAGGGAGGATTTTTGGCCCTGACAGATTTAACGTGCAACAGAGCCTCTTTCGGTGGAATCCCCACCTTGAAATCCTAAAGCTCACTAAGTCAAGATTTTACCACCAGGCCACAGCGGTTGGCGGAAATGCCGGGATAAACACCTGGAAGGTTAAATGACCTACTAGCATAGGAAATTTTTCATCAGGTTCAAATTTGAAAGCAAATAAAAAAAACCCAAAAATTTATGAAATGATACTGAATTTGAAATTTTTCTTCTTAAACAAATGTCTGTCTAATGTGTATGTGTACATACCCCTGTAATTTCATGATTTTTTTGTTATTGTTCAAATAGATTGTATACTTTTTTTATAAATAAAAACCAATACAAAAATCCACTTTTGAATAAAATTTAAAATTTAAAATAATTTAACTACATTTCAATTAATTGCTTTGTTAAAAGCAACTATAATTGTAAGTATTACTTTTTATTTTTAATACTTACCTGCATCAGGCAAAAAATTTAACCTCTGTTTTCTAATACTACTAATAAAATTATTCAAAATTCGTTTAAAATGATCAACCTTACATTATATCAAAAGATTAAGCTTAAATGTGCCCATGTAAAATAACTTGCACCTCCTCCGCCGGTACATGAAAGAACTGAAATTCCGAACAAGATGCTGTTCATAGGCTCTGCTTTCTGTTTAATTTAGCTTTTCTTGTTTAAAAGTAGAAAGTAGCCTTAAGTCTCTTGTTTAAAAGTAACCTAAAGCAGATAATAATATGCAAATTTATTAGCATGTTATAATCTGCTTTGTTTAAACATCATTTTTTAATGACTATTTGGTGTTCCTTTTGCATGTTTGTAAGCCTTTCATACTTTTTTTGCTGGCTATTATTTCATCTAGTTCTCCTGTTTTAATTATTAACTCAGTTGGTTAATCAAAAATTTCCCTTTTTGATGAAACTTATATTTAAATCCTTATTAAAATAGACTTTGGGATAACTTTCAGCAATATCAAAAATATTTTCTACATTTGAAGAATTTTAATAATGATTCTACTATTTTGGTTGATCCATGTTGAGGAATAACTGATAAATTATCGACTAAATTTTTAATTTGCTGTTTCCTAGTTCTGTCTTGTTTTTCGATTTCTTCTGAAGCAAGTTTACGCAATGGCTTAAAAGATCTTTCTATTCTTAATTGTGCTTCTAATTAGCTTTTTTTTTCTTTTTTTCTTTTTCTAATTCCATGATACGAGTTAAATCTTTCGATTTTTGCTCCTCACTCATTTATTAGATGTAAGTGGGCAACAAACAAAAACAAAAATTTGTTTCTTAATAAATGGTAAAAATAAAAAGATAAAAAAAATAATAATGTTTAAAAAGGCGGCTAAACTTAAGAATTTGTATATCCACATCAAGTTCCAGACATACTCATTTAACTATTTCGTTTATCAATTAATTGAGCATCAGGACAAAAAAAAATTATTAATTAATTAGCTGCTTTCAACGACCAGTAGGTGCACTCATTTTAATGCTCGTTAAAATTTTGTGATTTGCTTTTTAAGAGATTCTTCATTAAAATATTTTTAAACTTCAAATTTTGATAGCCGTACAATTCACATATACTATTATAAAGATCTTAAGCTATAATGTACTATGTATCTCTCTAATCTTCTGTCAACTCCCGTGAAATTCCAACTTTAAACTAAATGGAAATAATTAAACTGCAATTAATGTATAAACATTTCTTACTGAAGCCATACATTAAAAAAATATTAATACTGAAAACAGAGTTGTTCTACGTTTAAATCTTATGTGCACTACAGGGTGATCTTCATAATTTAAGTAACATCTCAAGAATTACTGAAGAAAAATTTCTCAAATTTCTCTTAAAATGCTAAAGGATTTAAAAGACGCGAATAAATTTTTTCTGTTTATAAATTTATTTCAAAAAATTATGCATTCTAAATTTCAGACATTCCTTCGGTCCTAAATGAAGGTCGCGATGGACTGCTGGTGAGGGCTCGGCTTGGGAGTCATGGGATTTCAGGTTCCAGATCCGATTGAGGATAAACCCCCCCCTTCCCCACATGAGGGAGTCTGCTCGTGGCCGTCGAGAGATATATCTCGAAGGCTACGGTCTGCTGCACTTTAAATCCGTCAGGGCCAAACATCCTCCTGCGGGTGAGGGGTGGTGTGGAGGTGTGGGTGCCACCCTCGTTAACTGACGGCGGTTCAAAATAACGAGGTCCGTCCCAAAGAGGCCTTTGTTTTGCTCTGAAACGGGACGTCAATATAACGAAACCTTTGATCCCAAAGTCAGTTTCGGATTTTGACTACTTGAGGCCGCAGCCGCTAAATTATTCTGAGACTCACTTCTAGATAAATGGTATGATGTTTAAAAAGCAAAGCGAACGAAATTTATTTGTGCTTTTAAATGCATCTTTAAATTTATTTTAATTATATATATATAATATTGAACTAATAAAGTTTCTACCCTTTATCTTTACTTTTTATCGTAATTTTTTGATAGTATAAAATGATAACGCGACAGAGATTTATTCCTGTCTTTGCGTATTCACATTACATTAAGATGAACATGACAGCGTCCAAGCATGTAAATTTTGAGACTGAAAAAATATTCTTTTCAAGTGTACATAATTTTAATTTTTATTTATTCAAGTTTTTTTAATGAAATCTATTCAATTAAATAAATGGTTTGAATTCATAAATCAATTTTTTTCATCAAGAATTTTATTATAATCCATGAAAATAATCCAATTTATGTTCCATTCGAACTGGAATTAACAGTGAAAGCGTTCTTTCTTCCATGAATTGAATGGTATTTTTCGTTCAACTGCATATCTGAATCGTAATTTTTTTAGTGAAAATGCATATAAAAATAATTAAATTTGTACTATTATCTTACTTTAATTACTTAATACTAAAATTTAAAATTAAGTTATTAAATTTATTATTATAAAAATAATTTAAAATTATTTTATGGACTGTATTAATTACTTTTGTTGGTGCAGGGATTTGTATTTCTTACGAAAGGGGTCTCTTTTTGTCTTCTTCTTTATCTCATGTTAGCATTGAGTTGTTGACTTATGAGTCAGTCGGCCAATAAAAAGAAAAGATGTATATGAAAGATCTGCAACAAATTTGAAATAAATAAATTCTCAGAGAAATGCTCTCACATTCGACAAAAAGTTCCATTTAATTATAATGCATTCCAGTACACTATCCTTGTAAATGAAATAAATAAAACGCAATTTCTCATTTATTTCCGAAATAAATGCTTATAGATCGTCCAGGTATGCCATATATCCTTAAGTTGTTAACAATATTAAAATCATATGATTTTAAGAATCATGTTGCAATTTATCTGAAACGAATAGTTTTGATATTTTGGTTTTTCCCCCAATATTTTATATATTATTATATCTATTTTAAAAAAATTCCGAATACCACCACTTTTGAAATTATTCATTTATTTTTGCCTTTTTCGCTCCAAGTTGTTTCTCACGATGTTTCGTTTGACTTTTCATTTTAATTGAATATCTTTTTTTGCTTCTTTAAGTAAAAGAGGGGGGGGGGGTATCTAATTCATATCTGTAGCCAAACAAATCACTACCGATTCAGCACTACGATACAGATTTTGAGGCCCCCACCCAGATCTCAAATCATGAAACGATCGCGTCGAAGCCTTTGTGAAAATCCGCCAATGCCTGAAGTATCATATTCTGCGAAATATTCCTAATATTCGAGCTTTTAAATAACTTTTTGTTTTTCTAAACTTTTAGTTTCAAAACTGCTTAGAAGCTTTGAACAGAACAGTTTAGAACAATCAACATTTTCATAATCTTAGACCAATCAGTCTTGAGAGATCTTGGATGCTGATTGGAGTATCAACTTTGAAATTATCGATGAAGTGGTCCTAAAATCACCCGTTTTTATTGAATAGTGATATTCATTTTCATAAATTAATTTTAGTGACTGGAGTGCAACTCCTTTTATTAAAATAATAATGCCACAAGTATATTCTGTGAAATATGATCCACAGGACAAAAAACCTAGATAAAGGCTAAACATTCATAATTTATTAGAGCATTTATTCACACGTTACTTAAAATATAATTATTACTTCATTTGGACAGTTTTAACAAATAAATGTATTTTTGTTATTAAAGATTTATAAACTAACCATTGGACCTTGAATTTAAAGGATATATAAGTTACGCCAAATTTAATTTGTGAAGTAATGAAACCAAATCCAATTCTATTCAAAGTCAAAGATAATAGAGTATTTAGTCACTAGATAGCAGCACTAATCAAAATATTTTGAATAAATTGGAATCGGAATTGCTGTTTAGCTTTTCCTTCCCCCCTTTTTTACAAAAAAAAATCATTTACTCATTTTTATTATTTTTTATGAATGATATTTTATAAATCATATATTATAATTGATATATATTTCAGACTTTTTTTGAAACATTTATATAGCAATTATGCTTAATGTTAGCATGAATTATTTTTGTTGAGTGGATAATAATACTGATTTCGAAGCAAGCAGATTACTCATGATCCAAAAAATAGAATAATTTTACAGGTTACAGCCATCTAGATGGTTGCGAATTCTAAGGATACAAGGTTTGAAATCTAAAGCCTTCTGAAATAGAAGATAAAATTGTTATGATGAATGTAAAATTTGCGATTTGTATAATATCCCCAATTACAGTAAAACTTCCTTTTCATCCTTAAAAAAATCTGAAAAGATTTTTATGTTTAAAAAAATTTAATGTAATAACTGGAGTTATACTATAAGACATGTACACTTTATTTACTTTCTAAATTTTTAAGCGATTTTTATACTTTTCGTTGAAAGAAAGATGATTACTTTAACATTTATTATCAATCTCATTATAAAGATTGTAATTTTAAAATCGACAATAAAAATTAACCGTGATTGTGGCGCAATTTATTCTTATGCTCAAGATTTTTTTAAAAATAATTATCATATTAACCATACTTCTTAGAAAAGTATTTAAAAAAATTTCTATTCCTATTCTAAGTTTAAAAATTAAATAACTAATTAACTACATGAGTATCACAAAACACATAATATTCGCTGATATTCAAAAGTAGGGAAAATGATCTCGTAGAGTTTGTTATGCACGAGATGAAAAAAAAAAGAATTTATTTCAATATTTATTTTTCTAAATATCTAATGAAATGTAAGATTTGTGGTAAATATTATAAATCATCTTATATTTAAAATATCGTTTAAGATTTTTGAAAGTTAATTTTACTTTAACCAGTGAAGAAAACATTAAAAAGAGTGGGGAGGAGGAGAAATAAAAAAGAAGAAAAAGAAAATTATTGAAGAGAATTATTTTAAATTGAAATATATATATATTAAATTATTTTTAAATGCATTAATGCATTATTATCAAATAAGTATACTTTCAATTAGGATTTATTTACGAAAAAAAATCTAGATTACACACACATACACACATAAAAAAATTGTGAAAAAAATAAGGATTACAAAATTGTTGAAATAAAAAAAAATCAGAAAAATGGCTATAGCACTGATTGATAAATTTAAAAAAATGCTTTAAAACAATTGAAAATAAAACAACTTAAAAGATAAAATAATGTTGAATTAGATTAGTAATTAAATATATTAAAAAACAGTGAATATAGTGTGTTTAAATAGATTTATCAAACTTAGATGCGACAGATTATTTGAATGAATTTAAGAAAATATTTATTAAAAAGCTTCTAAAAAAATTTCTTTTGTATTAAGCTTTGACAAAAATAGCAACGATTTTAAACCAAAAGAAGAAGAAAAGATTAAAAAAGAAGTAAATCTTTAAATAGTTATTCAAATCTGAATGTGCAGCAAAAATTTAGCTATATTTACTATTTATTACTCCTGACGAATAAATTCGTCATAATACAAAATATTGTTTGTTTTCCATGATAAGTATACTCATCAAAAACAGTTAACTATTTAATGCTACAAGAGTACAATCTGAAAGAACAAAACTATAGAGCAATATCTTGTTTATAAAATATTCCATGCGAAGTTCATTCACTGATTTGCAAAAATTAAGAGGAGCAATGAAAATATGCATCTTTAAAATATTATTCGTTTTACAAGCAAAAGTTATTTCATTTGGTTATTTAATGCAATAAGGTAAAATCAATTTGTCGTGTGAATATATCGAATAGGATAGTCTTTAACTGAAGACCTACAGATTTTCTTATTCTGAGAGAAATTAAGAAATACAGTACTCTCCGGAGTATCCAAGTCGCGACTATCCAGTATCCGTACTATCCAGGCTCAGTTTTCTTTTATCGTTACTAAATGGGGAAGGGAAGATGTCTTTCAACTAATAAGGAGTTTTTTCAAAGCTTGATAACCAAGTTTTGACTTTTATCTTTGGCTACCTTTTCAAATCTGTGTAATCATTTATCAGTGAAAAATAAAACCAGTTTGAGGCCAGAACTGGACCTACGATTTACATTGATGTTTTGTTTATTTTTCCGGCTTTTAAGTATGGTATTACTTTATTTATATTAAAATGTAACTTAATTTTAATTTAATTTTTCTCTAATAAATTCTTGAAACACGCAATGCAATATATAAACTACAAGTGCAGAGCCTTCTATTTTTCCTAATCTCCTATGATTCACAGAGCCGCGGCGGCGTTCACATTGAGATAAATGGAGGACTCAATTAGAAATGAGATAATACACATTTAGTACAAGAGTTCTGACTTCTGGTATTGGAAATGAATTAATAGAATTCTGGCCTATCCGACTTTTTCGTTATCCGGCTAGTCCTTCCGCTACAATAGACCGGATACTCGGGAGTGTACTACACTCTATAAAGCACTACATAGTGCACTATACTCCTTAAAGTGGAAAAGAAACATCGGCACCATATTCCCCCTCTCGAATACTTTACAGCATTAAAAACACTGCTCGAATTCGAGGAGGTTTTTGTCACCAATAAAAAGACATCTGCATCGGATAATACGTAATGCTCGGACGACCCATTTTGCGAATTAAAAGAGTGATCATTTTTCCCCTCTCCCTTTTATTGAAAAAAAGCAAGTTTATTCATAAAATGTTGTACAAATAAAATCGTGCCATTAAACCATTTTTTATACAAAGCATTTCTACGACATGCATATAGTGCACTATACTCCATAGTCACACATTTAAGCATTGCCGTGTCACCTCACTTCTCTTTTTCTTTTTTTTTAAAAAAAGGTAATTTAATTGCGTATTTCAACACATTTTACATTTAAGGGTTATATTGATAATTTATTTTAGGCAATTTTTTTATTTTAATAATTTTTATGAAAATATATATGTTTTTATTTATTTATTATTTAAAATGCATAATGTGCAAAAAGTAATAAAAAGAATAAAGTTTTGAAAAAATTTAACTATTTGTTATTATCTTACTTACAAATATGAGCGTATAATGCTAATGAAAATTCATAAAGAAATAATGAAATTAGAGCCACTTTAAAGCTAAAGGTTATTATTTTACAGAGCCGGTCATTTGGTATCTAACATAATCAGATAATCAATAATTAATAATTTCAATATATTACAAAAATTAATTAGTGATGGTCTAATTGTTGATTTTAATATTACGCATGCACAATCATTGTAATATTAGTATTTTACAATTAAAACAATGCATTTCTTGGAAAGTATCTCTCACTACGATGCTGCCAGTATCTTTTTTTTTTTAATCCATCCTAATTTCGGGCCCCTTTCAGCCTAGCGGTTCTTGGCAGTTGTCTAATCTGCCCAGCCGAAAATTTGCTGCTGGTTGTGAGATATTGTATACGTGTTTTTTTTTTTTTTAAATAGAAAAAATTCTAACTAGTGAAAACAACTGAAGGTGCTTTGAATTTATTGCGATTTAATGTTGGAAATTTTTGGAGCAAGATATTATATTTCTTCCTTTGCTTTAGTTTTTAATTTCTGTTTACAACTTATTATTTTTTTATTATGCAATTAAATCTAGGTGAAATCTGTCCATTTCCATTTTATTTCTATTATTTTGAATCTTTTTTAAATTTGAGCCATACAACGGTCATTGTGTCGGATGAATGTGATGTTTGTGGCTCCTTAAATAATATGATACTCTCTTCTTCTGAAAACTTTTTTCAAGAGTGGCAACTCGATGAATGAACTGGTTCAACGTCTTGGAGCAAAGGAATATGTAGCTGGTGTTTTTAAATTGAATTTTGTTTATTTTTTGAAATGGCGTTTGTTTATTGGATTCGTATGAATCTTAATAATGTTAATTCAACATTTTTTTTGCCCTTTTTTGAATTCTGTAATTTTAAAGAAATATTCTTCAAAGATCACTTCCTGTGTTCAACACAGAATTTATTTTAGTTAGACAGACGAAACTAGAAAGGAGAAAATTTTATTACCGGTATTTCAAAGAATGTATTTGGAAGAATCCTTTCAATCAAGAAATTTTCGTAGTGTAAGCTTATTCTAAAGATTCAAATTTTACTATCAATAACTTATATGCATCCCTTGAACTCAATATAGAAAATAAAAGTAAAATACTAATGCAATAGTTTTGTCGATTTAATGCTGATTAAAAAAAAAGAAGCATTATTATCAGTCATCCTTGTTATATATAGATAATTATTTGAGAATTAAGTTTATAAGTGAAAAGGATTTTAAAAATATTTCTATATCACAGAAATACAAAAAAGATTTTTAAAAAATCTTTTCTCCTGTATTTCATAGAGTGGAAAGCGTTCAGTCATTTCAAAAAATGGCGATATGCGTAAAGAGATATTTGCTCTCGCTTTCCGATCTCATATATTAAAATGAATTTAATTTTCGCTTCTGAATTCGAATTTCTATCAACTATGGTGTAATGGGGTCAATTCACGGTCACGTGACAGATATCAAACAAATAGTTTCTCTTTAATTTTCAACTGCCCTACACATACAGGGATGTCTGCCGATAAAGCTGACGTCAGCATTGTAATTGAATGTTACGCTAACCGAATAATTATTAAAAACTTTCGATTTAAAATAATAGTAATAATATTTGAATTTCTGTTGCCACAATTTCGTATTAATGTTATTTTATTTCTTATGTTAAGAATTTAATTAGTATTTTCAATGCAATTATTGTTTGTGCATAATTAATTAATATCGTTTTTTAAGTAGTATAGAACTGATTTATTCTTTTCTTTCCCATATCTTTTTTTTTTCCCAAAAAATGCATTTTGACAAATGGCTATGTCAGTGTTTTTGAGAATTTTTTTTTCGTTTTTACATATTATTTAAATATAATTAAATGCTGATTTTTTGAATATAGTTTTTTTATATTTATTACTCTTATAAGTTAAGATTTTGAAGCTTACTAACAAAATTATTACAATTTTATCATATGTAATGATTTTTATTGAGAATGTGATGTTTTCAGTTTGCTCAGAGGAAAGAACTTGAAACTCAAATTTGCATATTCAAATTCGCATATTCAATTTGCAATATTTGCATATTTGCATATTATTGAATAAATTCTGTTTACAATTTCAAATTATGAAGTATAAAAAGTTTAAATACAATTTTTAAAAATCTATGCGACTTATGAATCAGTTATTTCATTTTAATTTGCAAAAATCATTAAAGAACAAACAAGTAGAATTATATCTTCATAATTTTTATTTACACATTACAAAAAATATAGATAAAATACATGTGATAATTATTTGAAAAAATATGATCAAATGGATGTTTTAATGCACTCACCTATTAATAAAACACTCAAAAACTGTTTATCAACATTTATTTTTTTAGTTTGTATAATATAAATATAAACATAGCAATGCAAGAATATCAAAGTAAATAATGAAATCAATTTTAATCAGCAGAAATATTCTAAATACTAAACAAGATGTTTTTTATCACCTATAAACTATGATGAACAATATACTTTTAAAGCAGAACATTTCTGAAATATATTGTTACGTTTTTAGCGTAGCTGGTTTAGGACAGCACAAACAAATTTATTTACAGGTATTTACAGGATGATGTGATAAAGTAAAGCTTCAGATAAAAACAATCCAGCAGTCAACAGTCACTTACAACGTAAATGCAAGCCTTACGCACAATTAAAACAGACTGCAAAACAGCTATCGTACAGCACAGTAAATAGTAAATCACAGCGAGCTCAATAAAACAACGTTAACAGCAAATGTAAAAACAGCTCACAAATAACTATCAAGAAAAATAATCCATTAGTTCAGCGAGACGCTTTTCTTCCGAGAGGAAACTCAACTGCCGAAACTAGTGGTTGGGTTGACGGGGCGCCTAGCCCCGGCAGGGGCTTATCTCCTGTCATGGTTAGTGTCCTAGACTAGACTCCTAGCGTTCGATATAGACGTGGCCCTCTGCGAGAGTCATCTGGCTTTGCTGGACAGAAGAAACGTTATAAGTAGCCCTTGATTGTCAGAGGGGAGGGTGAGGTGGCGACTCTAACTGATTGGTTGTTAGTATGCATCCTTGGGAATTAGGTTGAAATTTTTGCTAAGATGACTATGACTAAGATGTTTAAATTAAATTAGAGTGTTATTAAGATGAGAATTAATATGAGGAAATAAAATTTTTAAAGTAAGATATTTCTGGGTCTGTGAGAATTAGTTAGGGAGATAATTAGTTATACTTTTGACAGCAATATTTTCATTAGTTTCCATATTTTTGAAAAAGTTTTCTGCTAATTTTTTGATGTGCACTTATGTACGAGGTATTTTAATGCCTCGTATATAAGTGCACTTGGCATATACCAGTACATTTTACATATGTTACGAATAATTCTATTTTGTAATCTTTCAAGTACACAGGACAGGCATAAGTTAATGCTTGACGCAAATAGGCGGTGTAAATAAGCATTTTATTTTTCCTAGTCATTTTGGGGTTTCGAAAGATTTAGGGGTAGAATTTGCGAGTTAGATCTTGAAAATTTTTAGTTAAGTATTTAAAGTGGGTTTTACATGTTAACTTACTGTCTAATATGACTCTTAGATATTTACATTCCTTATACCACAGGATCTCTTAGTTTTTAATTTTAAGAGGTGCGAAATGTTTATGATATTTTGATCACCTACCGAAACTACGGCCACCCGTCCCTTATATAGCCGAGCGAGCACACGCGGGCCCAAAAACACGCGAAACACCGCGTGCGATCCAGTGGCTACCAGATTATTCCTTTCGCCAAACCAACCCGGCTGGCGCGAGGCTCCTCATCAAACTTCGCCAACTTCTGAGTGCTTCAGCAGTGCTCGCGCGCTTGTAACAATATTTTACAGAAGAAACAGAGTGTATTCCAATGAAATAATATAATTTTGCTTAGTAATAAATACTCTTACCTTTATATACTTAACTAAACGACATGTATTTTCAAAACTTATATATTTATATATTTTTTATATGTAGTATTCAATTTATCAAATTACAAGCACTTTTAATACGATACATCAATAATGAATGCTGGTAATAATCAATAAAAAATTTTATTTTCAGTAGTTAGTAAAAGATTCATTTACAAAATAAATCTTTAAGGAATTTATTCTCTTCCAGCCAAATTAGCATTATAACTGTTAATTTTAAGTGAATAGTGAAATTTTTAACAATAGAAGTTTGTTTACTTACATCCATTAAATTTAGATAAGATTTTGCAAGAAAAATATGATGTAATATTCATGTAAACATTTTAAAACCTTTGAAGCATATTTAAAATTATCTTGAAATTTCATCAAATGTTAATAAAGAAAATTATAAATGCACTTTTGATTTTGTTTGATTGTTCTCATTTGTTTCTCATGCCAATTCGCTTATCGATTTCTTTTTCTTCGAGGAGACTTTCTAAAAAATTACTGGAACAGCTTTAGGTTTGAATTTCGTATATTTTGTGAATGGAATTGCTGAATTAATTTTTCAAAATAAATGGTGCTTATCACTGATTTCAAAGAAAATTAAAACCTTCTATTCCAAAGCTAACAACTCAAATCAAAATTGTTAAAAAAACTTTTTAAAAAAACCAAACAAAAAACATTTTATCAACAATATATAGATTAAAAGGAAATCTGCTGTGCATATTTCAATATATATGTCAGAACACAATTTCTTGAAGGGAAAGGAACCCCGTGCTCGTGCAAGTTAAATTATATTTTTGCTGAGAATCGATTACTTTAATCGTAATCGTTATGTTTCTTTTTACAATTAGAAAACTGTAAGTGGCAACTCAGTGAGGTAAATAAAAGAATTCGAGAAACGAAAGTCGGTTGTGGTTTTATTATAGCTAAGATTTGAGCTTATTTTTTCATAAATAGAAATGCAATTTTCAAGTCTTATATTTATATGAGATATTTATAATGAATTCTCGTTCGTAATGCGAAACATGGCGTCCGTGACGCGAGAAGAATTTCTACAACTTCTGTTTGTAATTGTACTGTGCGAACTGAAACTGTAAGTTATTCTAAAGGTGTAATTTTGAATATTTTGTGAAAATGGCCTTAGAAAAAGATACTAAAAGTACTTTGGAGGTTTTAAAGAAAACTAGGACCCAATAACGTCGTGCTTTTACTACTGCTTATAAACAATTTGAGAAGTTGCAAGGATCTGACTAAATCGAAAATAAAGAACTTCATACTGTTTATAACAAAATTATTGATAAATAGAATAGTTTGTTTGATTTGGATTCTCAAATAAGTTTATTAACTGATGTTTCTGAAGAAGAATTTGATTTGGCTAAATCTTATAGGGATAAATTTATTTAAGTGAAAGTATTTTATGATTTTTATGTTCAGACAGAGTTAGTCGCCAAGTCATGCAGTATTCAGTCCCAAGTTGGCGCGAATTTGAAGCTGCCAAAAATAGTTTTGAAAGAGTATGAAGTTGAACCAAAAACTTGGGTAGCATTTTGGGGACAATTTTCTCGCATACACAAAGATGATAGCTTGGAAGAAGATAAATTTCAATACTTGTTAGCTTCTACTAAGCAAAATACAAAAGCGAGATACATCGTTGAGAGCTATCCACCTTCCAAAGAAAATTATTCAAAGGTAATAGAACACTTGAAGTCTCGTTTCGGAGGGACTGATTTATTAATTGAAGTATACATTAGAGATCTTTTAGCTTTAGTTCTAAATCGCCAAAATGTGCGACTTGCTGAACTGTATGATCAATTGGGTTCAAACCTCAGATCCCTCGAAACTTTAGGTGTGACCACAAACAACTACACAGCGATGTTGTATCCAGTGGGAAAATCGTCTTAACCCGTTGATGTTTTGAAGGCGTGGGACAGACACAGATTAAATACTAAAATTGTCGAAGAGGATATGATAAATGCCACAAAAGAAAATTTATTAGAAGCGTTATTATCTTTTTTTTCTCATGAAGTGGAAGGCGAAGAACATAGAGTTTTGGAAGACAAAAAGGTAAACGAAAAATGAATGAATCTTTTCATCAAGATGAACCGACAGCGTCTGCTTTAATATCATCAATCAGTGATAAGTCTTCTATAAAACCTGATTGTTTGTTTTGCCATAAGCCTCACAATAGTCAAGTTTGATGAAAAGCTTCTGGAAGTTTGGAAGAAAGGAAAAAAGCCGTTAAGCATGCAAAATGCCGTTTATTATGTTTCAAAAAGGGACCTTATTTCCGAGATTGTAGAAACAAAGTGAGGTGTCTGTTATGCAGTCACGATTTTATGTGATAATGTATCGCCTCTCAGCAAGGGATCTGTCCGTAAGCCTTGTAGAGAGCCTGAGCATGAAGAAGAGAAATCATCATCCAATAATGAAAGAAGTCATTATTGGATGACGGATCGCAGCGGTCATATATTGAAACTAGTTTAGTTAAAGAGTTGAATCTTCAATCTACAGGTACCAAAATATTGTCACAAGGTTTATTTGGTAGAGGAACCACACCTGCTGCTAAACATGGAAAATGCGAAGTCAGTGTTGAAGGCTTAGACGGGAAGTGTTCCATACAAGTTTCATTCCTCGATCAGCCAAAGATATGTACGTCATTGTCTAGAATTCAAGATGAAAATCTGATTTCTGAACTCTCCTCTCAGGGGACAATAATAACTGATGTAGTAGAAATGCCCCACCTATAAGAGTCCTACTTTGAGCGGATATCCTTGGTAGAATTTTAACTTTGAGAGTGGAGATTTTCAAGTCTGGAATTTCAGTTGTAGAAACCTTGGTTGGTTAGACAATCTTGGGCATTGGAAGGAAAAAAGAAGTCTTTAGTATAGTATCGTTGGCTTTGAAGAGTTTCGAATTTCAAAACATTTGGGATTTTGACATTCTGGGCATAAATGATCCAACAGAAGTGAGTGAGAAGAAGCTATTGGAAAAGACACATTAATCCATTAATCCACCAAAGTTCTGAAGTTACACTGCCTTGGTTGGCTGGACATCCTTCCTTGTACAACAATCGTGAAGTAACCGCATCCAGACTTCGTTCTGTTACGAAGAGTTTATGCAAGAAGACTTATTCAACGCATATAACGAAGTTTTCTTAAATTGGAAGAGAGAAGGAATTACAGAAGAAGCTGAGTTTCCATAGGGGAAGAATCCAGCTTACTACTTTCCACACAGACCGGTAATATGTTATCAAGTGCTACAACAAACATACGACCTGTGTTTGATGGTTCATTCAAGAATAAAGTCGGCGCTTCATTAAATGACTGTTTGAGTACAGGACCAAGTTTGACACAGCAAATACTTCCATTACTAAACAGATTCAGATGGGGTGCTAAGGGTGTAATTGCAGATATAGAACAAGCAATTTTACAGATGAGTGTGAATCCACTAAATAGAGATGTGTTGAGATTCTTATGGTGGAAGGATTCTGAATGCTCAACTATTATCGAACATAGACACTGCCGTGTCGTTTTGGGAATTACTACATCCCATTTTTGCTTAATGCAACAATACTACATCACCTTGACCAGGAGAAATTTAAAGGTGAAGATATGGCTTTCACAAGGAACCAATCAGAAGATGGGTTTTACGTGAATAACCTGGTTACGAGTGTGAAAGATGAAGATGAGTTTTAAGTTCTAAAGAGACAAGCTATTGAGATAATGATCGCTGAATGTTTTAATTTACGATGCTGGTCTTCTACAGGTAATTCAGAAGACTCAATTCAGTCAGTACTAGGACTTCAATGGAATTGTGAGACAGAGGAAATATCATGTATTTTCCCTAAAACATCTGTCGACCAAGGTCTATCACAAACTAAAAGAACCTTACTTTCGATAGTAAACAGTGTAGACGATCCAATAGGATTTTCTTGTCCTGCAATGCTGGTTCCAAAATTGATCCTGCAAGAAGCTTGGGAAAAGTAAATAGAGTTGGGATGAGGAACTTCCTGAGGATCTTAAGGTGAGGTTTTATAGTTGGGCAAGGCATGTAAATTTCATTTAAAAATGCTGTATTCCAAGAAGGGTTACAGGAAAATTTGATGATACAACTTTACACCTATTTTCAGATACATCAATATTTGTGTGCATTCTTGCGATGTGAAAATGAAGAAGAGGATTTTGTAAATTTGGGGGCTGCAAAATCCAGAGTAAGGCCAGTGAACCGTCCAACTATTCCCAGAGTGGAATTATTAGGAGCTGCCATCGCTGCTCAATTATATAAATCTATTCAAGAATCTCTGAAATTGCCTCTTAGGACATTCTTTTGGAGTGACTCTATGGTTGCGTTAGCATGGATTAAGGAGCAAGAACCTTGGAATACCTTTGCCGGGAATAGAGTAAAGGAAATAAGAGAGCTAACGGACATCAACGCATGGAGACATGTACCAGGGGAATTAAACCCTGCAGATTTGCCATCTCATTCCTGTATTTGGTTAGATCTCTTCAAACAGAAATGGTGGAATGGCCCCTTATGACTTAGAGAAGCTGAAAGGTCATGACCGGAAACGAGCTTCTCGTGTCCGGAGGAAACGTTGAAGGAATGCAGGAAGATAGTGACGAGCGCAACAAGTATACAAAAAGAAGTAGTGAGTCAAAGATTCTTATATTTTTCAAAATACTCAATGGTAGTACGGATGGTTGCGTGGATTCTTCGTTTCTGTATAAACTCTCGTAAAGTTCAGGGAAAGATGAAAGGACCAGTGTACAGTGAAGAATTCCAAAGTACTGAATTATGTCTAATAAAGTTGATTCAGAGTGAATGGTCAGAAGTAAACAGGAGAAAGTATGAAACTTCCATGAAATTTTATGAAGACGGAGAAATACTGAAAGTCAGAACACGATTTGTATTTAGTGGAGATGATGAGGACTTTCAATGCCCATTTGTACTTCCTGATCATCCAATAACCCGACATTTAATTGGATATACACATAAGACTCTAAATCATGCTGGTGTACAGACCATACTGGGACATTTGAGAGAAGTATTTTGGATTCCCAGAGGACGTAGTATTATCAGGGAAGTGATGTCTAAGTGCATTCCCTGTAAAAAACATTCTGTAAAACATGCGACAACAGTGTGAGTTCCATTACCAGCTGATCGTGTACAAAGTGTTGCTGCCTTTCAAGTTGCTGGTGCAGATTTAGCAGGCCCAGTCTTTCTGCGGGGAGGTGCCAAGGCTTGATTCATATTGTTTACTTGTGCGTTTTATCGGGCCGTTCACCCCGAGTTGGTAACGTCTTTGTCAACTGATGCCTTCATTCAGGCCCTTAGAAGATTCATTGCGCGTAGAGGGAGACCAAGGTACAAATCTTCAGAGTACATCAAGAGTACTTCAAAATTTAGACTGGGAAGCTATTCAGGCTGACTGTGTTGTACAACAAATAAAATGGAATTTTAATCCCCCAAGTACACCTTGGTACGGTGGATGATGGGAGCGCCTGATTAGAGTTCTCAAGGATCTTTTGAAGAGGAATATTGGCAGAGCTCACCTCAACTACGAAAAGACTGACTGTATTTACAATTACTACATTGACTGACTGCGAATATACCATCAATCAAAGACCTTTGACCTACATATCTGAGGAGCCTGAAGAGCCAAAGCTTTTAACGCCTGCCAATTTTTTGCATGAGATTGTTTCCCCACTACTCTGCGACACTATTGACCTAGATATGATTGACGGAAACCATTTACGAGCGAGATTACGTTACCTTCAAAAGGTTCGTGAAAGCTTCCGCAGGAGGTTCCAAAAAGAATATATCGCTGCACTAGTTAAAAATCCTGAAGATAAGCAACGAATTGAAGGTGAGTGATATCGTTCTTGTGGGATCTGATAATTTTAAGAGAATAGAGTGGCATTTAGCGCGGGTCCACGGTTAAGGATGGTAAACAAAGAGTTGTTCAAGTGAATCTGGCGCATAACTACTCTTATTAGACCTTTACAGGGACTCTTTCCTTTAGAAATAAGATCTGAAGATTTACCAACAACCCTCATACCGTAGAACAGAGTATGGAGGCTTTTGGAGACAATATCCAAGAAAAGTGCTGATGCGTTTGGAGACAATATTCTACAGACACCCGAAGCAAAGTGTACCCGAAGTGGTCGTAGAGTGAAAATGCCAAACAGACTTGACCTTTGACTGGAAGGGACTTTATCGTCTTAGTTTTTGAGACTTTAAGAACTAATCTTCGCCTTTCTGTAATAAAACCATTTCGTGCCAGTTGTAAAATAACTTTAAGGTTTCTTCACTCTCAAACCTTTCACTTTTTTTGTCTACTTTGATCATTTTAGTAGGTTTTGTCTTGATAAAATCAATGGGGTCAATTCATGGGTCACGTGTCACGTACCAAACAAACCGATTCTGTTCAATTGTCAACCGTTCTGCGTATATCGGGAAGTCTGCCGATAACGTTGAACAAAGCATTGCAGTCAGCTGTTGCAGTTGAATGTTACTCCAGCCGAATAATTATTAAAAAATTTCATATTTTTTAAAATTTAATATTTTGAATTATTTTCACCAAACTTTTGTAGTATTGTAATTTTATTTCTTATCCTAAAATTTCAATTAGTATTTTCAATGCAATTATTTGTTGTCTAATTAATTAATATCACTTTTTATTTTGTTTGCTACCCTTTTATTCGTTCCTTTTCCATATTATATATATATATATATATATATATATATATATATATATATATATATATATATAGTTCAAAAGATACATTTTGACAAATGACTATGATGGTGTTTTTGAAAAATTACATATTTTCTTTTTTTTAAAAAAAATTAAGAATGTTAAATCACAGAGAAAAAGAACCTATCCTTCTCTGTAGGTTGAATTTTATAAATATAAATTTAAAAATAAATATTACTCTTAGATAAGTTAAAATTTTAAAGCTTACCAATAAAATTATTACATTTTTTTTTCTTAAGTAGTACTTTTTATTAAGAAATTTTAAGTAAATGATTTTTATTTGAGACTTTGATGTTTTCAGTTTGCTCAGAAGAAGAAAAAAAAAAAAAAACTTGAAACTCAAATTATTAATATATGTAATAAATTTTGTTTAGAATTGTAAATTATGAACTATAAAAGGTATAGATACCATTTTTTAAAATCTATGCAACCAGAACCAGTTATTTTATTTTAACTTATAGAAATCATTAAAGGACAAACAAATAAAATTATGCCTTTATAATTTTTATTTCCACATTTAAAAAAAGATAAAATACATATGATAATTATTTTTAAAAAATATGATTAAATGAATGTTTCAGTGCTCTTACCTATTAAAAAAATAACAACTCAAACGTTGTTTATCAACATTTCTTTTTCTAGACACAAAGAATATAAACATAGTATGGCAAGAATGTCAAAAATGATGAAATCAATTTCATTCAACAGAAACAACCTGAATACTGAACAATATTATCTTTATCACCTATAAAAACATAATATTGAACAATACACTTTTAAAACAAAACATATCTGAAATGTATTTTAAAGTTACATTGATAAAATATACTCAGAATGAATATAAAATAAAACATACAATACAGTAAATTTAATAAACAAGAATAAGATCATGATAAATACAAATATAAAAGTAAAACGATATAAAGAGGAGTTGAAAGAATATGCTTTTATAGAATTTTATTATTCAAAATCAATAGGTTAAAGTAGAAAAAAAAAGTGAAACATTCATGTAACAAGGAAGTTAAAAATAAAAAATATATAACAAATATTGCTACAGAAGTTGATTTTCAATGAAAAGACCAATATTTTTTTTAACAGAAATGACTGAAGTGTACAATAGTATAGCATGATATTATGATAACAATCAATTTCAGTTTAAATAAATAAACTAATGACATTTCATTCTAACTATAGCAACAGTTACCCGACATAAATTTGACTTGAATCTATTACAAATAAACAAATGTATTTGAAAAACTAGTAATAATGATCTCTAAAGCCATCCATTTTGCTCTTAAGTTATTAGATGTGATTACATGGCAATAACAAAATAATATGAATTGCTACAAGGAAAAGAAAGCTTTAAGGTTCATACTCAAAAAGTAAAAACCTCAAAATGCATTTTATTATAATGCTAAAAACTAAAAAAACAAATACAAAAAATTATTTGATGTTAATTAATGGTCTTTGAAAGTTATACAACATGCAAGTAATTGATATTATATAAGCACATATAAAGGACAGCCTATACAAAATATTTATTCATTATAATTTTTTAAATGGCTCTTTCTATTGTAATATTATATAAGATATCTAGCAGTTATCAATTCTTTCAGTGATATTAAACTGAGTACAGTCATTTAAAATTTTATTTTCAACTTATATCCTTTTTCTATTTAAGTTCTTGTTCAATTTGAAAACTTTTATCTGTCATCACAAAATCATTCAGTTCTAATGCATCTATCAGGAAGCTTTTAATTTCAAAAAATTCCTAGTCAGATATGCTATCACAGTGTAATGGTGAAATGAAGTTGACAGCTCTTGAAAGTATTATGACTATCATATCTTTTAAAATATTTGCTTCTTTATAAAAACTGGAAATCATTTGCTGTTCTGTTGGATTGATCAGTTTCTATGCAGTCAATAATGAATCTGGAGTCTTTATTTTCAAAAATCAACTGGATTTTTAATTTAAAAAAAAAATCAAATGGATGCTTTGACATATTTAATTTTTGAAGATTGGCTTCAAAATTAAAAGAAAAATATATAGAGAAAAACCTTTCTTTTGTGAAATTTGTCAATGTCCTCTTTTTGATATTATTAACAATATTCTCAGGAATGAATCTTTTTCACAGAATCTTGAACTTCATTTTGTAATTTGTGAATTATTTCAGTAAAAAGTAGCATTAAAGTATGTAGCATTCCATTTATCAAATTAAGAGCACTTTTAATACAATACATCAATTATAAATGCTGTTGCATCAATTATCAATACGAAAATTGAATTTTTCAGTAATTAGAAAAGATCCATTTATTTAATAAATCTTAAAGAAATTTATTCACCTTCACCCAAGTCAGCATTACAGCCACTAATTTTCAGTTAAGAGAGATAGTTTTTACAATAAAAGTTTGTTTACTTACATCAATTAAATTTAGATAAGATTTTGTAGGATAAATGTAATGTAATATTCATGTAAACATTTCAAAATCTTCTAAGCATATTCAAAATTATCAGAAAATTCCATCAAATGTCAATAAAGAAAATTAGAAATGCACTGAAGATTTTGTTTAATTGTCCCCATTTGTTAGGCAGCAATACACGTACCGATTTCTTTTCCTTTGAGAGGGTTTTCTAAAAAAAATTACTGGAACAGTTTTTAGGATTCAAAATTTTGTGAATATAAGCACACTAAATGAATTCTTGAAAATAAACGGCGCATATCACAATTTCGAAAACAGCAACCTTCCATTCCAAAGCTAACAATCAATGCCAGGATTGTTGAAAGGAAACTAAAAAAAATGCATTTTATCATGGTATTAACTTGTGTTTCGCATCTTTTAACTTAAACAGGAGGAAAGAAAACGACTCAAAATTACATCAACAAATGTGAACAAAAAATCCGCTTCATACTTGGTAGAGGGCGTTAATGACAGACTCATCGAGGACAGCTTTGCGGATGAAGACTTAAATGCCATGCGCAGAAGTCACATGTCATGTACCTTTGACGTCACATGAATTGACCCCATACAAAAGATGGGAGTGTTGAGAATCAATTACTTTAATCGTAATAGTTATTTCTTTTTACAATTAGAAAACTGTAAGTGGCAACTCAGTAAGGTAAATAAATGAATTCGAGAAACGAAAGTGGGTTGTGGTTCTATTATAGTTAAGATTTGAGCTTATTTTTGCATAAATAGAAATGCAATTTTCAAGTCTTATATTTATATGAGATATTTATAATGAATTCTCGTTCGTAATACGAAACAATTTTATTCAAATTAATTGTTTCATTGAATTAGTAACTTTAGTATTGCAAACCATCAAAAAAACTTTGTCTTGCATTTATTGTTAAAAAAATATAATATTTCTTATTTATTTCATTTCATATAAGCACATGCTCAGACTGCCATTTTTCTAGGTTTTATTTGCTGGAACTTATTTTAACTTAGTAAATTTATTTTTTAAATCAGAGCTTTTTTAAAAGCAATGGCACCACATTAAAAAAAAATTCTTTTTTGAGAATGCTCGTGCTGATTATAAAATTTTTATTTTTCGCCGATAGATTTTTGTTGATTCCAAAAACCTCATCCCCAAAACACCATCATGTTCTGATATGATAATAATACATGTGTTTCACATTAAAGCATCCAGCGGCATATCGGTATTTCATTTTTTAAAAAAAATATTAATAAAAGAATGACTCAAAATTATAACTGTAATGTAAACAAACAAAAAAAAAACGCTTCAAACTTGGCGGAGTGCGTTAATGGTAGATTCATAGAGGAAAGATTTGCTGATGAAGACTTGAATGCCATGCGCAGAAGTTCATGACATGTAATGTAAAAATAGGACAAATAGATCGTCAAAAGCAACAAATAGAACAAACAAATCAGATTTTTCTTTTTTTAGTTCTCTCATTGGTTAATATCCCCATATTCTGTTCATTTATTGATTAATCACGCCAGAAAAAACTACTTTATTTATCTGCATTTTAAATCTTTAATTCATGAAAAGGGAATTGTCAATATTTTACTCTTAAATTAGTAGCATTCAAAATTTTTTATTAGAACCATTTTAAATCAGAAATTTTTTGTGATGGTTTTAAACAATTACTTCCTTTTTGAATATTTCATAGAAATATTACCATTAAAATTTGACATTTGTTTTGTAATTTGGCATCAGGGTTTTATAATGAAATTTTTTTTTTCTCTCATTTCTTGGCGTCTTGTCGATGCGATGCCTATTAATGTTGTTTACATTTGAAAACTAGTGGAGTTTATTTGTTTAATTTGTGCCATCTTTTTCTTTTTTAGCTGAAATTATTATTGAGATGTGAATAAATATTGTTTTAATTTTTGTTTGTTTCGTAAGTTGCCCTGTTCTGAAATGGAGATTAATCTAAAAAACAAATCGATAATTATTGAATTTCCAAGATCATATTTGAATCACCAAAAGAATCGCTCCAAAGAATCCAAAATATAATTTTTTTGTGAAGAATACCATCAATTTGAATACGCAATATCTTAATTTAGATGCAATGGAAAGTACAAGCGCACGTCCTAAAATGATTGTTACTGCATCTAAGCCCAGCAAAACAAAGCAGAAATATATAACACGGGATTACAAAGGAATGACCAAAGACGATTTGCGTCAAGAACTACGGAAAAGAGGGATAAAAATAAGTGGGAAAAAAATTGATCTGGTACGTATTCAATTGGTTTAATATCTAAAAGTCTTATTTAAAGTAATTTTGACAGTTCATTCTAATTCGATGAAAAATTGCTTTATAGATTTTTTTTAACTTAATGTCTTTTTGTATATTATGCAAGTTTTAGAAAGTAATCTTTTCTGAAACAGTGTGGGTATTACTGTTTTAAATAATTTTTTTACTGTTATTAAAATTTTACTGTTGTCGTTAAGGATTTTAATGTAAATACGGTGTGATATGAAAATGTAATTACGATGCTAAAATTAACGTTAGTATTCATAAAATGTTGTAATTTACTTTCTTGAAGTAATAGAATTATTATTTTCATGCTTTACTTATGAAAAGAGAAGTTTTAGTTTCTATAATATTTAAACAAAAAGTCTTAAAAGTTTAAAGTCTTTATAATACAATTATTCAAAATACTTTAATACAATTATTCAATTCAAATACAATTACAATTATTCAATATAATTTAATATTCGCTCATATTATCCCATGCTTTTTAGTACATTTATTCTTTTGCAGTTATATGTTTTAAAAGCTGAATTTTGTTTGAATCTGATTTTTTTAAAATTCAGATATTATGTTATTTATTTTAAGTTTATGTATATGCATGTTTTGCTTATTAGTTTATATTTTTGTATTTAAAGTTATAATAAAAAAATTCTGCCTTTTTTTGTTTGTCATTTATTTCTTGCTATTTTCTGTTCAATTAATATAGTACAGCAAACTCCAGTTTCCATATTACCAATAAATGTAATTTATATATAAATATAAAAATAATATATAAAATTATATATAAATTTGAAAGAAAAAAATACTAAGCATGTCTATTTTATTTATTGTAGCAGTTAATATTATTTTTCATCAGTCTGCTTTATTGCATGTGAATCTTATATGCATAAACTTGTTTTAATCCATAATTTTGCATAATATATTTACAGAAATTTTTTATGCATGCTTTAATAATTAATTTAAATTTGTAGGACACTAAAGTTTAAAACAAATCTTTAATTCAAATGATTAAATTAATCTTACCTTTTTTGTGGGTTTTTTATTTTATTTAAACCTAAATGCATTTTATGACATCCAAATAAAAAAAAATTATATGGCTCCTTACAACTTAACATTTGATTTAATACTATTAAGATCTAACAATATTTTGTGTCATGTCATTAAATAAAGCATTAAATTTTAAAGTTGTGTTATTTGAGGCATCCTATATTACTTATTATTTTTGTAGTATGCTTTCTTCTGTTTAAAAACAGAAAAATACACACCAAGTTTGGCATTTGTATTTTGGGAAACATGAAATTTTATACCAGCTGCAGTTTCTTCCTTTGATTAGGCTAAAGTATACAATATTTTCATCACGCTAAAATTTTTCCATAGTGGTAATTCTGATAATATGTTAATCCAATTTGTTATCATTGCAATAAAATCATAGTTTTTTATAGAAAATCCTAAGATGGCATATATTTCAATATAGGCAAAAAAAGAAAAAAAGAAGACATTGCTGTGTTCTTTTATTTTATCTTTCTTTAATTCTTAATATTTTTATCAGTTTTATTTTAATTATCCTTCAGTTAGTTTGTAATTGATACTACATGGTTTTAAATTTAAGTAGTTGATTTGTATTGTATTTTTATAATGAATTATATATTAAAAACCAATTATTAAGAAAATAACTAAAAATAACATTACATAACATTAGACTTTTTAATACATTAACATAAGTCTTAGTATTTTCTCCCCCAATATCTGATTAAAAGAAATTGGCATTCCATTTCCTTATTGAATTTTGCTTGGTGACCAATGCTGTGAATTTATCAGAAAAGTATTATTATTATTTTTTTTACTTGTGCAATTGTAGTCAGGACTTGATCTGTTGATTTAACTCAAACAGGATTGTTAGTTTTATTTGATTTCAGTTAAATATTTTAAATAACTTTATTTTCTTGATTCCATTAAATTATCACATATAAAAGCCTTATTATAAATAATAATTCTATTTATGCTCTTCTCATTGTATACATGAATTTTTTTAATGAAGACCAGGTCTGTGATATCATAGCTTTATTAAAACATATATGCCCACTTTAATTAAGTTCTAGCTTTCACAACATTGTAACTTCACTTTAAAAAAAAAAAATTGTCTTATAAACTGTACAAATTAAACAGAATACTTCTTTACATTTCAACAGTTGAAGAAAGTAATGAGAGTCAATATTTGAAGAAACAGTGACATACATAGTTTGAATTTTCAGAGTTGTTGAAAATTAAACACAAAAATTGCCAAAATTAGGTAAAAATGTGTTTGGTAAAAATTAGAAAATTAGAAAGACTTTTTTTAAAAATGATCTCAAAATTAATTTTTGTGCTATAATATTTTGAAACTTAGAAAAATACTAAAATTTCATTTAACTTTTTTATTAAATGAAATTTTATGTAATAAATACTATTTTACCTAAATTCATAAAATTCTGTTCCTAATATAGTAACACATTTACTATTCATATAATGAAATATGATGATAGAAACTTAATATAATTTAAAATGCAGTTTTTAGATTCTAAAATTTCAGATAACAACGTTAAGACGTTCATAATTTTTTTTTTTCTCATTTACTATTTGTTTTGCTTTTATTTTTGTTTGAAGTTATTTACACTGAAATTACAGGTTATGTAAAAATGCCAAAACAATTAAATGCTTTTTTTTAATTTAAAGGTTAAAACTAAAGAAAAATTACCAATGTTTATAGATATTAGTCATTTTGCAAAGTATCTAATACCAATATAATCTTGAATATTTAATATCCCAATTGTGCCAACCTTCAAGATGAAATCTGCTGAATGATCTTAAAAGATTTTGTAGGTTTTTCTGTGGTACATGGCAAATGGGATCCTTTTAGATTTCATATAAGTAAACTCCAAAATAATTGTGTAAGTTGATGGTTTGATTGAAGACCTGTTTCAATTCATTCATTTTAAAACCACTAACTTTCCTCTATATAATATCTGCATGTATAAGGTTGTCTATTTTTGTTTATTTATTATTTCAGACATATTAAGTTTTAGAGAAGATATATATTTGGTTACATTCAATTTAATGCTATCAAGATTTAGCTATTAAAATTAAAGTTTTTTAAAACTGAAATCTTTTTTAATTATCAGAAATTGAATTTTCTGTATTAAAATTGAAATGATACTAAAGAAACAATACATTTTGGAAAATTCTTCAGTTAGATGATTATTATCATTTAATCAAAAATAACATTTCTATAAAATGACTATATGGTTCTCACCTTTATCCTTTTTATTTTTTCTTCTGGTGAAACATTCAAGAGTGGGAAGATCTACTGATGAGTCATGCCTTTTGTGTGTTACTTTTATAAAGTCTAATTTACATTTATGGGTGTAAGGCAGAGAAAACTTAAAAGTGGATGAAGGCAATGGTAATGTGATTAGTTTAAATTAAGCTTAGTTAAAAAAAATGAATATTGGTAAGCTTGTTTTCATCCCTTATTATTTAGGAATGAAGACTAACTTTAGAATTAAACATTTTTAGTACTTTGTTCTATTAAATATAACTATGGAATTTATTTAATTCAAACTTTATTGCTAAACCATATTAGTTATTAAAAGAATAATAGAAGCATTACATTAGCTTCCATGCTGACTCAATATTTTTGAACTTTAAAAGTTTGAATAATATTAAAATTGTATCTATGCTATTGCCCTATAATTTGTATGACTTCTTTGTTGCATTGCTACATCTAAGTAAAATTTTTTTAAAAAAAATCTTTATTGAAAAAGTATTTGAACTAATCTGCAAATGATTTATATAAATAGAAAATAAAAAGAGACTGCACATAGATTTAAAAAAATAGTCCTAGACAGGTTTAATTATTATTTTTAAGAAGTTCTGTTATTACTTTTGTAAGAATGAAAAAAGAAAATATGTAGATGTTAATCAACTGGATACTAGTCAGGAGCAAGGAGTGGGAATTTCCTGTCATTTACCATAAAATTACAATGGAATATAAATAACTGTTTTAAAGATGCATTTTATCAATGCGTTAAAAAGGAATTTAAAATAAATTGAAATAGCAATTGCATTTGTGATTTAATGAAATTTTAGGAAAAAAGTTTGCTGTTAGATAGTAATTGTGATTTTTATTATTTACTATTATTTTCCTGGACTTGCGTGTTTATGATTAAATAATGTGAGGCTGCACACCCAGCACGTAGAAAATTGTTATTAAGATTTACCATACCATTCTTTGACAATCTGTACAAGTCAATTAGTTTCGATTTCTAAAGATAGATACCGCTGCAGTTAGTCATTTTTGATAACGTATTGAATTTTGCTATTATCATTTATGATAAATTGACATTTTAAATACAGAGAATGACATTCATTTAATACGATGAATGAGTTTTCGAGAAATTTTACCATAGATCGCTGTGCGTACATTAAAAAAAGTAGTTTTGAATGAAAGGAATTTCCTGTTTTGTTTATAAATAAATTTAAAAAAAAGATTACGTTTTTATAAAATTGATTATTTCGCCGAAATTTTTTCAAGTACCAGTCGCTTTCGGCGATCATCTGGGATCAATGTTCACCTGAGTTTTTACCAAAATATATTAAGAAAATCAAGAATCAGTGATATTTCTTATGATACCTATGTCGAAAGAATAATCATGCCTTCTATATTTGAGAGAACAAACATTTGAACTACCAGTTCGTAACTTTCTTTTATATAACAACTTTAATTATTTGAGAGCTATTGAGTTTCATCCATTTTTGTCATATCCTTCTTGATTCATTTTTTTAATTCAATAATTTCGAACCCAAAAATATTTGGTATTTTACTCTGGTCATTTAAAGAAAGAAAGAAAATTATTATTATTATTTTAAAAATTGTGAATATAAGTGAGATTATTAGGGTAGAAATGGGTGATAAGCAGGGGATAATTCTTAAAGAGATAGTTTTAAAATAGTATAAATTACTTAGAAGTTCAGAGTGGATGTTGTGCTTTTATGATATGAGGTGGCATATGAGCTTCAAAACATCAATTTAAAGAATTGCTGTATATATATATATATATATTTTATCTAGATGAATATTTTTCATGGTGTTTTTTTTCTTGGCTATCCAATCTTTATTACGATTGGGAACGACATATATGAATACTTTTTCAGTCAACCGCCTTGAACACTTGTTAACTGACTTGAATATATTTTTAGCGATTGATATTTATTATAAGTATCAGTCGCTCACCCTTTGTATGCTCTCCAGGCATTTATTATCTAAAATTATTGCATGAATGGAAAATCGATTCTGTGTCACTTGTGCTCAGTCCCATTAGCGCTAACTGATTAGAGGGTGTCATTTGCGCTTCAAGCCTTAAAAAGGGTACCACATTATAACTTTTATCTTTGTATGTAAAATTTGGCGATTTTACAATGTGCGCCATATGGTAATCAATCCCTGTCAAAGTGAGAATGATACTCCATATCTCTGATAACGTTAAAAGGCTGCCGTGGGAAAAATGTTAATGGCCGTTACCGCGTTTCAAACGAGTGTTGAAAGTAATAAGTAGAATGAGCGAAATTTGCTTTAAAAATTTACGATGAAGGAGCATGTTCATAATTTTCCTACACTGAAGACATTTATAAAAATTATAATTTTGATGCACATGATACAAATTTAATCTATTAAAGTGAATTATATTTTTTCGTTTTAGGAGGATTTTATCCTTATATGTCTTAATGCTTAATTTTATTTACCAGAATGAAAAAAAAAATCAGAAAAAGTTTTTTTTATTCAAATTTAAATGGATATCAATAATGTTTGGTTCTTTCAATATGTATGTATGCTTGTGTGTATATGTATTCTACAAACGGATACTTGAAATGAGCTAATGTATTTTTTAACATTAAAGTTGTTCAAATAAGTTATCTTTTTTTGCAAAATAATAAGCGCTCCGGCTAACATAAATTATAAGAATCATGTTAAAATTTAAAAAAAAAAAAAAAACAGCTACTGGTTAATTCTTAGGGGGAGAAAAGCATATTTTCAAATCGAAAGTGTTGATAATTACTGAAATTTCTTCAAATCTGAAATATATTACTTCATTTCGTAGCTCATTTACTGTCAGATTTAACTATACATAATCTAATGTACCACAAACGATATCTAATTGCAGAATCTAAACATACTACATTGAAGCACTTAATTCTCAGATACAGCATCATGTGCTTGTAGCAAGTGAAGGTCGCGGTACGAACCTATGACGTTTGAGCCAGTAGCCGAGCGATATACCGTCCGAGCAAAAGGGACCCTTCAGCTCGAAGGATATTATTTAGCTTATAAGGGACCCTTCAGCTCGAAGGATATTATTTAGCTTATAAGGCTGACGCTACATGCTAAAGTTCTATTCGCAAGTAATAAAGTTGTAAATTTCTGTCTAATTTTCTTAAAAGCGGTAGCAGCAGGGATTTAAATACCAATTTTAAATTTATCCTAGATCTAAGCATGAAAGAAAGCTAGAAATTAAATGTGTTACTTTATATCTTATTCGTTCTTTTTCTTTTTCCTTCTTTTTTCGTCCATGAATTTCTTGCCAAAAGTATAGATTCATGTAAATTGAACCTTTATTGTAACCGAAAGGGAAATTACAATAGCAAATGTTTGAATATTAAGGCGTAAGATAAGACTAATTTCATAGCTATGACAGAAAGGTTTCTGAAGTCACTTTTTTTCTTCAAAAAAGCATTACATCGTTGCATTTAGGAATAAGTTTTTCTTTTTTAAATGCTGCTTCCAGACATACTTCCAATTACAAAATTTCATTAAATAAGGTAGGTAATTGAGCGAAAATTTCAAAAAAAATAAATTATATGTTCATTATAATTTCAATTGTGAATTAGTACATTTTTTTTTTCATTTATATGTACAAAATTTCCACTTCTATCCAGAAAATTTGCAGATATGCTTAGTTTTAAATTTAGAAGCACTGGTCATAGTTTATATATATATATATAGAGAGAGAGAGAGAGAGGAGGCTAATGATATATTTTGTATTCAATCGTAAGGTTTTTCCCATTTTAGAATACAATAACGTTTTTAGTTCCCAACATTTTAATAAGCTTAGTAGTTGAAAATAGTAGGATCCTTACTTCAACCTGACAGAACAAGTGAGAATAAAGTGCCATATACATGATGAAAAAAATTGACATTTTTCTCTATTTTTTAGGTTAATGTTTTGCTAGATTAGAAACAGTCAATGTAGAGCTTAACATTGATTGTGCAATCAAATAATTGAATCAATTGATTGTGCAAATAATATTTCAACTTTAATAAGTGGTATTCATACAGAATATACGATCGGCGTCTAAAATCAAATAGACCGTGTCTTAAGCAAAATCAAATCTTCCTTTTCCGAAAAATGTTATTTGGAAAGACAACTGTTGCTTTCACTTTTAGAGAAATGAAAACAATTCTTCTTGCTAGAAATTCATCATCACTTGCAGTTTTCTGTTCATATTCGACATATTTATGCTTTTAAGAGCTCTTTATTTGGTCCCATTTTCAACAAAAGTATACGGTATGGTACTGATAAACTTAGTTAACTTTTAATGACATTATATCTGAACTAAGAAATGAATGAACCATATCGGTGGATATTTGATAAATTTTTGCTGATTAATTCAAGAAATCAGTCCTTATATCACATGAACCCCCATCACATATGCCCAAGTGTTATTAAGATAATACAATTCTGTATAGGTGTCGAAAGAGTTAATTTGGAACAAATTTTTATGCCCTTTAATTTATACAATTTCAGGATATATTTTTAAATAATTTATTGAAAGGTTATAAATATGTTATAGGCTTTAGCGAAGCAGAAATAGAATTTAAACACCTTGAAATTAATAATGTTAGGTTATTCTTTTTTGAGGGGTGGAAGGAGGTTCCCCCAAAGGGGCTTAAATTAGAATGTAAATTATTTTCTGAATTTGATGTTCAGATCAAGAGGTCTATCTTTACCCTCAGAAAGCAGTTATAATCATTATCATTTATTGGAGTTGGAAAAAACTAAAGCAAAATGATCATAACTTATATAAAAAGAGACCAAACAATATGTGTGCTTTTATATCTTAAGGAATAAACGAATAAAAAAAAGAAATGCTACAGTTCATAAAATATCCAACTTGAGTTTAGATTTTATATGTTGATAGGAACTAGAAAATCAAAACCAATTTTGTATTATTGAGCTGATTTAATGAATCTGATTTAAATAAATTTTAATGTAATTTTATTTCAACTAAAATGACATAAAACTTGAGTACTAGCGAGTTTAAAAACATAAAATGACATGAAAGCTATGGAGATTAAAAAAATTTCACACTTTTATATCTACAACAATTATTATAAAAATTTTATACACCTATAATTTTTAACGCCCAGTTTTCAAATATTATTTCAATTTCCTTCCAGCTATGTTGCAAATATTTGACAAATTAACAATTATTTTATAGGTTTGCTATTCTAAGATATAATATTATAGTTTTTAGGGACAATTTTTAAAAGATTATTTAATTATTTTAGATTATATCACATTCAAGGTGGATATTAAGATTTTTCCATATTTAGTATAAATTATAGCTTGGCATAATATAATATTCAAACAAATTAAGTAGTTCTAAGGAAAGGTTAAAAATATAATTATTATTTTATTTTCATTTTTAAAAAATTCAAATATTGATGGTAATTTGGATATTTGCTTGCCTTAAATTTATATGAGGGAAAACAAACTTTGTTTTATTCTCCGTTAAAGACAATTTTATTCAAGTTACATAAATTGTTATGTAATTATTCAATTTATTTGATGGTCTCTATATAAGGAGTCTTTTCCCCAGCTGAAATATCTGACTATTTTAAGAAGGATTTTTAAAAGCATAACTGCTGTTTAAATTTATAATTTGCAAGGAAATAAATATTATAATTTTATGCTGAATAATTTAGAATCTTTGAAGCATAATATCTTTCAAATATGACAGCAATTAAGTGTTAGTAATAAGTATTAAGGAAATGCTTTTGCTTTTAGTTTCATCATCATCTTTAAGATAATCAGATAAAATTATTTAGCAGTAGACTTGTGCGTTTTAAAAATTTCTTTGAAATACTTCAACATTGTAAAGTGGTTGTTCAATGTATCAATAAAAAAAACACTTATTGTAAGTATATGTAAATAGCTTATTAAGAAAATGCTATTATTCGAATATATAAGAAAAATCCAATAAATTATTTCAATTCAACAGTTTTTAAAATACACAAAATATTCTCTTTCACGCTGCAACTTAAACACAATTTTAACCAATGATGGTAAGTAGAAAGATTAATATATGCAAAAAAAAAGTAAGAATGAATAACCAATGCATGAAAAAATATTCCTATTACCTAAAAGCATTTTATTTCTTCAAGTTTACACTTGCTTAGTTTTTTCAATTCTATTTTATTACTAAAAATTATTTTTCAATTATTATTGAGCTATTTTTCAATTATTATTAGTATTATTTTTTTTAATTTCAAATAAAATTTTATTAATCATTGCTTTAAAATACTTTTATAATAATTTTGTTACATTAGCAAGAGTTACAAAGCAGCTGTTTAAGTCCTTGTCAGAAGAACATTTTTCTGCTGTTCGGTTTATTCTCTCATTTAGATCAGGGATGCCAACCTATGGCCCGCGTAGCCTTCGAAGTTGGCCCGCGAATGTTGTTAATAAAATAAGACTAATTTAAAATGAAATGAGACTTTTTTTCAAATAAAAAAGATAAAAATCTGAAAAAAAAATGATTCTACATCAGAATAAATAATTAACAGTTGTTCATCAAGTTTATTTACTTTTTATTACGAGGCTTTTCTGTTTGTTCCCTTCATGGCTAAAGGCGAGTAAGATTTTCGTATAGAAGCTCGCGGAGGTGAAAAATTTCCACGCATGAAAATGCAGTATGAGGATCAAATTCAAATCTTGCGTAAAGCGTTTGATGATCGGTTTTTAAAAAGTGCCTAACAAAAGTCGATGTATTTGCTTCCCCATTTTCTATTGATGTAAATATAGTGGATGAGAGATTGATTTACGAAATTCTGATTTTTTCAAAAATCAGTTCAAAGGTAAACCGATATTAGAATTTTATAAAGATTTGCCATAGGAATTTTTATGCTTAAAGAAAAATGCAGCTGCATGTGCAACTTCCTTTGGCAGCACTTTATATTTGTGAGTAAACTTTCTCACTAATGAATCTAATCAAATCAAAATTAAGAATGAAATGAGAACCTTTCTACTGTTCTACGCATTGCAACAACTATTATTAAGCCCAAAATAAAATCAATAACTTCAAATATTCAGTCCCAGCCATCTCATTATTTTTTGCTAATTTTGATTATTAGTTCTTTTCTCAAAATTTAAATTGTGTTCATTGTCTAATTACCAAAAAGTTTTCCTCTTTTATTCTATTTCAAGTTTGCACTCTTTTTAGCAGGAATCTCTTTTTTTAAGTTTAAGTAATCGTAGCTATAATGTTTGTATTTCATTCATTCATTTATTTATTGCATAATATGTGCATGAAAAAAATAAGTAAAGTAATAATTGTAATTCATGCGTATTGCCACAAAAAAAACCTCCAACATTTTTGCGTTTTTAATATTTTTTTTAACATTCATGTGCTTTTTTGGCTCTCGCCATGATCTCTTTTCATATTTTGGCCCCTCATCCTGAAAAGGTTGTGCCTCCTTGATCTAGATTTATATATTTTTTCGCTCTCCATTTTCCATCTAAATTTAATCTAACCCCTAATCTAAAATAAACTATCAAAAATGTATCTAGCGTTCTTAAAGAAAATTTTACAGTTTTACCGTGAGAAAAAAGTCGAATATTTTGAAGATAAGAACCCTTAATTATGTCACTCAATCTTATCAATGCGAGAAACGTGCATTTTCCAAAGTCCCTCTAGATATACGCCAAGTTTTCCTGCCAAAGGTGATTAAATTGCAGTAAACCTACCATGTGAGCGCAAAGGACACCCTCTAATGAGTTAGCGCTAATGCGACTGAGCGCAAGTGACACAATCCCGGAAAATCAAGGTATTATAGTGTTTTCAAATTATCCACATTTATGGCAATGCCGCGAAAAACAAAGAAAGTCACATGGAAAATATTCCAAAATAATAAGTGATACTTTGAAAATGTTATGAAACACAAATCAGCATTAAATCGTAGAAAAGTTTAATAAAAATAAAGAAATATAAAATATCGAATATTCTAAAATTAATCTAACAATTTTAGCTCATTAAGTATGGTTTCCTACTAAGTATAAAATTGAATGTCTGTGTTTGCTTGGGGCTGTCTGTCCATTTTACCATACCGATTGCTAGACATAGTTATTAAATTTAGGATACAAATAGTTAGGAGGAAGGAATGAGAAATTCCGGATGATATTTTTGAAGTTTTTATTATTAAAATTTTAAAAATTAAATAAACTTTGCCTTTATAGTCATAACCTAAAAATATTAACGATAAAAAATAAAGCCTTTTCTTCCGCAAAGTATCTTAAAATTAAAAATAAAAATTAGAAAGATATATTTGTATAAAAAGATTTTTATATATAGATATAGATATTAATGTTAAATTTTCAAGTATGAGATTTGACACGTGTTTATGATTTTAGGGATTATTTATTAGAGAAACATTAAAGACATCGATAGAAAACAAACTTTACTTTTCTTCAAAAAATAAAAAAAAAGGAAAGGAAGAAGTAAAAGTTTGCCTTTTTTTAGAGAATTGGGTAGCATACAAAAATACCGTATCATAATGTGAAATTTTTCGGGCCTCTGCCTATGGATTCCCTAATTTTAAACCTGTTTTCTTTTAGAGTATTAATATTGAGAACTTTTGCCGGTATATTTAATAAATTTTCAGCTATTCTCTTTGAATATAAATACGACTTCATTAAGTTAAACTAATAATCTATCATTGTTAAAATCCAAAAATAAAAACTTAATGATTTTAAGATGATAATAGTTACTTAAATCATTTTTTATCGTTAAAATTATGTTTACAATTATTTTAACATTTAGAAATATCATCCTAATTCAAGTATCGCATGAATAAACAAAATTTCTGCATTAAAAATTAGAAATATATTAATTGAAAGTATCAGTAAGGTATTAATTGAATTTAAATAGGTTTTATAATTTTTTTGAATATAATATTTTTTCTGTATGCACAATTATTTTTTTTATAAATTAAATTATAATTCAAATGTTTAGAGACAAACTTTTAGTTTTGCATACAAAAATGAGTAACATATTTTCTAAAACTATCCTTAAATTGTTAATTTATTTTGAATGAATTTATTATTTAATTTATTTTGAAATTAGTTTGTGATATAAATTTATAATTATTATTTTGCTAAGAAATAAATTTTATTTCAAATATTAAAGGAATGGGCATTTAATTTTTGCATAAAATATGAAAATCATATTCAAGTTATTTTTACATTGTTAAATTAATCTGAAATAATTAAAAAATCAAACAAAAATCTTTAAAAAAAAAAACACTTTCAAACTTAAATTGGATCTCGTTCACGCTAAACCAACACCTTATCGACTGCACTATCCAGACGCTCGGCAACAATGGCCTATTATTAATAATTAATAATATGCGTGCGCATTTAAAGATTAAAGGCCATTAAAAAAAGGCAGGATAGTGGCTTTGATATTTTAACACATAAACATTCTAAACTTAGAATAGCATTATATTAAATCTCATATTGGACTCTATTTTCCAACATGTGTCTTTGCCAGATTGTTCCAATTTTATCTGTATTTTCCTGCGATATTTAATTACAAAAATAGCTTTGAGCTTCTGCAGTCCTTATCAAATTTTTACAGCGACTGATTAAAAATACTATCTGCGACTGCGCATAAAATGCTATTATCAACATATTCGAACTCAATTTGACCGATAGATTTAAGCACTTCTTAGAAGTGAACGAGATAAAAAAAAAATGTGACGTCCCTTGTTTTTATCGTTAGCGGAAGCGTTACCACTATCAATGAATTCTCTTTTAAAAAAACTTTAAATGAATTATTGTTGTGCAACTAGTAATTTTCTGAAGTCATTTTGCTACTAAGGTCCTGCACAGAGATATCTCGCTTGTGTATATAAGTACAGCAAAATTAAACAATGTGAAGCAAATTCAGTGTTAGCACGAGAAATGTATAAAACATCCGAAATAAAATCCACAATCCCAAAACTGTTGCTTGTGTATGCAATATTGCCCTTTTTTGGAAACTAAGACCTTTCACGTTTACGCCAGCCTACTAAAACTTCATCGAAACCGGGTGATATGATTGAAAGATGTCTGCTTTTGTAGAATCAATGCACGTAGACGCTATTTTCGTTTGCTACAAATTTGTGACATTTGTATCTTTTTACGTATAGGCAGTTTAAATTTGGTTATTTAACAAATACTCTTCCTAATGACTGCGTAAGTATTTGGTTTTTCTATCGCAAATGTTTATTCAAAAATAAATTCTGTCTGTAATATCTGAAACCTTTAAATAATTGGTTGTCCCAAACCATATTCAATCAACTAGAACTAAACGTCACAGAAGCAAACATCTACCCCCCCCCCCAAAAAAAAAGATTTATGTGGTTTTATTATTAAAGTTTTAAATGAAGGATTATAAAAGTGTTATAGAAAACATTCGTTTCAGGCAATGTCGCTTATATAGTTTGAACTACATAAATCCACCAGCTGCTTAATCTAAAAATTTAATAGAATTTAATAATATGAATAATTAATAAAAATTTAATATTAAGAATTTAGTAATTAGAATAAAGAATAAGAGTTTAATAATAATACCTAAAGAATTTGAGGAGTTTTTCGAAAGAAATCCTCCGTAATTAAATCCTGAACTGTGCAAATCGGGGGGAAATAGAAACTGTTATGCAATCAAAAATCTGCTCCATTTTGTGAATTCGGGGTACGGAACTTAAATAGAGGTATTTAATATACAGTACACTCCTGGGTATGCTGCCTAATATGGAAGAAGCTGGGCCGGAGTTCTTTGAACTGGCATTTTTAACCACCGATATCATAAAACAATATTTTTATACCAAAACTCACTGCCACAATGTGTATGTTCTTATTGAGTGCTAAGCCCTCCGTTTATCACAAGCCAAGTAGTATGTGAACATGCACCGTTAAATCATAGAAGCAGTTGCCAGTTTTTCTGTTACATCAGATTCTAATAGCTGTATAGCGAGTCATTTCTCCTCCGGAGTCACTGCAACTTCCTTTTTTTCCCCAGAATGATCTATTTTGAAATCTTCACTGTGGTACACTTAAAAGAACATTAAGCAAATTAAAATTAAGCCAGGAGAATAATTTATTAATACTGTACGTAATGCGCAGTTATAGCGGCAACAATTAAGATCCATCACATAAAGACAAACAATGGCAACGAACAGAACTCTGCTCTTTTCTTGTCACAACTTTATTTTGCCCATGACACTTAGGAGGGTGGTTGCTTCATATAGTGGTTTCCAATGCCTTGTCATTTTTGCCAATAAAACATCTCGCCTTCCTCCTTTAATTAATTAATAAAAACTAGGCCGGATAGTCGGGAGTGTAGTGCACTGGTATGTAATTGCCCACACTGTGTTTATTCTGCGTATGTTGAAAACGTATTTAAATAGTTTTTGTATTTTGCATATTTACAGTTTTTTTAATGCAAAATTGAACTCATCCCATTCAATCATTCAACAAAATGCTAGAAATGAAATTTGGGAAAATAGGACATTAAATATAAATATAAGTAAATTCTTCGAAAACATTGCTCTATCTCAAAATACGCGTTTTGAAGTTTCTTTCCTATTACACAGTTCAAAATTTCTAATGACCAGTCTACTCTCTTCGCCCAATCGATCAATAACGCTGCCGACCGAAGAGGACGGTTGATGTGCCTCCTTTTGGTAAATTAAATGATACCTTATCAAACTTGTCTTTACTATGCCTCTGCTCAAAAAGGGCCCATATTGCTAATTTATGAAAGGAGTGCACATTTTTCTAATTACATGGCACTCTGAACGTTTACTTTATGAACTATTTCAAAGTGAAGTGACTTTATCTTATATCACCTTGTGCCGCTACACTCTGTCGCAGAATATTTACAACTGAATTCGAGTGAAAAAAGATTATTAACTGCATACGGGTCATGAGACTTTCTGTTTTCAGCAGGTCCAACGTTATGGCCAGGTCACGGCATATCTCGTTTTCCTGCTTTTTCGGCTTGATGCATAACCCACCAGACGCAAACATTAAACACATTAAGGACCGCAAAATAATCTGTAAGACACACTCCACGGGCAGCATGATTTTGAGCAAACGTACATTCTAAAATCGTCATAACTTTCTTATTTATGAAGCAATTACAGGCGGGACATGCAATATCAGAAAATTTGTGAGCGGTCCTTAATGTCTTAAAACAACATACTGCTGCAAATTTAGTCGATTACCTTGGTACAAGGGAATATGCTTTACCAAATATCATACTCTAAAGCATTATTCAAGTCTGTGAAATATGATAAATGCATATATAAAATATATAGTAATATGTAAGAATGTCTTATTTAAATATAATACCAAATGCAAATTAAAAATGTGCGTGTATGCATCCTATTGCTTGCCAAGCATACTTCTAGAGCGTTCAAAAATAGGCTGTCCTTATTTTAGCGTTCAAAAATAATCAGCTCAGAACTGCCATTCTATCCAAACACAAGTTTAATTGACTAGCGTTGAAATCCTGGTATGATGCAAACGAACATCCTCGTTATCTTCCTTTGATAGCCTAGTGGTAAGGTCTCGGCCGGTAAGCCGTAGGGTTCCAGGTTCGAAAACCGTTTCCACCAAAGAGCCGTCGTGTAAATAGGTCTGTTGCACGTTAAATCCGTTTGCACCTAACGTCTTCCTGCTGGTGTAGAGGGGAGGTGTTGCCCTCGTTATCTGATCACGGTTCAAAAATGATGGAATCCATCTCAATAGAGCCCTAGTGTTGCTTTACAACGGGAAGTTAATATAACTAAAAGAAAAGCAAACTAAAAACCATCTTCTTCTGGGTAGTTTTTTGACTGCTTTATTATGTTATTTTAACTTCCGCTTGTTCCTTGCCTTTCGTAATTTTTTGTTTCAATTTTTATAAGTATAATACTGGCGAACGGCTTCTCCAATCTCGTCTGAGAGACCGTTTTCCACATGGGGTCTTGGTTCGCTTTCTTATTTTTGTCACACACCCCAACTTTTTTTTTTTTCACTTTTGAATCATTATCTAATGAAACTTAATTCACTTTAAATCAAGGACCTTTTCAGGATGAGGGACCAAAATTTGAAAAAGGATCATGTCGAGGGCCTAAGTAGAACGTGAATGTTATAAATTTGAAAACACTATTTTTTTTGTGGCAATACACATGAATTATAGTTATTACTTTACTTATTTTACTCGTGCGTCTGTTATGCAATAAATAAATTAATAAAACACAAACATTATAGATATGATTAAAATACTTTACCTAAAAAATGGACTTTTATGTCTGTGAGAAAAGCCACATCACACTGGAAACTTGCTTCTTTTAACCGTCTGGTATTTCTACCATGGTCACTTAGAAATGTAACAATTTCATCAAATAGTTCCATAAAACACTAAAGAGCAACTCTTCGGCTGAGTCCTTTAACTTCTGTGTATTAAAGAATATCAGAAGACAGATCATTAAAATTCCTTTGAATTCCTTAGGCTTGAAGATATTACTACAAATAAAATTAATTGCTTCAGATACACGCTACATTAGGTTTGCAAATCATAACTCTTTACCACATAAATTTTCTTGATGAATAATGCAATGAAACTGCAACAGCTCTACACTACACTGGGCAAGGCGTTCTTTTTTACAGCGTAACCACTCCAATTTTCGTACCAGTCATTGATTTCGCTCCATCTGGCGCAATGCTAGCACAATCGTTCATGTTTAAGGAAGCTGCATTGCACAAATGTGTCAAACTGGAAAGAAGTTCACTTCCAGTTGTTTGCCCCTTCATGGGAAACATTCCAAGCCATAACATTCTTCAAAATAACTTCTTCCGTAACATAAAATTTTTTAACATCTCCACGTACTAATAAAAGTAATTGGGCCACGGATGTTCGATTTGTAGATTCATCAACAGCTAAAGATAAATCCTCAAAGTTTTAAGCGGTGGATTTTACTTGATTTTCAATGTCTTCATTCAACTACTGAATTCTTTGAATAATCATTCGATTTAAGCTTATATTTTCAAATTTCATTTTTGCTTCAGGACAAAGTTTTTCTGATGCAATCAACAAACATTTTTTTAACAAAATCCCCATCTGTGAACAGTCGACCTTCTTTAGCGATTATTTCAGCGACACCTAAGCTCACTTCTACATATGTATCTAATTCAGTTGCCCGTTTGTTGTTACCTGTTCAGTTGTTTGATACTTTGCGATGCGTTCATATTCTTTCATAGATGCAAAATATTTACGCTTCATCTCATAATGCCGCTTTACGTTATACTCTTTTGCCACTCGTGCATATCAAGCATGTGGTAGTATCATTGTACTAGATAAAACATAGTTTATCTGCCCATGAATCTTGAAATTTCTGATTTTGAAAATCTCTTTTCCTTTTCTCTCTCATTTTACCAAAATATTTCTATATGGCTTTATAAAATGAAGGATACTAAACCAAAAATGCGAAATCAAAAGATTATATCTGACCCGTTCTGTGGCTGCGATTACGGAATAACTGATCTGCTAGCAAAACCACTCTGTGTTGTTTATTAGAATGATCATCGCGATCATGTCCGTGAACTTCTATACGAAAACTCGTTCTCGCAGGTAGCGATGAAGGGAACAAACTAAAAAGCCGCGTAATAAAAAGTAAATAAACTTGATGCTCAACTGTAAATTATTTATTTTAATGTAGGATCGTTTTCGTTACAGATTTCTTTCCCTGTTCATTTGAAAAACCCTCATTTCATTTTAAATCAATGTTTTGTTATCAACATTTGCGGGCCAAAATTGGCCCGCGGGCCGTAGGTTGTGCGTCCCTGCTTTAAATCAATCCGTGTTGCCCGGTGGTAAGATCTCGACTCTGCATCGGAGGGTTTCAGTTCGGGATCCGAGTTCACCGAAGAACCGTCGAGCAAGTGGGTTGGGTCGTGGCCGTCGAGAGATGGCCACGGTTGGGTGCACGTCCAATCCTTCGAGGCCGAACCTCCTCCTGCTGTGGTAGCGCAGAAGTTCGTAGAGGGTTAGCCAGCTTAGGGGTTGCTGTCCTCAGACCGCGTTTCAAAATTACAAAGTTCACCCCAAAATAATAACCCTATTGTTACTTTAAAAACGGGAAGTTAATAAACTTAAATTAAACCAAATATCGGGAAGCGCCCGTTTTTTTTAATGTTTGCTGATTGCTATATAAGCCAATTAATATCCTTCAAGCTGAAGGGTCCCTTTTGCTTGATCGGTATGATACTCGGCTACTAACCATAAGATTGGGAGTAAACACAACCTTCGCACAAAGCTTCGTTCAATTGTCGAGGCGCCCTCTATCGGCGACTCAAAGCCCTAGACGCGCATTAAATACGACAATTGTTAAACTTCACCACCACTTCACATAAGTATCGTTCGCCAAACTCACTGGGGGATACTCTGTGGTGATTTCCATATAAACCAATTAATATCCTTCTAGCTGAAGGGTCCCTTTTGCTTGATCGGTATGATACTCGGTTACTAACCATAAGATTGGGAATTCGGGCCTAGCGCTATCCGCTATTCACCCACAAATGCAACAGCTAAAAATTGCGAAGAGCCAAACGAATAAAATCAGATATATAATTTTCATCACCAAAATTGTTTAAAATTTTGGACTAAATCCATCAACTGTTTGTGGACTTGCATACGAATTCTATAGCTAGAGAAATGAAATACAGTTTGTGCTCGTTCGTTTTCACGCAGTCATCTGAAAATAAATATACATTTTATGGATAAAATTACTGTCAACTGCATAAAAGTTAGTCTTAACAAGTGTTATGACCAACATTAATCTTAACCTGTCTCCCCCCCCCTCATAAACGGATCTCGTGCAACAGTCCCGATAGTATCAATGATGCGATTGTATTAAATCCTGTGCCCATTTGCGAGGTGCGATATGGACTCAAAAAGGATACAGCCAAAATGCTCCCGAGCGAATAACGGGTACGTTCGGGCAGGGTGTTTCAAATGCTCCTTTGACTTTCACATAGTTATTAAATGTAATTAAACTACTGAACAAAATTTATCTTTACACATTTCAGTTTGCGTGATTCGAGTTGTTTAATTATTTGTCTGCGGACGTTTTCGAAAATGGAGAATTTAATTAAAGCGGAATAGAAAAAAAAATTGAATTGATAATTACATAAGTTTGGTCTTCACATTGGATGTACTTCATTTAAATTAAGTTCTGCGCAGAATTATCAGCAAAATTTCCTTTTCAGACAGAATGGGATTATGCTGACAATTTGAAGGACGTTACGCCATAATGGCTCAAAAAGTTGAGAAAAATCGCACGCATTTTGGAGTGAGGCTTTGCCTCGACTAAAAATAAATTGTGTTTCTTTCTGACTCGCGATATTAGTCTTTCGTTTCGAGAACAATGATTTGTTTTTTGTCAGAGTTACAAATTTTCTCTGGGAAACCTAATTTTATTCGAATGAGTGACTTTCCAAATACTTTTGCGTAATCTCATTTTCAGAATATTTTTCAAGTACTGATTAACTTCCGAAATATCTTTCATGAAGTAGGTTTTTACATAATTTATCTTACTCGTGTACAAAATATGCACAGAGAAAATATTGTATCCGCCAGAAAATTCATCTTCGAAATTTTTTTGAATCTCTAAAGTTTCAGTCTTTCTGTTTTTGAAAAAATATATTTTTTAAAATTATGCCAGTCCAGCTTGTCTGGGAAAATTGCTTAAAAAGGCTTTGAGGTTAAAATATAATATGTGGTTATAGATTTCTATCAGATTTTGAATAAAATCCATTTAGAGGAATTCTGTGTTGTCCGTAGGTCCGAGTTCAAGTTTACAAGATTTTACAAAATAACAAGTCAATTCCTATTGATGTCAACAGAGAAATTTTTTATTTTAGTTACTTTTTATTAAATAATTAAAATTGTTGTCCCCGTGTTCCGCTTTACGATGGGAGGGTTTCCTTCAGTCCTTCTGAGGGTATGGATCCCTGAGCACCTGAAGGCAGAAATCTGACTTCTAGCTCGCACACATCACAAACCATTTTTTAAGGAGCAAACTTCGTTCATGCATTTCATTCATTTATTCTCAGATCGTAATTTAGATCTGGAATAGATAAATGATCACCTTTGACTTAGTACCTCCAGCGGTATTACTCTCGACATGGAGAACTTTATGACCACGACAGATTTAGCGTCCACCACACACAATCTTCTGCTTTCGGGTGCGAACTCGCTGCCCAAGGGATGTGAATTCAATGCCCTACTAAACATGCCATTCCGGTCTAATAAACAGAATAACTATAAATAATTGGTCAAAAAATTATACTAGCGTTGAATTTTCACCGCCAATTGAGGATTTACCGACAATTGAGGTGACGCAAAATGTCTGAATTTTCTACATCAGTTGGGGTAAAGCAATTCATATTAGAATTTTCTAATTTTCTTTATTCTGTGTTATTTTAATTTGAAAGTACTTCAAAATGAATTCGAAAAATCGATTCATTAACAAAATCTAGTTTTAATGCACGAAACATTAAGAAAATAAACCGAATTGTTTGAAACCGAATAACCGAAATGTTGACTCACCAGTGTCAGTTAATATATAAATATCGTATTTCTTTTTTCCTTTCTACCTGCAAAGTTCACAACTGTCATATATGCCTTTCTTTGCACCGGCGCACTCGTGATGCTCGCAGCCTTGACCAGTATTCACAGTTTTATGCAGGGCGAGGAATATGACAGCTTCATTGGAAAGATTGCGAAAAAATTTCGGTCCGACCTCTGGTTAAATTTTTTTTTTACTTCCCGATGTCCTGCAAAAATATCTTTCCTTCTCGGGATTATTTTTTAAAGTTTGAAAATATAATTTTGGAGTTTCTTTTTCAGTTTTTTTAAACATCTCCTTTTCAAAACCTAAACTATTTGTAACCCTTGTGAAAAATAAAATGGTAACTCATACTGATCGATTACAACAATAAAAACTAAAATTTGGTGTTTTATTTTCTGAATGAACTTTACACTTTGAAATCACTTGTTGCCTATTTCAAAACAGTGACATTTACGCATCTGCTATATACCTTGCGGGTATATTAGACCAAATTTGCAATTATGAAAATTTTTATGAAATCCTTTAAAGAATCAATCTTCAACTTCAAGATATTTGGATATGAGGAAGTTGATCTCGCTTCATCTTGGACCTTACTTTTCTTTCAAAACATTTCTGAAAGTTCTCTCTTTTCTCTTCAAAATGCATCAACGGATGCAAAGATTTATTTCGCCGTTTCAATTGAACATTGCATTCATTCATCCCCATTCCGAGTGCCCTTTTCCGCAAGTAAAGTGGAACATTTTGACAATGATGTTTTTATTTTTGTTTTATTTTATTTTATTTATTTATTTGTATTCATCAATTCTGTTGTCAGATAGGCGCTGAAAAGTAGCCGATGTTGAAGCGAAACATCACGATGCACGAACCAGCTGATAGCGCCCTCCGATAAATACTTCCGCTTACGTAAGCTCCCAACAGCTGTCATCCGACGATCTCTTTCCCATCGATTGGCGCAGATAACCCGGAAAATTATCGGATAAAATGGTTCGAACACATAATCAGCGAGAACAGAAATAAGTTTTCAATAATCACTGCGCATACGATGGCGTATTATGAATTATATTTCGTAAACTAAAACCAAATGTTAAGAAGTTTGTTTTCATCATTTTACGGCCGATGAACAATAGCAAATAAATAAAAGCTGCCAGCAGCGAAGTGCGCTTGAAAATTAATAATGGCAATATTTTTGCAGCCGACTGCATCGAGGAAACAAAACATTCGGTCGCAGTGGGCTCGTGGCGAGGTTTCGGCTTCGAAACCGGAGAGTTTCGGGTTAGAGCCCCCACTGAAGAACCGCCTTGTCAGCGTGTCTGGTGCACGGTGAATCTGACGCAGCCAAATGTCCTCCCGCTCTTGTGTCGTATTGTGGCAGTTTGGAGGAGGTGCCGGCTCAGGTATCGTCCTCGTCTTAAGACCGCGGTTCAAAATGACGCGTCCATCTCAAAAGAACCCTAGTATTGCTTTAAAACGGTGCGTTATTATAACTCAACTGAAAGGAGCAGAGAAAAAAATGAAATGCGTTAAATAATCGAACGAACTCCAGTTTTGAAGCATTAAAAAAATGTTTTTACGCAGATACCTAATACAACCTATTGCTAGGCTCAGTTTTGTGATCGTGCAATGTGTGCAAGCACGAAGGTAGCTACTCCGCATACGACAAAACGCACGCTGTGCGCGAACGTCCGTGAATTGCTTGAAAAAGAGGCAGTGACGTCCCGGAATGCGAATCGTGGCAGCTTGAGTGAGCATCGCGTCCATCCGAAATTCCTGTGGCTTTCAGATCTCTCATGTGTCTTGGCATCCATTGCACTCGTATCATGGCGATGGCGGAACTTCGTCACTGCAACACACCGTCCGACACGCATCGATGTCTTTCGACAAAACGTGATGTCACTATTTATGTATAGCCATTGTGAGTTACAAATAGCATTTCTTAAAAAATTGACTGATCAGAGGACTCCAAATGAAAGGATGATCCAATTTATGAAATTAAAATATTTGTTTGCTTTTGAATAAACATTGTTAGAAAATAATTTTGTTAAAACACTTTTAGTTGAAGGTGTCATTTCCAAAACAATATCTGCATGTTGCGATTTATAACATTGTATTTAAAACAAGTAATTTTATGTTTTAGAATATGACAGCATTTATAGAAATGTTAACAAAAATTTTGTACGAAAATAAGAATGAAGAGCAACGGAAACAGACAATAACCGGTAATCAAAACTAAATCGAAAACGTAAATTAATTGTGAATATCGATTAATTGTGTCGCGATTTATCGTCAGCCGCTGGACAAAAGCAGAAATATAACGGACTTTTTTTCTTATGAGAATACGCTTAAGAGTGCGAATACGATCGGCGAATAAATTTATGAGTTTGATCTGAATTAATCCTCTTTGCTTTCATTTCTAAAGATGAATATTTAGCGATTAAACAAAGGACATCATTCAACCTTCGGATTCAATTCTTCTGCAATTTTTTCCCCATAATGGTATCTTTCAGCAATGGAAGAAAAAACAGTTTATTCCAAAATGAGACGCTTAAAGCAAGTACTTTAATGCATTAGAATATGACAGTATTTTGTAAAAATACTAACAAAAATTCTGTATGAAGGTGAAAAAGAATGAAGAGCATCAAAAATTAACGCCGACAAAAACGAAACGAAAACGCAAATTAATCGTGAATATTGTTAAGGAATTAATTACTTCCATTTGGAGTTCTTTTGAAAATTTGATGGTCGATGCAGAAATAAATAGTCCAAAGTAATAAAAAAAACAACGACGTTTATTAACACAAAGGATACGAATACACAGAGACGACAAATACACACAGCCAAGATGAAGGCAGGCAATGGATAGCAGCTCACTACAACAAATAGCAGCTTACAAGCCTTAAACGGTAGTGATAACAGACACTGCACATAAAGTGCCCAGACAGAATTTGGGAGGAGAGGGGATCATTGGAACTTCGTTCCATGTTCTCTCCAAATGGCTGAAATTCTTCACTGTCTTCTCGCTTTAGCTCTATTCAACTGCCAACTCACTACCACACGACTGACTACTCCTCTGACGACTCGATGATGCTTCCGCCATAAACAACAGGATTCGTCACACAATTCAGTTCAGGGACCACTTGGGCTCCACAAAACCACGACACTTGGCCGGACTATTCCGATGTTGCTTAGTAATCCCCACGACGACTCGTTCCTTGATTCCAACTCCAATGATTCTAGTTCAATCCTATGCAGCTTGAGACTGCCGGTCTTTTATAGTTCCCGGGAGGCGGGCTGTAAAAGGTTTGAGAACCAGTCAGGTGTATCTCGGTTCCTATTGGGCGGATAGATAAAATTCTAAATGGCTTCTGCAATATCTCTTTTGTTACCAAAGTCTCCAAATTTGACGCCAAATTTATCGCCAAAATTTAGGATTAGTGACGTGATACCCGATCAGCAACCACAGGGCTGAAGATAAAACGGTCCTTCTTACGATGATATTATTCGTGCTGGGAGGCAAAGTTACAGGTTTGTAACAATATCGATTTATTTTATCACGATTTATCGCGAACTATTATTGTTCTTAATCATAATTTTAATAGATCAATGTTTTTCAAAATCTTGCATCCAAAAATTATTTTTTCAAAAAATATCGATTTTTTTCTCGATAAATCAAGAATTCGCGTAACCCTACTTTTAAACCATTTGCTATTACACTCCTACAATCTTTTTACAGGCAAAGCCACTCTGTAACCGCCTCTATAGTCTGATAATATATTCAGTGCTTCTCGTGACACCAGTTTGAAAAATTCTTCGCAGTTTCCCCTTCCGTTGCTCTTATGATCCAGTGAGCAATGCAGCTACAGTAAATTTGGATTGGAAGGCACGAGAAGCTGTTGTGCTGCAGTCGTGAACTGAATGCTTCACATTGAGTTCTCAGGCGAGAGTAAACAAATGTCACCCCTTTCGCTTTCCAAGTCATCTGCTAAAAATGAAATGCCGAAAAAAATGTATTAGAAATTTTTTAATACTCTTCATTGGCCCTTCTTCATATATTCGCAGTATTTAATTTCAATGAATTGATAT
>JAOUZG010031957.1:3356037-3368082 GCA_026289955.1 Argiope argentata | reverse complement strand
TTTTTTTTATTTTCATTATATTTCATCCCTTTTTGAACTAACTAAACTTATTTTGGAACAAAACTCTTCAAGACTATGGTTAGAGGGTGAATGCGCCATAAAATCTAAATTTCGAAGCTTCCTATTTCGGTATATGCGATCAGAAAAGGTCCCAAGCTAATTTTTCAAATATTAATGGAACTTGTAAAAGCTGGGGCGAGGGGGGGGGGGAGTGTTACCTTTCCAGTGACCATAATGAAGTCTTGACTAACATATCAGGTTGAAAGCTAAAATTTTTCAGAGGAGGAATCGTGGGATTACTAAGGTTTTGTGTTGTATTCATTGTATACTTTTAGATACATATGATCTCTCAGCTTACTTGGTCAATCGGATACTAAATATTTTAGTTTTTATGTATTTATTTATCTTTATAAAAAATTAAAAAGTAGAGCTTAAAAAAATTTCAGCGTCAGTCATCCACTCTCAAGCGCTTGAAAATGCAACAGACGACCACGCCTAAAGTCGAAACTTTTTAACGCTTTCTTGAATTTTTTATTCACATATGTTGAAACTCTACATACTTTAGATGACAGTTTTATCAACAACTTTATATTTTCTACATTTACAAGAGATATCACAAAATGTCCTTCAGGCATCTGAACAATTACACAATCAATCTTCTTCACTTTCGTAAAATGATTTTCTCCGAACAATTAAATGCCTATTTCGAAACCTGAAATTCTAGTCAGATGGACTTTGCAAAACTTCCTGATTTCCACAATAACTTCACTTTGATCATGAAAACGATTCTCTTATGTAAAGAAGGTATTATTTTTCGTTAAATGTTGGTCATTTTTTTCAATGAAGTCTACAATAATGATAAACCTTTATTTCTTATTTCCAAAAAGCATAATATTGTTTCAAAATGTTAAGTGAATTTTATTAGAAAGCAAATAATTTTATGTTTATAAGAATAGAAGTCATATTACATTGCGCCTGAATGCCTTATTACTTAAATCAGTAATATCCGTATGATGTATTCAAAAGAAAAATATGTAATACCTATAAAAATTTCTTTACTTATATATTTTACATACCACATTTATATAATAAAATGTGATTAAGAAAATACATTCCGTCTAAATGTTTATTTATTAGCGATAAGGCATCCTCTCGCTAGTATAGTTACTGAACTCCCAGCTTATGGCATCCAGGGCCATTTTAAGCTTTAAAAATACCAATTTTCCATTTTTTTTAAAAAAAAATTAAAATGTTAGGAAACTTTGCAAGTAAGTATTAAAAAAATAAATTGTATTTCTATAATATTTGGAAAAGTTAGGAGCACTTAAAATTTGTGAACGAAGTACCTCGTCATTTTTTTGGTATTTATAAAAAAAATTATGACTTTTTACTTTGAAAGTATTTTTATAATGTAACGATATTTGAATCTAAAATAGGTGCGTATTAATATTTTTTTTATTTTTTAATATTTTATCATTTTTGAAGCTTATAACTAACTGATTGAGATAAGTTTCAGAATTTTTACCTCATTTATAATTGTATATTTATCGGATCATGCTGTACTTTAAAGCATGCAAGTACTTAATACCAATAACTAACTATGCTAGCATCTTATATACTTAATACTAATAAATATGAAATACACAAGGGAAATATTTTATTGATTAAATTGTAACTTATAGGCTTTTTATTTATAAAAAAATGTTGCTATTCCAATTTTTCACAGACACTTTCCAGAGATTTTATTTAAGTTAATATAACATGCGGAAAAGAAATTATAGTATACATACGTAAATTATATTGAAACTAATTTTATATAGTTCTTTAAACATCAAATATTAGACCCATCTCCTTTTCAAAGCGGTAGTTTGGTTTATTATATGTATTTATTTTGAAGTTTCATTATTAAGCACAAAATTTATTGTCAAATGTTGCTTGAAAATGGCTCATGTAACTAATAGAAAAAATTAAATTGCTTTTGAATAATTTTAGAGCTTCTAAAATATTTATTAAGGATGCTATTAAATACTTTATGATGTTTTTTACTCGGAGATAAACAAACATAAAGCCATGAAATTTTATGCATTACCTTTTAAAATGTTCATGTTATTGCCTGTGGAAATTAGAATTTATAAATGGGAAACCAAAAGACTTACATCGATCACCTTAAAGATTTAATTGTGAGCATTATTAATTGCATTTTGCTTATATTTACAAAAAAAAATCTAAAATAGTGAGCCCGAAATATTTGGAAATTGAGAGGTACTCTTCAGCACACCCCCGAGCATCCGGGTCGCGACCATCCGGCCTATTTTCTTTTATCGTAAAAATGAGGAAGACAAGACATCTGTTAAGCCATTTTTAAAGATTTTTTCCAAACCTAAAAACTGTAAGTTTTGACTTAATTTTATCTCAAGGAGGGAGGAGGATGAGTTACTTTTCAAATCCGTGTAATCATTTATCAGCGAAAAATAAAATAAGTTTGAGTCAATTTTCTTCAGAATTAGGCTTGCAATTTATGTCAAAGTTTTGTTTATGTTTTCGGCATTTAAGCTGGAAATTACAGTATTTATGTTAAAATATGAGCAGTCAACATTCTTTAATCCACTTTTTCTCTCATAAATTCTTGAAACGTGCAGTGCAGTATATAAGCATATATGAGCTGCTGGTACAGAGCTTTCAGTTTTTAATTCGACATGGTAACGGTAACTGCTTTATGATTCACCGGGCTGCGACTGCGTCCCCATTGTGATAAATAGAGGGCTTAGTACTCATTGAGAAGTGAGGGGGCATGAGTTATGGCTGTGGTTTTTGGATAAAAACTTCGTCGTCTGGTATTGTTGGACAAAGAATTGAGTTCTTAGATCTCCAATCTATCTGGCTTTTTTGTTTTTCGTCCAATCCTTCCGCCACCTTAAGCCGGATACTCATATTGTACTGTATCTTCCACATTTAAAACAGTGATATGACATTTTTTCCAACATGCACAGGGTAAAATCCCATCATTTAAGCTTAAACGTTTCATTGAATGAACGCGACAGTGCCAGCATTTTTTTGAAAACTATACTCTTCAGTTAGATTAGCTGAAGAAGCGGAGTGACTTCGCATTATTTAATGTAAATACAGTTCCGATCCAATTTACCTAGCGAAAACTGAATCATTGAATCCTTTCTCATAAGTGCTATTTAAAAACTTCTTTTAGTCAAAAGCTTCGATGAATACAGTACTTTGAATATATTCTTTTCTGATTACGCATCCCTAATAGTAAATAATGTCGAAAAACTTTGTTGCGATATCTTCTCGGCATTCAGAACAACGAGGGAATATAGAACGCCTTGTGCTAATAGAAATGGAATCGTTTCACGTAGCGTGGCATTCACAAAATGAGACTGCACTTCGCATGTCATTTAAAATCGAAATATTTGCTGTCTTTTTATGTGTTTAGATAGTAAGATGTATATGTACGTATATGTTGGTAATCAAAAGCCTATGTATTGCCTTTTTTTTCTTTTAGCGAGATGTGAAATGAATTGAACATTAGTTTCTTTAAAGGTTAAGATTTATCTGTAATATTCCCAAATAAGCATTGATTAAGTTACGAAAAAAATCGCTTGCCGTTAAAAGAGCGAAGCCTCATAAGCTTCGCTTGGAGCTGGGCCTGGCGAGAAAGTTTGTCCCCTGCCGTTCTATTAATTGCCACAAAATCTTCTCGAGTGTTTCGTTGCGTTATGATTTATTAGTTGTCGATACTTTTCGGAAGATGAATGAATTGTTCGGTGGTTAGGTGCTCTCTGCTGACTATTGAAACGATAAGTGAACGAAAATAATCGATTTGCTTTCTCAGACTAAATTGAGAGAAAATAAAGGGGCCTTATATCGCTTGGAAAAGGGTCAGCTTTTTCTTAAAGGAATTGCATTGATTTCGCTAAGTTTTCTAATTAAAATAGCTGAATTCTTGATTCAGTTATTATTATTTAATTATATTATTCGATCGTTGGAGCTGCTGTATGGCTTGATTTTTTTTCCTTTGCATCTTTTGCTTTCTTTTTCACTATTTCATGACTTCAATTTCTATTTTCATATTTCTCTAACATTATCACATCTGCTCAATTCATATTCATTTTCTTTACTTAGAAGTCATTCATTTTAAAAAAATGTTCGCTGGAAATTTTTTTTAAATGCAATTCAGATTACCACAAAAACTTTTTTTTGGGGGGGGGGGTGTACTCAAAGACGAAACCGTTTTTCTTTGAATCTGCATTTTAATTATATTTTGTTAAATTATATTCTGATGAGCCCTCCCTCCATTCCTATCCCCTTTCACAGATAAAACCATCAGTACATTAGTACTGTCAGAAAGAAATCATCAACTGTTCTCAAAATTTAACTAAAGTATTATCTACTTTTTAAAAAAGATATCTCTAAAAAATTGCGTGTATTGTGAAAAAGTAACATATATATATATATACGAGAAAAGTAATATACATTAACAGAACGTAAATTTCACTGAAGATTCAACATCTTTGTAGGCTACATCATGGGTCGAGCATTTTCATTTTGTTGACGAGTGAAAATTGGATGACGGATGCGTGTTTTAGTAATTGACTTCCTCGCTTAGCCTCCAGTCACAACAAGTTTTCGCTATCTATTGCAAATTATTACTCGTAGTATTTTGAAATATATCTATCAACAAATCAAATGTATCTACCATCTTGAAATTTCAGTAGCTTGAACCTCGGCATTAATATAACAAAAACTATTTTACTTTGCTTAAATAGAAAAACTTCATTACCTTCCTAAGTGACTGACAAAAAGAGAAAGAAGAATGTTTGTATGTTATTAAAAGTAATTGATCAAAAACAAATTTAAAAAATGAGCATGAAAAAAAGACAAGAATGTATTGTTAAAATAAGAGAATGAAAATAAATATTGAATAAAAAAACATAAGATCCCTAAAACAATTTCTGGTGACCTGGTAATTTACCGAGTTAAATTTTTGAACATTTGTCGATTGTAAGAAATAAATTATTTCAATTGTTTCCAAAAACGTTTAATGTGAAAAGTATTTATATAAATATTTCTTATCTAACATATAATAATTCGAAGAGTTAATCGTCATTCGAGGAATTTCCCTCGTCCTCTTTTTTTGTGTATGTGAATTAAAAAAAATATTTGATTGAAAAAACATAGTTGAAATGGAAAAGTTATGCATAAGACTCTTTTCTGCAATGTGACCTGAAAGGTCGTCTATGAAGAGTGCCACAGAAGCGGATTGCCCTAGGACCGAACTTGCAACTTTATGGTTTGTAGCCGAGTAACATAAACACAACACAAAAGTATGGTAAAGTTATTTGTGTACTATAGAAGTTATCTGGTTTATGAAGATTTCGCCACAAGAGCAATTGGAGTTTGAAATCGTTTTTGTAATCACGGACAGAAGCGGGAAAACGACAGGGAAGACTCTTTGCCAGTGAATTAAAGCAGAAGAAAAAGACGGAGAACAGAACGCAGGTCTAATGGGACACATTAGCGAGAGAGCACGATCGCATGTTTAATGCACTGCGGCGATGCATGGCATGACAGGTTGCATGACGACCGAGCTGCATCGACGACTCACCTGTGGGAATGTGTCAAAGACACGCCGTCCGACGATTCTCAAGATGCCATTTGTGCTGCTCATATTAATACTTATTTCATTACACTTCCATTGCATCCCCTTACATTTGCAACCTCGTTTTATTGAATTTATTTCTGTAAAAGGGCGAAAATGACTTTTAATGATACCTTTTAGTTCTCAGATGCGTTAATTATTTTTGAAAATATCGCTGTCTTCCCTTCACAAATTTGTTATTGTTCTTAAACAAATGCCGGATGTCAGAAAGCTAATGTGATCAAGTAAGAAATAACTGATCTCTGCTTTATAGCTTGAGATGACGAGGATAAAACTAATCGCAAAGTTTCCTTTTATTTGTCTGTCGGGGAAAAAACAACAATACAATATCTATCTGATATACCAAAGTATTCGCTGAAAGTATGTACCATGTGAGCATCTATCATTTATTCATAATAATTGATAGAAATAATGAAATAGAAAAATGTAGATAAACATATCTCAATGTTTGCATGAATTTTTAAAATGTTTTGCGTTCTGTACGTATTGTATTATGTCAATAATCCATATCACTGATTTTAGTGTATAACCCGCAAAGCAGCTAGAATTTGGAAACAAACGCAGTTATACGCCAATATTTCACTATTCAAACTTTCGTTTTGCTGCTATGGAATTTTTCGGAGTCTAGTATTTAAGATATAATTTTCAATGTCACAGCCACGTTTCTCCATCTGCTGGTTCCCATGTTTTATCCACAAAGAATCCACAGGTGTGTTTATTCCCTTTTCCTGACCATTGTGATATTTTTTCCTTCCTGATTTTAGGATAGGACACAGTTGACATTCTTCATCATTTTCGCGTTGCAATTCTTGCGAATGCGAACATTACAAAAATAATGTTTTTTCTTTCTCTCTCATCCTGGTGTCTTTGATAAGATTATTTGAGTAATAGGGAACAATTTATTGCAGGCATTCCCGTCTTCAGAAATAGAAATTGAGAAATTAACCAGTTAACAGTTTCGATCTCTTCGGAAATGGCGAATTAAAAAAAAAATTATTTTTATTTGTGACAGTATCAGTTAACCAGCAAACTGTTTCGACCACTTCGGAAATAACGATATAAATAGCTTATTACTCCTGACGAATAAACTCTTCATTACGCAAAAAGTACTTTTTATGTGACTGGTATATAAGCCAAAAACAATTAATTGGTTCATAACGTATTCCGATGACAGTTTTAAAAACGGATTGAAGCGATGGAAATCGCTATTATATTCACAGTTATTTTATGAAATGTAATCGTAATGCTACCCATCATGTAAGGTGATTTGTTTTAATGCCATACTTTTGATTTATCGTTTGTTTTTTTATTCTGTCAAACAGGAGAGGAAAAAATGGAAAACTTCCCTCGGCAGCTTTTTCCCCCTTATTTCATCCAATACGCAGACACACATACACACACATGCTCGCACACATGATAATCATAATTAAAAAAAAAACCAAAACTTTAACTTAACGGGATTTTTGATAAATCTTTAGATTTATGATCATCATGAATTCGAAACACACACATTTTTGGAATTATGTTTGCTTGTGAATGCAATAGTTCAAAAACGCATTGAATCATGAAATTTGGTACGTTACTTTGGCAAGAAATCTGAGTATTTCTATCGAATTTTGAAGGAAATCTATTGAGAGGAAAATGTCTTTGTATTCCTGTTCGAATGAACATGAACATGATAATTAAATAACATGAAGGACTCAATGAATAAAATTCAGTGTTCATTTTTATCACCAGAATTGTTATTCTGTGTGGAAATTCAATTCATTAAATACTTGTCTATCGATCGGTTTGTATTCGTACTATATGAGGATGAAAACTAATAAACGAATTGAATGAAATTTGGTATGCAATTCTTTTCAAAATCTGGCTTTTAGTCGATTAAAAAAAGTTAATCAATAGATTGATTGATTGAAATTTTTTTTCTGGCAGGATGGCCAACACTGTACTACACAAAAACTCGTACTAACTTTGCAGAAAAATTAGTCAATAAAAACGGCAAGGAAGATGCAAAATGAAAAGAACAATTTGAAAAAAGAAATTAAGTACTCTGCACGGGACTGATGTCAAGTAAAAATGCAAATACATTAACATGGTAAGGCTCGCCAATTATATCTTTCAAATTTGTATAATTGTTCCGAAATATTTTATTCTTAGAAAACGGTACTTTGGGCATTCACAAATGATATGCCGAACAGAATTTATGATATTACATCTTGCACGAATAGGAGCTGTATCCGAGTGAAGCAAATGCCTGTGAGTAAAATAAGTATGACCAATACGTAACCTTGTTCACTTGACACTCAATCTGCGGTTGAGAGAGTCAGCCTTAAAACCAGAAACGGATGGATGGATGGACTGCAATTTAATATCAAGTTCCAAGTCCCAGGCATGTTGCTATATATGCAGCGAACAGTGCTTCAAAATTTTGTCCAAGTCTTGAACCGGAACAAACGTTTCATTATTTGAGCTAGCAGTTTTTGCGGAAACATCAGCTTTATCGTTCCCAGGATTATTAAGATGTTCAGAACTCCAACAAAATAAAATATTAAAATTACAATATAGTAGCTTAAAATATAATTTTACTGTAGTCAGCACCAAAGGAAGGTTTTGCCTGGATGAGTTTAAAATTGCTTCAATTGAATTTTGTGAATCAGTATACGTGATCCGGTCTTTCATTGGTAATAGCCTAATCGCTCTTAAAGCCGTGTATAGGGTAAAAATCTCCGAGGTAAAAACAGAACAATGTCTGTTCAGCTTCCTAAAAAGTACAATGTGATCAAACACCACAGCTGAAACAATATAGTCGCCGACTTTGGAACCATCTGTAAAAACAGTGCTGTATTTTTCAAACGACTGCCTATGATCACAAAAGATTTCTATTTAAACAGATGGCGCAGTTGAAGATTTTGGTAGCTTATTAAAATCATTGACTGTATAAAGGCTTTTGCTTATCCAAGGAGGAACTTCGTCTTTTTTTAGCTATAATATTCAAATTCTTCAGGTTGAAACTATTTAAAAGAGGATGGATTCTAAAACCAAACAAGGAAATAAAGAAAGAATTTTTCTCATACAATTGTACATAAATCGGTTTCACGATTCTTTCATATATGGGATGGGAGGGACTTTGATTTATTAAAAAAAATATTTGAGAGAAAGTATCTGGCGTCGTAATTGTAAACCTGGTTCTTTAGTTATTATGTAAAAGTTCTGAATGGGCTAATTTCGAAAACTCCCTGATGCAAGTCGGAGGCCTTGGTCATGCACTGCGTCAGGCTGCTGAAGAGCAGAGCCTGCCGCTAAGTCTTAAATGAAGCTACCATAGTCTAGTTTTGATAAACTCACTCTTTTGTAAATTTTTAATAGAAGTCAAGTATACAGTCCCATATTGTGTTTGATAAAACTTTAAGGATTTTCAAAGATTGGGCACATTTTTTCTTTAGATGCGAAATATGAGACCGGAATGTTAGTTTAGAATCAAATAAGAGACGTATAAAATTAACGACCTGTACAAAGGGTATGACTGTGCCTTTTAACTGGATTTCTGATTCGGGATGCATGCCACGCACTAGACAAAAATGAGTACTTGTTGTTTTCTGGGTAGGCCCATTCCGTTTTAGATAGCAGTTTACAATTGTTCGATAAAGGGCATGTGAGCACTTGTGCAATGGATGTGAAAATCATCGACAATTAATGAACCATTAACATATGATGGAAGGTCTTGCATAATTCCATTAATCTTTATAATAAATAAAATAACACTCAAAATACTACATTGCAGTACCGCTTCATTTTGAATAAAATCATCAGATAAAACATCATTAATACGAACGTTAAAAATTCTTTACTAAACAAATTTTTGAATAAAAATTTGCAATTTTCCGCAAAAAATCACTTTTATGTATTTTATGAGGACATAATATGAATACATATATTTTTAAATACCATGAAGCCAGATACGATAGTACGATTCTTTTGTGCGTGTGTATGTGACTGAACTCCTCCTAAACGACTGGTCCGATTTTGATGAAATTTTTTTTTGTGTGTTCAAGTGGATTCGAGAATGGTTTAGATTCACAATTCAGTCCACTGCAAAATGTAGAATTTTAATTATTAATTAAAAACTAACTTTCCCGCCAAAATAACTTCCTTCCCCCATCGCGAAATGAGTAAGGTTTTAAATTTTTTTTTTCTAACAGCGATGAGGTTAGGCTTAACATGTTTCCGATCAATTATTTCAAACGATTTTTTTATTTTCATTGCATTTATTGTATTTAAAATTAAACATCGTTAATTAATCGATCTTTAAGGTTCATTCTGATGTACTTTTGAATTAAATTAAAACAGAATAAAGGAAAATAAAAAATTCTAATTGCCCAACTCATGTAGAAAAAAATCATTTTCTGGTGATGAAGTTTAACGCATGAGCATTTTGTTGAGCACTTTATTTAAACGGAGACAAAACTATTGGTTTGCTGTTTTGTTTCACTTTGGATACACGGTGTTAAAAGATTAGTTATGTTGCTTTTGTAATTAAACAGTATATTTGTTAGTTATATATTTTTAAGTACATCTTTTTTTTTAAAGTTATTTTAAGTCGTAGTAATAAGTAATTGCCAAATGAATAAGGCTTCGGGTTTTTTCCCCATGCTAACAATGTTCGGCTTAACATGTTTTCAAGATTCTGTTTATATTCTATTAAAATTTTTGCTGCAAATTAAATCCAGAAAAATGTAATTTTCAGCAAAAGATTCTTTGAAACGAAATAAATAAATATATTTTCTAAAAAGGTAAACGCAGGTGCAATCGTAGTTTAATAGGAAAACCATAAAGTTGCCATCTTTGGCGAATTATCGCCAAATTGGCGAAGAAGGGGGTTAAACTACTAATCACTATAAACGCAAAATATAGTTTTCTATTACACAGTATCTATATTATTAATTTTATAAATCAACTTCATAAAAGCAAAATTGTTAAATTCATGCAGAGTATTCATTGAAATCCGGACCCAACGGCCAATTTGTAAATCTTTATTAATAGGCACAAATATTGTTTTGAAATTTTCATGATATTTTGCATGCTTGAATTAACTGAAAATGTGATTTTCTCTTTAAAACTTGATATTATTGACTTTTTTTTGAAAAAAGTTAAAAAATCAATGCAATAATATTATTTGAGGTCTTCAATAAAAAAAATATAAGTTACATAATTCATCTATAAATGCAAATTATATTATTATATGCTCATAAAGCATAAGAGAAAAGTTTCAGAGTTGTAACTAAAAATAGAATGTGCATGGAGTATTTGAAAATTTGAAGAGTATCACAAAATTTCATTTTGAGAAAAAGCTAAAAATACATTTAAATGTACATTTACTGACCAGAAACATAATAGACATAATTTAAACTTTTTAAATATTCATTTTTATTAAAAGGATTGTTTATTTTATGAAATATATACATCTATAAATTTAAAATATTTTTGTAAGATTTCTCAAAGAATATAAAGGGAATACTATTGGTGAAACCAAACCAACTCCTTTTTTTCACCATCATCATCATCAAAAAAAAAGTTCAAATAAAAATTAGACTTGCTTAATAACATTTCATTAGCAACAAAGATTAATTTATATTCATATGACATTTTTAAACTATATATGCAGCCATAAACAAATATAATAAAAAATTAGAAGCAAATCAAAATTCACCTGTTTCATAAATTATGAGCCCATGTGTTTCTTCTAATATGACATGTACTGATTTTTTTGAATTTTTTTTCATTTCATTGTTATTATATGATAACAACATATGATACATGCTTATAAGATACAATTTATTTTATATAATGAACTTTTTTTCTGAGTTATAATAAAGCAGTAATAAAAATTTGATATATTTTCTTCATGGAGACAAGAAGGCCTCTACAGCTTTGTTGTTCACTTCAAAGGGTTTTTTTGGTGTAAGTTCCCTTTAACCAGTAAATACAGAACGAAATTATTTACCATATTTAGCACATAATAGACAAATTTGAAGAAATTTTTCCTGATATTTATGATAAAGAAAATTCTCCAAAAAAGAATACTAAAGTGATTGCACAGAACAATGTAACTATTATATACAATTTTAAGATGATGAATTCACTATTTCAGATTTATTGCAGTTGGTAGAAGCTTCCAAAATGTCATTAGAATTGCTTGGTTATTGTCATATATATATATACTAGCGGACCCGACAGACGTTGTCCGAAAATTTCAAACCTTCTTGAATAAGTTATAACAATCTGGTTCGCTTTGATGAAAAATTGTATGAAAATGTTATTACAATATATGATGTTAAATATTTGACTCTAATAATTTCAGATTACATTATGTATTT
>JAOUZG010031957.1:3300305-3345470 GCA_026289955.1 Argiope argentata | reverse complement strand
TAACGTATAAAGTGTAATTTTCCAGGAAATAAATGTAAGAAATCAAACTCAAAGCATCTCTCCAGTCCATCCCAGTCTCCTGTTTGCAGCGTCGCATGAAGCATCTCCCAAGTCGAGGATAAGCCCCTGGCGGGGCTAGGCGCCTCGAAAACCAACCTCATAAAAATAAATGTAAGAAATCAAATAAACACAAAAATGATTTTTTTTGGAAAGATAAGAGCAAAAAAATTTATAAATCTATAAAACTACAGTGATGGACGATTTTGTTTTCTGCATCTTATATATATAAAAAAATTTTAGCTTTGAATTTAAAATTCAAATTTCACAGCAGCTAACAAAAATTTAGAGAAATAAAACAATTAATGCGTAAGGTGATTTTATAATAGTTTGAGTTATATGTGGCAAAATTTGAAGTTTAAAAATACTTTATTGTGAAAATTATTAAAAGGCAAAGTTGCATAAAATATTTAATTAAAAATTTTAGCTAGCACTAATCCCGATGAATCAACTGGTTGCCATAAAATTAAAATCGAACTTGCTGGAGCCGGGTAAACGAGCATGAAAAAAATTAGCGTCATTGTACCACATTTTATCTACCAAGCTTTTTGCGTTATGGAGTTATCAAGCTCCTTCATAATTCAACAGATGGGCATACTCCTTTTGAATGGATTTCGTAAAAAATGTTATAGAAACCATCTACAAACAACTCGGAAGTTAACTATGCACCAAATTTCCTCTGTCTAACTGAAATATAGTTTGCTTTACATGTAACCGAAGATGTCCAGGAAAATGAGAAATATGGAGATCTATGGAATCTCGAATTTGAATTTTTTTTTAACGATTACAGTACTTTCTGTATACTTTGTATACGAGAAAGTAAAAAAATTTCCTTTTTCCCCCGTAAAAAATTGAATTGAAATATTAAAATCTGAGAACCTCTATTTTATAAACCACTCCATGGATCGCCTTTGTGGAAAATGTATCTGGCAGCACCAGGGGCTCCGTCAAGGTTGAGTGGCCGAAAATAATGAAATTTTTGTTTCGTATGGCAAAGAATGAAAGTTTTTTTTTTTTTTTAAGTTAAGAGCGTCATGATATTTTAGTGAATAGTAGTCATAAAATCAAATGACTATATAAAATTGGTACATAAATTTCCAGCAGTAAATTTGTTGGCTAACACAAAATAAAATAGTATCATCTATACGTCATTAGGAACATTTTTCCCAAATGCAAATACATATTTGTATCTACAAATAATAAAGATGAATTTTCCGGCGTTGCCATTAGACCCCCAAACTATCAAATTTATTTTTATATGTATATTGCAAAGTAGAAATGCGTCCTCTGTACGATTTTTTTGAAATTTTAATTAATATCTTAATTAATTAAAAATTAAACCAAATATTGTCTTTTCCCTCAGCAACTACCGAAATTATAATAGTCCAAAATTAATTTTTATATTATCTTAAAATTTAAAAAATTATATTTTGAACGATACTGTTTATTTGTGAAACATTTTTTTCCCAAATTTCGAATTAATTTTTTGAAAATATTTAAAGAATGTTTTATAAAAATTTATTTCACTGTTGTAAAAAAAAAAAAAATCTAACCGTTGCTATTGTTGTTACAAAGATCTCATCCTGGATTTTTCTTCCATTGTTGAAGATGAAAATATGAATGCATGTCTTATTTTTTTTTCTTGATGAGTAGATTTTCATTTAAAATTTACTTTTAATATGCTTTCTGAAATTTTGTTGCTCTTAATAATTTAGCTTTGCAAATAAGTAATTATTTGTAATGTTTTTTAAAGTGCATTCCTTTTTAAGGATTCCTATTCTTTCCTAAAATATAATATTATCATATATATTTGACATGCTATATCCTTATTACACAATCTTTCAAATACAAAATATACAATCTTTTTTATCTTCTGAAAATAAATGTTTTACTTTAATGCATTTTTTTTTTTTTTGCTGAAGTAATGAAATTTTAATTGAATAGTTTTTTGAGATTTTGTACAAATCATTTACGATTCTACTTTCTATCATATTTTAAATAAAATTCTTTACTTCAGGAGAAATTTTTTGCAATAATGGAAATTTAATTGTTCCCTTTTTCCAAATTCAAATTCAAATTTTAGGTGAGATGGCTGAACATTAGAGGGATGCATTATAACAGTTACATACCCATCAAAATTTGCAGCAAGAAAATATTTTGCCGAAAAAGGAAGATAATTTATAGGAAAACTAAATAAATTAAATAATTAGTAAATAAATTAATTAAAATAAACCAAATAAATAATTTATTGGAAAACTAAATAAATTATTTAAATGGAAATTTTAACAACTGGCGAACCAGCTGGTCGACAAAAACAGTTAGTTATTCTTAAAATAACCGAAGATTAAAATATTTAGAGCAGTATAATATTTTAAGTAAAATAAGCCTTTGCATTAAAAATAAGTTAATTAACAGTAAAAAGATTTTTTTAACAGGTTTCCGCTGTTGCTAATATTGAATAGCTCTTGCATACGATTTTGCATACAATTTGGTTTACAGACACTGAAATATGAGCAAGATTTCAATGAAATTATCTTGACAATAAATTGCACCATTAATTTTTTTTTTTTTTTTTTTTTTGAAAATTTTGTTATATGGTGGAATTTTTAAAACCATTGATTGACTGAAATGCGATCAAAATGCAAAGTTGACAACAATGGCTTATGGCTCCTCTTATGCCAAAAGGCGTTAACTCAGTAAATATAAAAAAATAACTGAGATTAAAGATACCAAAATTTTTAGTTATAAAAAAGTTTTTTTTAAAAAAAATAAAGACTGAATGAAAAAAAAAAAAAAAAAAGAAGATCGAAATCAAGTTTCGACTTCTGAATTGAGTATTCGGAATAGAATAAGTTAATGCTCAATACTACTTTTAAGATTTCTGTGATTTAACTAGTAAATAATAAGTCATAAATGAATATATGATATCCAATTGATTTATCATAAACCACTACCATATGAATACAAAAATTCTTAAATTAAAAAATATATATATTATTTAAACATGTTTGGTAGTGTCTCTAGGATTTTGTATTTTGTTCATATATTAATCATAGATGCGTTTTTTAGTGGGATTACAAATTCTATGGATACTTTATTAGTTTATTAAAATCGTTTATTTTAACGAGGGGTTTTTTTTTTTTTTTGATAACTTCTCATAACTATTTTTATGGAGCAAAACTTTTAAGAAATTCAATAAATTGTTATCTACGGGGACAAATTTACATAAATAATGTATGGCACATATGCATTATAAAAGAAATTTTCTTTTATCTCATAATATTTCGCACTTATCAATGATTCTATATTCTTCCTTTTTTCGTCTATCCGGCCTTGTGAAGCTGAATGACCGTCAATGTGACGTCACGTCAGGTGACGTGTCAGTTCGGTCGCCAGCAGGGCGGCGTAGCGGGCGCATTTGGCGAGCAACGAGCGATTGCTAATTCAGACCAACAGTGTATGCAGGCAGTAACGAATGCTTAATTTTGTAGCAGGAAGTTGGGATACAATCGTGTTTCAAAATCTTGCGAGCGCGAACCCCCATTGTGTGGAATATGATCGCTACAAATTCATGGGGAAATTTACTCAGGTTTATTATATTTTTATAAATATTAAATGTAGTTAAAAAATTCTTTATCTATTATTGAAACGTAGTACGAGTGTAGTTACTCAGTAATTATTTTTATGTCCCGGCCACTTGTTAATTTAATTGTAAGGTAAGGATTATATTTTATATTTGGAAGAATAGCATCTTCCTTTTGATCTGTAAGCTGAATTTTTACGATTGAATATCTATTAACTACTAATTTTGTAGCCTATTTTTTTTAAAAAAAATAACAATATATGAAATTTGTTTAACATTTTAAAACTTATAATTTTTTATATTCACAATCATTAATTTATTATTTAATAATTTGTTTTATTTATGATTACAAAATGATTTATTCAAATCTTGTGTTCCTTTTATTTTCGTATGAATTATTAGTAAACAGCTGTTGCATGATATCTTTCCGTGACGTGTTTTTAATTGGCAGCAATTTTGTATACGTCATGTATTTTATGTAGCTTTAATGCAAAAGAATTAATTTATTTACAATAATCGAAATCAACTAGTTTAAACTCATTCATTCATCGTAAATGCCAATTTTTTTAAAATATTTAGTGAGTACTTAATTAGTGTTTATTCTATGTATATATTATTGTATTACTTGATACAGACAAGTACCATAAAGAGTCAATGGTTGTATTTTTTTTATTAGCAGCGCTATTCAGATTAGAAAAATATATTGTTTTAATTAATTTTTATTTCGTTTTTGTTAGTCTAAAATGTTATTCCATCAATCTTAGATTCAAGTATAAATAAAACAAGTTTTAAACTAATTTTGGTGCTTTTAAGAACTTTAAAACAACTTTTAAGAAATTTTTTCCAGTACTTTGAAGTTTTAATAAGATTGGGAATAGATTTCAGTAGAAATAAAATTGTAAAAATATATTGATGATTTTTATTTTAAACCAACTAATTGTCATCAGTCCATTTTATAAATGCAATAATGAAGATGTAATTAAATACTTGTATTATTATAACATACATTTTATTCTTTACAACAAATTTTATGACCAAATTTTTTCTTACAAATTTGGGTTGTATTGAATCCAAATTTTACAATTATAATATTTTTATATGCATAACTTATACATCAGGGATGCACAAGCTATGACTTGCAAATGTTGTTAATAAAAATAAGAATTTAAAATGAAATTAGACTTTTTCAATTAAACAGGGGGGAAAATTGGATACGAAAATTATTCTACATCAGAGTAAATGATTTACAGTTGTTCAATAAGTTTATTTACTTTTTATTTAGCGACTTTTCAGTTTGTTCCCTTCATCGCTACTGGCGAGTTCGAGTTTTTGTTTGGGAGAAGTTCACTAATGTGAACAAATTTCCACACAAGAAAATGCAGTATTAAGATCCAATTCAAATCTTGAATAATGCATTTGATGATCAGTTTTCAGATTTGGAGAAGTGCCTAGCAAAAATTGATTAATTCTTTTTTCTTATTTTCTGTTGATGTAAATTTAGTGGATGAGAGTATGCAGTTAGCTTTAATTGATTTACAAAATTTGGATTTAAAAAAATCATTTTAATGAAAAACCAATATTAGAATTTTTTAATGACTTATCCGAGGAATTTTTGTGCTTAAAGCAAAATATAGCAGCATGTGCAACTTTCTTTGGCAGCACTTACATTTGTGAGCAAACTTTCTCGCTAATGAATTTAAAAAAATCAAAAGTAAAAAATAGAATAGTAGATGAGAGAAACCTTCTGCTATTCTATTTCTTATTTTGTTCTGCACAGTGCCACAACCAATCTTAAGTCCAATATGAAATCAATACCTTTAAATATTCAATCTCGGCCATCTCATTAATTTTTGCTAATTATTTTTTTTTTCTTAAAATTTAAATTGTGTTCTCTGTATAACTACCAAAAAATTTTCCTTTCTATTCTATTTCAAGTTTATTGCCTTTTCAGTAGAAATCCCCCCTTTTTTTTGGCGATAAAGTATTTTAATCAGATCTATAATGTTTGTGTTTTATTCATTTATTTATTGCATAATGTGTGCTTGAGTAAAATAAGTAAGGTAATAATTGTAATTCATTGCTACAAAAAAACCTCTGGGTTTTCACATTTTAGCATCCATGTGGTACTTTGGCCCTCGACATGATCCTTTTTCATATTTTGGCCCCTCATCCTAAAGAGGATGTGCAACCCTACTATACAAGGAAAATGAATTGCATTTCATTCGAAAAATTTTGACTGATATTTTATTTATCTTGTAGGTGAAACGTTTAGAAAAGTTTGATAAGCAGAAGATGTCTGAAGGAACTGATATGAATTTGAAAGCTAGAAAGTCATATGAGAATCTTGCAACAAATGGTGGAATTGAAAATGCATTTTCTATGCAGTATGATACTAGCTGTCTTTCTACTCAGACCAAACAATGGATAGCAAGTCGAGAAGATAGAAAAAATTTAGTCTTGTGGAAGAGACCTTTTACCACTTTACAGTATTTTGTAAAAGAATTATTTCTAGATTTTTATGAATATGGAACACAGTAAGTTTGTTTCTTTTTCTTTACTTATAATTGCAAATCTAAATCTTAAATTATTATAATTCCTTTATATATATATATATATAAACTTGTTTTGTTAATATATAGATGACATTTTTTATTCCTCCCCCCTCTTAGTAAGCTTGTATAGTACATTTAAGTACTATCATCTGTGTTTTATGTATACATTGTGTTATATATATCATTTTTGTAAAACTTTCCATTTAAAAACAAATTTTCTTGTAAGTTATTGGAATTTTGTTTCAATTTTCAATATACCCAATGATAGATATTATCAAAAAATTATTTTATAAATAACTTGGTATTAATAAGAGACTTATATTTCATTTCATGGTATTTTTCCTTTCTCAAACTGAGAAAGGCATTTAAAAAACATTAAATTAGATACTTGTGTCTTAACAGCATGTCATTGACTGGCATTGCTAATCGACTAGTATGTCATCTTTGAGTTTTTTTTAACAATTAATTGCTGGTTACAATAATGACAATACCATTAGCAATTAATCATTGACATGCGGTTAACACATATTACCTTAAATTCTATTGGAATGGTATTCATTATGTTATAAGATTCTCACAACAGCAATACTAATGCTTGTTTATATTTGTAAAATTTACATAGGTGTCAGATTATGAAATTCAATTTTGATATTGGAATGAATTTGTATTACATGCTAATGTTTTTAAAAACTTATTCCTATAAATACCATTATATATTATTTGAATAGAAAGAGTTGTCTAAATTAAAAGCTATCTATTTTTTCTTCTTTTTTTTTTTCTTTTCGTGTAAATGCTTCCTTTGGATTTATTTATTATAAAAAAGATAGAATGAATAATTTCTATAATTTATTATAAAAGATACTTAGAAGAAATAAGTAGAATAAATGAATTTCATGTTAATATTAAATATCAATGGAATATTTTGTACCCAATGCTTATAAATTGGAGTTATTTGTGATGCCTGTCTCATGGATATTTTTGGCATACATTTTGCAACTTTAAAACTAAAGCTTTCATTTTAATATAAGCTCTTGTAGTATTACAATGTAGTATTTTTTCATGTGTCCATGAAAGAAAAAATACTAGTAAGATATTTAGATTTCTTTAATACTACATTTTCAGACATTTAACAATATAAAATACTTGTATTATGATATATTTATGCATTAATTTTTGAATATATTGACTTTTCTTGCCCGAGAAGATTTTATAGTGTCCATGAGAAAGAATTTTATAAAATTCTTTTTTTGTAGTACATTTTATGGTTTCAAAAGGAACTGATATGAATTAGAAGCATTGTTAGATTAGAATACTAGACAATTAATATTAATAAAAACATAAATTCTTTTCCAATTTTTATAAGAAATATTTAAGTTCCACAAGCATATCTGTGAGATTTTGATTTTAATAACTTTAAAAACAAAAATAAATCGACTTTAGAAGGTATGTTACTGAAGAGTTTTTAAGAAATGAGCTAGTTGTTGTGAGCATTATAAAAAATCTGTTAATTGTATTTTGTTATCTTATGCCATCTGGTGGCATTTGAATTATGCAGGTTTTCACCCACCCCACTTGTCAGCTTTTTTATGTAATACAATTATGCTGTCACTAGGCAGCTGCTATTTTCAGATGCTCAATCAGGAGTTATTCTTTAATTTTCGACTCTAAATCATATCATTTTCAGCATAGCAGGCTACTTAGGATGCAGTAGTTGATTTTAAGAAAATATATATTTGTATTTTACAAAAAACTTATTTTATAATTAGTCCCATGTTATATTATTTTATTATCATATTGATATGATTTAAAATATTTATATAATAACAGTTTTTTTTTAAAGAAGTCTATCACTTTAAGATGCTGTGATAGTAAAATAACTTTTATATCTATTTTTATAACCAAATATTAAAAGGGAAAGAAAAATGAGAATGTTATGTTCGCTCCAAGGTTTTTCTTAAACATCTTGAAAATATGAAAGAATATTCATGAGTGATAGTTATTATGGTTTTATTTATAGCATTGAAATATCAATCTAAATTTTGTTTTAATTGGTGATTTCACTAACAATATTAAGTACTTATTGATAATTAGTGTGATAGAACTGAATTATGTTAATGTTAATCATGTGTATAGAATTTTATCAGAAGAAATGAACATCTATCTCTTTGTATACCATCTGAATATTCATGACACTCTTTGTGCTAAATTAAATAGTGAAGCGAAGAAAATCGAGTTTACTCTTTGGATCAGTTATGACCACATATCTGATTTCATTAGTCCAGTTAAGAGTTTCATTCTGCTTTTAGATTGTTATATTTGCATACATGTGTAATTAAAAAAATTGAAAAGCTGTTAAATAAATTCATGCAGACACTTAAGGTTGAATTTTTTAAGAAATACCATGCTTTCATTTCAAATAAATAATAAAAACATATCAAACACATAATTTGACCTTATGATATCAATTCATAGAGTTTAAGGTAATCTTATTGTTACTATACTGTTTGGGAAAAATGAACTTAAAATTTTAAAGTATATGAAAATGTATTTGCTTGATAGTTTTGTCATGATTTGAAATCCAATTCCATTATCTTTTGTAATATAGGCCTGGTGCATTCTATATCTGCTATTTTGAACAACATTTCACATGTTTCTACTAAGTGCTACTAAAAGAATAAGTTTTTTAAATGTATTCTTTTAGTAGTACCTTTTTTGTCTGACATTTTAAACTTCTTTGTCAAATGGCATTTTTTTATACTTCAAATTCAGAATGTCAGTATTAAATTGCATCATTAGTACGGCTCTTAAAATTTGCAGTTAATTGAAAGAGCACAATTTTGCATAAGCTAAACCAAAAGGATTTGATTACATCTTGAAAAATCGAAATGCTGTGATGTATTATAATTTCTGTTTAATTTTTTCCCCCTTATTTGAAACAATAGTACATACATGTACTTTTTTTCCCTTTGGTTAGGAGCAATTCATCAAACTTTAATCTGACTTGGTTGCTCAATATAAATCTTTGAACTTTCAGATTAACTAATCAATGGGTAAAGGATATAGTAATTAGAAAGTAATTCCTGCATAAATAATATTATGAGCAATTAATATTAATATAAAAGAAAGATAAAAATTATTTTTATTGCTGTAAATTTTTTATGTTTACCTGTTATCATATTTAAATTTTAGTTTCTAGGATTTTGAGCTGACAATTAAATTCTTGACCTAATAAATACTACTACTAATATTTGAAACTAAAGCTGAATTAAATTTTGCTGTATGCTTTTATGAAATACTTTAATTTTTTTCGTGATTTTTAGTGCATGTTTAGTTTTATTTTTTACTATGTTTTTTTTTCAGGCTTTTAAAGCACCAAAAGCTTGTTTTAACTAGTCTACTTGTCATTGCCATTAGTGTAATTTTTTATCATTTTGAAGGCCCTCATCAAAAGGTAATTTTCATCCTTTATTTTGATTATTGTGAAAAAGTACTTTCATATTTAATGAATATATTGTCGATTCTATCTCAAAATCCATTTTTCTTTATTTAAAAAAAACAATAAAATTATCATATATGAAAAATTATTTTTAAAAATCATCAAAAGTTAATTCTTACGTAGATGATGATTCTTAAATATTGAGACAAAATGGAACAAAGCATTTTGATTGGAATGCTTAAGAAAATAAATAAAATGATTTAAAATATCTTTTTATTTAATGGAAATCAGAATAATAATAAAAGAAATATTTCCTTTATTTTAAAGCATAGTTTTTAATTAATAAAAATTAATTAATTGGATGGAAATCTTCTTCAATCATGCATATTATTATATTTTGGGTGAAAAAGTACTCCAAAATTTTCTGTAGTGTTCAAACTTTAAAAAAAAAATTGTTTGTCAAAAATTAAATACTTTCATTAGAATAAAAGTTGTGCTACATACTAAGTGTTTTAAGTAGCGAGATATTTTTTTAATACCTGAATTTGAAAAGAATTAAATGTCATATTCTTCAAAAAACACAAGTCACTTAACTCATGATTACTAGCTGCCACTTCAAACTATATTCAGTTGTTCTTATTCTCAAAAATAAGTTTTGCTTCCATTTCTAACTTATTTGTATTCTTAATAGATTTAAAAGTAAGTTGGATACTTTACTAGGATCATAACATCATTAAAAGTCCTTAACCTTTTAAAGTGCACAAACTTAATTTTTTTGATTTTTTAAAAAAATATATAATTAATTTACATGTTTAGTGTCTAAAAAAGAAAAAAAATACCTTTAAAAAACATAGGGGATTGCACCATGAGGGTGGTAGCAGTTTTACTGGAGTACCAGCATGCATCTACAACATATTCTTATGAATAATCAATACTTTTTGAATTCGTTTTGTAATATGATTGTTCATTTTTTATTTATGGTAATACTAAACACCATACATTATGGTCAATGAAAATTACTTATACTGCCTTAAACACGAGAAAAAAATTATATATTAAAAAAGCAATTTCAATTATAAGTAATCCTCTTATAAAGTTAATGGCAAGTTATTTACATGGCATTTAGACTTTGATTACAATCAATACTTCATTCAAGTTATGGAGAAACACAATATTTAAATTAACCATTTAAAAATTAGGAAAATTGTATTATATTAGAAAATATATTTAACATCCCTATAATATGGTTACTTGCTAATACAAGGACACAGCTGAAAAGTGAAAATTTCATCCAAACTATTTTTATAAACCTTACTCAAAAGCAAAATTTTCACCCACAAAACACATGGCAAAACCCTCATAAATTATTAGCCATTTGACTAAGTGAGCCTGGGGAAGGAAAGAAGCTGCTTCAAGTGTTAGAGACACTTATGCCATAGGTGTGCCGTTGCATCTCTTTGAAACTGCCTGAAAAGATGCCTAGTATGAACTTTTCTTTCACGATTTGATTTTTAAAAAATGTTTATGTTCTAGACAGCTTTCATACAACAGAGTTATGCATTTGAATTTATTTATTTTTTGCTTACTGAAAAAAAAAATTCAGCCTCTGAAAAAAAAATATTTAGAAAAAGTATTAATAATGACATATTTTTTTGGATTCAAGAGGGAAATTAATTATTGTGTGTTGACATCTAGAATATTATTTTAGAACTTTTGGTTTTGTTCAGAAACCACTCATGTTTAGAAAAAATCTTAATAAGTGGTGGTTTCATTATTTTTTCATTGCACGTCAAAGGGTTAAAATTTTCTTATTTTAATGATTCTGTTATAAGACATTTAAAGGGGCTTTCCCCCTTCTTTTTCTCTCAGGTGCTTGTTTTCCTTTTTGGTAGGGATGAAGGATTAGGTATTTCATTACACTATATTTGCCCAATGATATAGGTGTTTTTACCTTGCTATTTATGAGCTTTTTGTATTCAGTGGGTCTTCATAAATGTAGAGGTCAGTTAAATAGTTATTTACCTCTGTTTAGGGAAGTGTTATTATAGAAAGATTATAACCCTTTTATTAACTTCATTCTTTCACTTTTTCTCCCTTTGCTTGTTTATATGGGAAGAAAATCATTTTTCTCTTAAGGGATAATTTTATGCAATCTTGCAAGTTAGTTTTTAACAACCTTGGTTTGTCACATATTGCTTTGTGAATTATTTATTTTTATTACTAGTAATTTTTGTTCAAATAGTTTTAAAATTTCTTAACAATATACCAGTAAGATGTGCAATCAATTGAGGATTTTTAAAGGTTTATAAATTGGAAGATTCAAGTCTTATAAAAATAAACATAAAGCAAAATATTTATGATCCTTCATGGTTCCTGGCAAGTCATTCCTGATTTGTTATTTTTAGAGAGAAGTTATAAAAAATAATTTATGTCAATAAACTTCCTTTTTCTGTTCTCAAAGGGGAAAAATTGTTCCATTTAAAAATTTAAGCTCAAGATTTTGTCAAATCTTCAAACCTCAAAAGACACATTTTTGTAATTATATCTGAATGTAAACATATTAAAAAAAGTAAAAAAAAAAAAACTTTGTATTTTGCCTTTGCATGAAATTTGCAGACTTGTATTAAATTTTAAATAAAGTCCTTTCACAGGAAGTTTGTCTATCTCAATGTAAGTGAGCACAGTAACCTCAAATTGCAATGATCTGTATTGGTATACAGATTTAGTATACAGATGTATACAGATTTTTATATGTAAAGTATAGATATATCTCAGATTTTTAACTTAATCTGTATGTTTACTTGCATATAAATGTGATAACTATAAAATACAACAATTCTGACAAATAAGATTTTACAAGTAACTTTTTTTTTTTGTCAGAAACTTAATCTAAAATTTTTAAACTCATTTTATAACTGAAAAATTTTCTGATTTTGGGTAAAAAAATTCTTATGTTGTCACATGGCACAATCAACTGTGGAAAGTATGAAATTATTCTAAAAATTGTGTATGTTGTCTTAAACCTTTATAAATATGTTCTTAATGCTCTAATTCCAAAAGATTTGCTTCGCTATGCTAAATTAGCATTACGAGATATTAGAAAGCTTTTGAAAAAGCAGAAAAATGTTAGGGATGAAGGAAAGTTCAACAAGCACAAAGCAGCATTGCAAATGGTATCATTGAAAAAGAAACTGATGACTGGAAAACTGCAAAATTTGATACCCAAAGATTTGAACTGGCAAAATAAATAAATAAAAATGAAAAGTAATCTTGCTATGTTTTATATTTATTTTTATTTGCTAGATTCTAGGTAACTAATAAGGAAAAAATGTTGTTTAATGCATGTAAGTGTTAACTTTTTTAATATACTATTATTTTGAGTAACATTAAATGTTTGCTTCCTTTCCCTGCTTTTTCTACCTTACTATAATTACGAATTATTGTTATTGCATTATAACTAATAGGTGAGGATACTGTTTATGAATTTACCTTAATATTGCATATACACCCAGGGATTTTTTTTTCTCCAGATATTAGTTGAAACCCTGAATTCTTTTCACAATAATAGCCCAAAATGTACAAATAAAGTTTGATTTTCTTATATAAAATAATATTCCTTATTGTAAATTGCATGATAAAAAATTATTAATAGCATTAATTATATTTAACAATATTAATAAATCTTTAAAAAATTAATAATTTCTCTTTAAGCTTTTGCATTCAAATAATTAAATCAAATTGTACTTTTCCCTAAGCTAAAATATGTAATAGCAATTTTATTGTCTTATGCTGTTTAGCAATCTATCCTTAACTGGTCTCTGAATTTTACCCTGAGTATTTTCAGACAAAAATTATATCAAATTTTTGAGCTTAAGTATAATGCTATTAAACTTAAAGGAAAAATATATTACAGTCCTTTAAAATGAATCTATGTTACAAAATGAGCTATAAAATGCAATGATAAATTAATGAGATCATGTGTAATTGGGAAATAAAAATGTTTTTTACAATGTTTTTTTCCTTTTTAATGCAAGATAATTTTTTGAAATTCCATTTAAAATGTTTTATAAACATTACATGTTATATAGAAGGAAATAACTGATGAAAATTTGAGCATCACTATTTGCATTATTTTTTGAATGTTTTGTTGAGAAATAAAAACGCCTGTTAAAAAATACTTATAAATACTTCTATTAATTGACATTTGGGGAAAGAATGAGAAAGAGAAAAAAATAAATATTCAACCTAAAAGAGTTTTTCTACAATTTCAAATAGAGAAATTTCAATTATGTCCCCTCCCCAACTGCAGTTAAGAGTAAAATGAGTATATAGTTTAATTTAAAAAAATATGTATAATTTTTTACTAATATCTATGTGCTCATATGCTATTTGTTTAAAAGTGAAATATTTAAATTACTATTTTATAATTTGTAATAAATAATGACTGCTTTATAAATAATAAATAAATTTTTTTTTCAGTATGTTGTTCGTGTAGAGAAAGAAATTTTAAGATGTGCCTACTGGATAGGTCTTGGTGTTTTGTCTTCAGTAGGATTAGGTACTGGTCTTCATACATTTGTGCTTTATTTAGTAAGTTATTATCATTATTACATATTTTATTGTTCTGCAGGATCTGATCTAACTATAAAATAAATATCTTCTAAAAATTTGTCGTCTTGAATATTTTATTCTGCTGTTCATTTAAGTTTAGTTTCTATAATACTTATTTTTTTCTAAACTAAAAACAGTTTGGAATAACTTGATTTACACAATTATATTTTAAGGTATATAGGGCAACAATTTATTAAGTGAAAAATATCAAATTTTGTTATCACTCTTATATTGTTCTTTGTATTATATAACAAGCTTATTTATAGACATATAAAGTATTTGTGTTATTATTTGGGTAAACCAGTGATACATTGCAACCATGCATTAACACTTTGAGGGTACTGCTACGAATCCTCTGCTTTGAAATGATTCTTTCTACATTAATTACATCTTTCTTAGTTAATTTTAATTGATTGAGATGATAAAAATTAGTATATTTTTGTTTTGGTAAAAGTTATTTTAATAACAATTTTATTTAAGATATAACATAGTTAATTTCAATTTAAAATTTAACTATGAATTTTTCTTCCTTTTCTTGTTTATAAAGATTAACTGTTGTGGTTGAATATTCAAAACATTAATCAAAGGTAAAATTAAAATAAGTATATGTGGGAATAACAAATATAATTTGATTACAATTGGAATTTCTTAGAAATAAAATCTTTTCTTCAGGTTTTTGTTATGGGGAAAGATCAATACTTTTTTATATGACTATTAAATCACATGAAGATGAATAAGTATGGAAAACAAAATTACATATGTGAGATTTTGTGAAAAAATGATGTACCTCAAAAATTTCGGTATTAAGATATACCATACTTCGTTTTCTTTACTGTTTGCATTTTGAATTATATACATAGAAAAGCAAACATATGATCCTTTAAAAAAATTGGAAATTTTAAGAACTTTAAAAAATGTAGTTTTATGAAGTATTAAAACTTTTTATGTGTGTTTGCACAAGGCTTTTAAAAATTAAGTACATTGATTGATAATCTAAAATGTCTCATTATAATAAGACAGCAGCTTCTGCAGTTATTAAATTAGTCATTTATTCAATTTTAAATTACATAAGTATTCAAGTTTTCGCCAGATACATACGTTCCCTTTTATTCGTTGTAGGTTGCTTCAACAACACTACTTAAATATACTTCTGATATATTTATTATATTTATTCTGATTTACTTCTGACATATTATGATATTAATCCTTTTTGAGAAAGATCTAAATGTTATTAGAGCATTTCTACATGAAGTTTTTAGTAAATTCATTTGCAAATTTTTGTGATAAATGTAAGCTACATAAGATTTGAAGCTTTTCTTAGCAGCTAATTTGATCATATTGTAGTTTGGACTTATTTTTGCATAGTGCACCGTTTCTTATTTTATCTTTGTTAATATCTTAGCTTGATTCTGAATCAGGGCCTGAATATTTAAGGTTACATTTCTCATTAAAAAAAAAGTTCCAAATTGGAAATTCTAAAATGGTCTATAGCGGTAAAATAATGCATACGATATTTTAAAATATGAATATTCTAAATCAAACTTCATATTACGGTTTTCTAATGTGTCATTCAAAAGCTCTTTTTCTCTGCTTTTTGCTTGGTTATGGATTTTTTTTTCTTTGAGCAAATTTGTTATTTTCATCTTTTTCAAAAAAACTGCCAAATAACTTTCTTTTGGATTAAAAATATCTTTTGAAGTACTGGTTGAAATTTATTTTCTGTGTGAAGTTAGCATTAATGAATTTTTTTTGTTGACAAATGCAAAACATATGGATGATGCAGTTAATTTTTGCTTGGGTAAAAATTTAAAGAATTAAAATTAATTTTTCTGTTTTTGAGTATAGTATTTGTATTATAATTTAATAAAATCTTGTATATTTTTCTTTTTTCTTACTTTTTTAACATCATTTTTTTGATTTATATATATGTAACAGAAACAATGGAGTTTTATAAAAAATATGAATAATAATGAGAAGTAATATTTTATCAGAAAATTTTTCCCACCTTCCCATATTTGCATTTTAAGTTAGCAAGTAATTTCATTTTAGCATTCTTTATTGTAATTCCACGTGATGCTTATTAATTTCTTATGTCAAATTATGTAATAATAGGGAACAAATTATTTGCTTGAATGGGAAAATGAATTTCAAAATATATATTCTTTTCCAAGAACACTTTTTATTATTGTTCTAGGGCCCCCACATAGCAGCTGTTACATTAGCAGCTTATGAATGCAACAGTCTCAATTTCCCTCAGCCTCCTTATCCTGATGAGTAAGTTGGAGTAACTCCTATTTGAATTATACTATTGTTTTATTGTAATTCTGTTATGTTTTTATTTAAAGTTTTCTTGCAATAAACTTAAATTTATTTGTGTAAATGTGAATATTTCCAAATTTTTAGTTTTTTATATTTATTTTTTAGTGCATATTAAATTTTTTATTCCTATTTTTATTTTATACAGTTATTTAACTTTTGATTATTTAACATTTCTTTCTTTTCATTTAGAAATTTTTGTTCCTGTAACATTTATTAAAATATTTTCAACTTAGTTCAAAAGTAATCTGAAAGAATAATAGATCTCCATCTACTAACAGTAATAAAAAAATGGATTAATATTTTCATCTTTATGTTGTGTTTATATAATATATATAATATTAAAAATGCATTTTATTCCTTAAAAATGCAAAGTATTAATTTCCAAATGGAATATTAAATTAAAAATATGCCTCATATCTTTTTTTTCTTCTTCTTTACAACTACATGTGAAAATTATTTATATCTTATTTCATTTTAAATCCCTGTATTTAAAAGTAATTCAAAAAAGATTTAAATTATAATGATGTCACTTTTAATAAATGAGTTTTTAAATTGTAATTAACACTTATTAAATATAATTCAACTTCTGTGTTTAATATAGATCCATAAAACTTAAAATAATACATTACTTCTAAAAACATACATTAACTTCTAAAAAAAAAACTTGCCTCAATATAACCTTAATTTGTCTATTTAATCCTTGGATAATTTAAGAAAAATATATGGTACAATAAAATATATGAAACTATGATTTTTTCAAAACAGTAATCAACTTTCATTTTTAAATACTACAAAATAATTGAACGATGAGCTTAAAATCTCTAAAATTATGATTTTTGAATGAAAAATCACTGTATAGTTTTCCCCATGTCATTAATTAAATTTATTATTTTAATTCAAAATGTAATCAGAAGGAAGAAAAATGCCTAATCCTTTTCAATTCACTGATTGGATGAATTTATTGTTTTATAATCATTTAAAAAAATGTGTGCAGTTATTCAAAAAATTTATACTTATTTTAAAAATTTATATCTTTAAAATTATTCCATTAATCCATGAAGAATTCCTTAATTTTGATTGAATAATTGCATTAGATACAGTTTGTAGTAATGAACTAAAATTTATTTAATAGTGATTTTTTTTGTAATTTGTGTTAAAACACTGATGCGTTATTTCATAATTAATTTTAGATGTCTTTCTATTTGTTAATTTTGAATGTGTTATTCATTACCATTCATTTATTGCTGAAATTCTTAGTATAATTTCTTTAGTTTTTAAGTATGTCTTCCTATTAATCAAATACTTTTATAAAATCAAATGATATCCATTTTAAATTTTTCTTGCAAAAGCCATTGTACATATACAATGTTTAAATTCAAAGTGTTGAAAAATTCTTCAATGATAGTATTGTTATTTAAAAGCTTTTTCTTTAAAAAAGAGTTAATTGAAATTTTTATTTTTATTTTAGAATCATTTGTCCAGAAGGCGATTCTAACAATAATATAATATCAATTTTAGCCATCATGAGCAAAGTGAGGTTAGAAGCATTTATGTGGGTGAGTCTTACTATTCATTTTGAGAATTTTATTTTTTAAAAGTTTTTTTTTATATATTTATGTATTCAAATCTTGTTTTCATAATATGAGCTTGCATTTAAATTACAATGTCAATTCTTAGTTTAGATTTTGCATTATTTTATGCACAATTTTTTGTTTTAATTTTTGGGTAACATTTAAATAATGCATTTTGTTACAATGTCCTTTTTTTAAAAAAATGATTGCCAATATTTAATATTTAAAAGAGTTAAGTTCAAAAACTTGTTTTATTTAAATGTTTTTCACCCCAAAATACAAAAATTCTATTAGAAAAAAAAAATGTTGGATTTTGAATGATGCATCTTTTTTAATTTTATCTTTTATCTTTTTAATCTTTTTTTAATTTACCTTTGAATGCGAGAATGCAGAATGAAAATCTAGATTTTCTGATTTAATCATTTAAAAATAAGAATTTTATAGTCATGACATAACAAATGATAATTAAAAATATCCCATTTAATTTAATAGAATATTTGCTGAATAATTTAAATGTTTAATAGAATATTTGCTGAATATATTGCTTTTTGATGGTATCATTTCTATTATAAATCTTTAAAATATAAATGTAGATATATTTTAAAGATTAAGTTGAATACAAATGATTCATGATGGTTGTTGCTGGTGCACATGAGATAATTCTTGCCATCTGTATGGTGATTTGCTGACAAAATAATTTTTATCTTTGGAAGATAAAAGGAATTAAGGTTCATAACTAGAGGCTCTGTTACTGCTTGATTCACAATAAGTCTGTTGTCATGGGGGAATATTCCCATGTTTCCTTAATATAAAATACGGATTTACAATAATACAGTGCATTTAAATCAACTGTTTTATATTTTTGCTAACTTCAGTGTGTAATTTTTCTTTCTCTAAATATTTCTTTTGCAGCCAGTAGAACAAACACTCCTTGTGCTTTATTTTGGTAAATTTAGGGCCTCACAAAAACTTTCATTTTTTCATCCTTAAGAGAAATATATGCATTTATTATTATTATTATTGAGACAAGAGAAAGTATTATTATTACAGTCGGGTGTCGTTTTATGCGGTAGATATGTTCTACCGAAAAGCGCAGATAAAAAATTGCGTTAAAAAAAACATTACTTGGATGGGAAAAGTAGGGATATATTCCTTAGTTTTCTAAAATCATATAAAACCAAAAACAACTAGTTAAAATTAACTTAAACCCACATAAAAAAATTGCAGAAATGAAAAGAAATAGGTTGCATGATAAATTACTTCGAAAGGCTGAAAGAAATTCATACAAAAGCTAAAAAAACAAAAGCTTGTATTCAAACCTTAATTCATTTTATTTTATGGAAAAGTAATACACATAGTTTTACATTTTTAATCATTATCGCTATCTGATAATAGTTTGCACCATTTGCGAAGTGGTTCCATATCACCATCATCAGAAGAGACTGTCTGGCCACAGATTTTCACAAACTTCATTCTCTTTCTATGTAGCTCTACTTTTTCTGACAATGTAATCAGTTATTTAACTTTGCGATGAGGATTTTTAAATATAGTTCATGATATCCAGACATGCAGTTCTGCAGCTCACGTTGTAATTTAGAGGCTTGTTCAGAATTAGGGTCATTAATAAGAAAATGATTTTCTAATTTGCTGCAAAGTTGAAGACCTTCTTGAATTAATTTTCCAGTGAGGGGAGTGGATTTTTCTTCCTCATCATTACCACCTTCTAGACCTACAACGCCATCTACAGTTAGATCTAAAGTTAAATCAATAATATCATTGTCACTTAATGCATCATCCACTAGCAATTCATCTATATCATCATGGCTGAAGGTATTAAAACCATCATCTCGAATTTCATGTGCCAAATTAATTATTTCATCTGATAGTGTCGATGTTTGAGTGGTTGTATTGTCTGTTACACGTGCTGGCCAAATCTTTTCCCAACAGTCATTTAAAGTTCTAGGTCTTATTTGAGCAGAAGCAGATGCAACATGAATTAAACAATCAAAAATAGAAAATTGTTTCAACACATCTTTTACTGTTAAGGACTCATTTTCTAGTTTATTCAAGATGAATTTAAGTTGCAATTATGCCTTGATCTAATGGCTGAATAAGGCTTGTCGTGTTAGGCGGAGAAATATTAAATAGGAACTGAAGGCATTGCATTTATAATGGATCTCTTTGCAAATTGTTGCCGATTATTTTTGAAATTTATTACTAATTTGATTTTAGAAGGAAATGAAACATACCAATGGAGGGAGGAGGGTGAAGCAATTCGAAACAAATTATTTAATTTTTAGAAATAGTGAAAGTTTTAATTCGTATAAATAATAATTATAATAATAAAAAGTATTATTATTATTAATAATAATAATAATAAAAAGTATAAATAATAATAATAAAAAAAATCTAGGAATGTTTGGAGGACGAAATACAAACCGCATAACTTCAGAATAACTTAAAAACAATCTGCATAAAAAGAGACCTGACTGTATTACTATTTAATCTTTTTAGAGGGAAGAAGGGAAGCAAACACTTATTATAATATCTTCATCTGATTGAATAGCTTTAAAATAATGATGGGTGAAATCATGGCATCTTCACAATGTTTTGATCAGAACTAATGTGTATGAAGAGAAATTAAAATATAAGATATTTAAATTGTCTCAAGAAATGTTTCCAGAAAACAAATTGCAGTAACATTCCTAAGTGTGTCAACATAATGGTATTCTTAATTTAATATTCCTTTTTATGTCAAGAATATTTTATTAAATGTTTCTTTATGTGTATAGACTTTTTATGTTTAATAAAGTATTCAACAAATCTTTGCAAATGAAATAAATGGTTTACAACAAGCCTTCTTGATTATTTCAATTTTTGAGATCCATATTGTTTTATCTTTTTGCCAACTCCATCAAATTTGCTGTTTTCTTCAGTGCATCAAATTCAAAGGAAAAAAGAGGGAGGGTTAGTAATCTATTTTGTTAACATTTGCTACCGAGTTCTAAAAAAATGTTTTTAGTAAATGCTTTTTTTTTACATATTAATCTTGGTGATCATTATTGATTTTGATGCTACTAATACTTTCTATTTTTGAAGGAATATAGGGATCATTCCAAACTGAAATTTCATTGAAATGATTTTACTATTATATAATAAAATGATTTTCAAACTTTACAGTTTTGACTGTATTTAGTTTTTTGTTTCAAAATATTTTTTGTTTTTATAAATGCTTTGAAGATTTGTTTTGTGAATGGATTCATTTTTTAAAAATCTATAAGCATTATTACTCTTTATTCATTACCTATTAAAATGTCCTGCTTTCAGAAATCGGTGAGTAAAAAGTTCTTTATACAAGTTTCATTGGCATTTTTTAAAACCCAGTAATTTGAATGGTAGTAACCTTTCAAAAGATAGGATTGTTTTTTAAAAAAATTATTGAACATGTACCCAAAAAGTTTAAATTTATAATTAACTAAATACATATTTATAGAAAATATCAGAAATCACCACTGCTAACATATTTCTGCATTAATTTTTTAATGCAGTTTCTAATCTGAATTGACTAACTTCTAATCATAATATTGAAAATATGGGAAAATTAAAATTTTCTAACAATGTAAAATACACACTCAAGTCATATCTAACAATTAACTAATTTGAGAATCCTTAGATTTTTAAGTGTGAAAAAATAACTATGAATCTTTAATTTCAGTCACTGGATTGAAATGTTACAAAATTGAATTGTAACATATTTCCTTTGGTGTATTACAATAAATTTCGATTGTATACATTTTTAAGTGACATTTACAATGTTTTGCTTTTATTTAGGTCTAATTTTAAAATCATCATATATTTGATACTTAAGTTATTAATTTTTTAGGGTCTTGGTACTGCTCTTGGTGAATTACCTCCTTATTTCATGGCAAAAGCAGGTACTATTTATTCATCTGGTACTTTTCATGTCTTGTATTTTTTACATAGCTATTAATTACATTTCTGCATAAATTTTATACTAAAAGTTATAATACACTTTCATTTATCTGTTTAAACCTTTTTGCAGCAAGACTATCTGGTCAAGACCCTGATGATGAAGATTTTGAAGAGCTGTTGCAGCTGAAGAGAAATAAACCAGGAGAACAAGTAACTAGAATTTCTATTTTGTGAAAAGTTATTGAATTATTTTACCTGTTGATGATTCAAATGTTTGATTTAGTTATTAATAAAAAAAATCAAAATCTGGCTAGAGCAAATTTTGCTGCCCTGAATATTTTTCTTATAAATGGCATGCTATCTGAATTTGATTGTATGATTTTATACATAAGAAAATACAATCTAGGTTATGCTGCTCCTTTTTTATCTACCACCCTATAATATGTTAAGACCTATATAAAATATTGCTGTTCAGTGTACTTGTAATTGCCTTTTGGACATGTTGCAAAATTTGAGGAAATTCTTCTGATATTCTTACTGAAATTTATTTTCTGTTCATTCAGAAGTTGGGACAACTGATTACTAGGTATTATTAGAAGTAATTTTAAATAAAGCTTATAAATTCTTCTTTATATGCAATGGCAATGAATATTGTAATGCTGTAATTAGCATATTAAAAAATGTTTTCTCCAGCAGCAATTTATCATGTCATTTCTTTTATTTATTCATCTTGGTTTTTGTAAATCTTTTCCAAACTTTTCTTTTATAGTCATTCTATGACAGAGCCAAATTGACCATACAGAATCTTGTTGAACGAGTTGGTTTTTTTGGTATTCTGGCTTGTGCATCCGTAAGTATATTTCACTTATATTTGAAAAATAACTTGTTCCATTAGGCTTGAAATTTGAACTATTTTGTATAATGATGTCATATGCTGTATTTTGTTTGGTTTTATTTCTTGAAAAAATATTATAAAATCAAAATTTTATAATTATTAAATTAAAATTTTCTTTATGGAATATTTATAAGGACTTCAGATATCAAAATTGAAAATTGCTATTTTTTTTAAATTCACCTTTAATTTGATTGCTAACATTTATCATATTCTGAATGTTCATGTGAAACGAATAGCAGAAATTGAGGTTAAATTAAAGGATTAAAAAAAAATGAATGAATGTGCTGCTATGTTCATTTTTATTAAATATTTGAAATCAAGGTGGTTTTTTTAATTACTACATTAAGGAATCTGACTGAAGTATTTGCAACTGATAGTTTCATTAGCTCAAATTTGGATACCTATATCTCATTTAAAGACAGGATAGGATATACATAATAAATAAGCGTAGTGTAAATTACCTGACAATAGATAGGTCTTGATATTAAAAGTTATCAAATTTAATGAACTGTGAGTAATTGCTACAATGTAAATGTCAACATTCATTTGATAAAATATTAAACAGATAGTTATGACATACATACTCACTTTGTTTTGTTTTTATTTAAGATTCCAAACCCTTTGTTTGACTTGGCTGGTATCACTTGTGGCCATTTCTTAGTTCCTTTCTGGACATTTTTTGGAGCCACTCTCATAGGAAAAGCTATTATAAAAATGCATATTCAAAAGCTTTTTGTGATTGTTGCTTTCAATGAGCGCCAAGTTCACGACCTGGTCCTCAAAATGAAGTGAGTATACATTTTGTGCATAATTTTTTTAAAAAAATTTGGGAATCATAATGTGAGATGGAAATTTAATTTTAAATTTTATATGAATATAATGCCAATCAAATGATGAAATATTTTCTAGGTAAAGACTTTGAACCGAGCAAGCATGAAAGCAGTTTTTATTAAGGATTTTAAAAAATGTATACTTCCCCCCCCCCCTGTTTGATTTTAAATTAGTAAATATTGACTGGCTTTTTTCAATAATTTAGGAAAAGGGCATTTTTTTTCCAAAATGTGAAATGTGTTTATTGTATTGATAATAATATTTTAAAAAACATTAATGGAAAAAGATTTTTAGAACATAATAAAAATATCTAAATTTGCATTATTGTAATGTAGACTGATTTGAAGCTATTTATAAAAATTCCAAGTTGTTTTTGCTTCATTACAAAATTTTATACTGTTGGGGAGAATACCTTAAATGGTATGCAGTTTTCTTAATTATTTGCACTTAATGATAAAAATAATCCTGCTCCATAGTTTATATTAGATGGATTACTACTTTGTAGAAACTCATGAAAATTGTAAATTTGACCTAGACAAATAATTACTCTGCATAACATTTATCATTTTTGTAATAAATAGAATACAGTGTCATAACTTTATATATAATGTTTATATTTATAGTAAATTATATTTGTAAAATTATGTGGCATTTTCTTTGGAATAATTGTTTCAGGTTAACATGAAATAATTACAGCTTCTGCTAAACTGGTAACAAATTAAGAATTGGAACATTTTCCCTCAAGTGCTAAAATACATTCAAGTTGAATCTATTTTAGCACTTGAGGGACAGTGAAGCCCCTTTTATTATTTATTAATTAAAAAAAAATATGAAATTATTTTTCTAATTTAATTTATACTAATTTTAAATTATGATAGTGTTTGATTTATGATATGAAAAAAAAAAGTTATGTGGCCTACGAATTAGGATAGATGTTGTGCTTCTATTCTAGATAAATATATTTAACATATCATTTATGATAAAATGTTTTATATATTACAATTAATATCATATTTAATATAATATTTTTTTGCTCCTTAAATTGTTTAAATTTTAAGTACGTCCTCTAATCTAGGATGTAGGAAGATTTAGCAATTATTGTATACAAATTTTGTATGATATATTTTACATATGTTTTTTTTTGTTTGTTTGTTTGTCTACTTATTTCCAAAATCAGACTCAATTTTATAATTATATGCTACCTTCAAGTTATTCTTCATGATAAAAAGTTTTAAGTTGTGTGCTTTTTTCATGAAAATATACTAATTATCAGTTAATTTATCGAGATTTTGATTCCAGAAGTGTGATGCCAACTAATAATGACTTTGTTGGGAAAATTTAATCTCAATTTTTTAAAGGAATTATTAATTATATATAAAATATATAATTTTTTAAAAAAAATTAACATGCTGTAAATGCTATTTTAATCTTTAGCTATGAAGTTTGGATATAATTTTTTCTTTCTGTTTAGCTAATCACAAACTACATTACGCATGCTGATATTATTAGAAAACTAATGCTCTGTATTTTTTTAGTCATTTTAAATTATTATATTTCTTAGAAAATATGGGAATATCTCTCATAGCATTTAAATGATAAATTATGATAATGGAATCTGATTTTTCATGATTTATTTTAGGTTTGCAAAATATGCAAATTTCTAATTTGAGGCAAATTGAAGATTTTGTATTTTATTGCATTTATCATCTTGTTTCCTTAATAGTGAATATTAAGATAAAGTTAAAGATTGTGAGATATTACTTACTTTTTGTTTTTATTCTCTTTCTTCTAGATACATACCATATGTTGGGAAATATCTCCAGTACCCCTTGGAGGAATTTTTAGCCAAGCAAAAGGCTAACTTACATCGAAAGCCGGGAACACCTGGAGTATCAGTAAGTTATTGTTGCATTGATATGTTAATAATAAATGTGAAGTTTATTTTAATTTATGCAGGAAAAATCTTTTCATTATGCTTGAAATTATTAATATTAAATATTTTAATTATTTAATGCTTTATTATGATGGAAATACTAGCTGTTACTATTGTAAAGTTTTAAAAAAAAATATTTTCACTTTCAACAATTTTTAAAATGTAAATTTATTTCAAAAGGAAAAAAAGAAGAAAGAATCTAAAACAAAATGACTTTTTTAATATTTTTAATATCTGATATTACTTCTTTGAGCAAAATTTTATTTATTGATTGCTTGTAAAATTTGACTTTAGTGAATACTTTCCAAAATTTAATTAGATGATTATTGTGCATAGTTAGTTGTTCATGCTTTTTGGTTAAATTCTTTATAGGAATACACAGTTCCTTTAATTGCTACACAAATTGACCTTGACAAAAATTTGTTTTCATAAAAGCATTTGCTAATTGAGTCTACATTGTACATTCAATTCTGTCTTCATAAAAGCATTAGTGGATCACTTAATAATTTTATGTATTACAAGAAAATAATCATTTGTTCAAATAATTGCTGCTTCAGACATAGAAATATCATGTGAGAATTATCAAAAGTTTTCTAATATTTGTTATTTCATTTAATTTATTGCTAGAAAACTGAATAATTCCATAAGAACTACCCTTCTAAACTTGCAAACTGGTTTTTTAAAGAATTATTTGGGAAAATAATATTTATAAAGCTAATTTATTGATGTAGCTGTATTTTTTACATACTATCATATTTTTATTATGTGAAGAATATTTTATCCATAATGTGTTTTTAAAAATATTCAAAAGTATTCTTTTGTGATGAAAGAGTTGTTATCTGCTTCATAATGATCATGATTGTATTTCTTTTATCAGGAAGGCACTTGGATTGCATGGATATTTGAAAAATTTGTCATCTTAATGATTTTATATTATGTGCTGTCAATCGTCAATTCCATGGCCCAGAGCCACCACAAGCGTCTGTGGAAACGACAACACAGATCGATCTCTAAAGTGGCCACAGACTGAAACTTGCTCTTTCATTTTCATGCAGGAAGTCACTGCCCGCAAACTGACCAAAACTGTGGGATATGTGTTCTGCATAGATTTTATAATGGCTACCTATATTTTTCCTAACTTATCATTTTATAATTTTCAGCTGTCAAGACTCAAGTAGATGAAATTCATGTAATTCAGAGGACTAAGTTATAGTAGAAGAAATGTGTCTTGTCTCCATTCTAGAGTGCTGAATTTATATTGAACATTTGTAAATACCTTTGTTACAGGGAATTGAGATGAGATTTTGTGATAATTCTGTTCATTGCTATGTAAGAGTTATTTATTTGAGAAAATTCTCTTTGTTTATTTTTTTACAATGGCTGTAAGTAAGGCATTGAACAAATCTTGGACAGATGAATATTTCAAAGATTTATGAAGCATTTGATTGATCTTTACATTTGCAGATTAATATATCGGGTATTTTGAGTGTTGCAGAACAGTATTTAGTGTATATCAGTAATTGGTGGCTGTTTTCAAATGCAGTGCATTGACAAACTATTTTCTTTTGTACTTGATGTTCTTATTGAGAAATTTTATGACTTCTTTTAGCATGATTTGAAGCATTTAATGATTTTATTACCAATGTTTTTCTAATTTTGCATTAATACTTTTGTGATATTGCATCTTATACAATCAAATGCATGTTGGCTGTAAGTTTTCATACATTTTGGAAAGAAAAAAAAATGATTCTTTTTACTTTCTTCTATGAATCTATTGCACTATTTTCAAATATTTAAACTGGTACAATTTCGGATATTGTTATTGCAACCCATTTTAAAGATGAGCAATGTTTAAATGATCTTGTTCTTTTTGCAGTTTAATGTTACAGTATTTTCTCTAGAAGTAATTGTGCAAGATGTTATGCTCATTTTTCTAGAAAATATATTGTTTTCCATCTTATTTATTTGTATTTGAAATTATATTCCATTAAATTAATTTCAAATAGTTTCTGTTCTCATTTCACAGTTTACAAAGTTGCAATCTGAATAGATTGGTATTTCAAAAAAGCATTTATTAATTTTTACATTTGTGTGGTATTGTTTACGTAAACATTTACAATAGTGTAAATTACACAAATTCATACTACTTTTGTAAAAAGTAACCATTCTTCTCTTATGAATTTTGAAATGTTGATATTAACTTGGCAATTTAAAAATGTCTTTCTAAGAACTATTTATTTTTTAAAATGCAATTCATCTCTTGATGATGATAATATCGTGTTTGCATTACCACTGAAAGAGAGTGGAGTAGCTTCTGAGGGTAAAGACCCCTGAGCACCTGAAAGTAGTAGAGTGTTAAGATTTCTAGCTCATATGAATATGACACTCATAGACTCACTCACACAACTCCTTTTTACAAGGGGACTCTTTCATGTGCTTCACAGATGGGACATAGTGTGAAGATCAACCAGAACTCGAATCCAGGATGCTCAGATCACAAGAAACACTCACTGTCCCTAGGCCAGGATACTGGAAATTCATCTCTTATTTTGCAAGTCATGTAATATATGTAATTTTTTAAAAACTCGGTACTTATGTATTAACACCACTATAGCTGCAGTTTTGGTGCTTTTTAATTGCCGTCAATTTGCACCATATCAGTGCAACTTTGGCTGCGATGATGTTAATACGCAAGTACCAAAAATTCTTTATAGAGTTGAAGAAATTTTGTTCGATTTTTCAATACAATTTCACTTCTAAAGAAACTTTTTTCACCTTCTTTATTAATTTTAATTCTTTATTAATTTAAATTAAATTTAAAATTATGAAATTAAAAAATTTTAATTTAATTTTTTTAATTTGACTTTTTTATTAATTTTGATGATTTAAATCCTTTTGTACATTGTGAAGCAACTATTTTCATCACTTTGATAAAATTGTTAAATATAATTTTAATTAATGAGAATTACTTAGACAAAGAAAAAAAAATCCGAAGTTGTTCAGTAATCCTAAATGGGAATTGAAAATATTAATGCTTTGAATTTTTGGTTTGAAGTATTCAAATTCAAAGAAGATTAAAAGTTACAAAAATTGCATAGCTTTGACAAGACTAATAAAATCTGTTTCACTTTCTTTTTTTTTTGGATCTACTTTTGTGAGTTTAACTATTTGTGTCATTTTATAGTTAACAATCAGTGATCTCAGAGTCTGTATTCCAGCACTTTAGCTCAGCAGTGTCTTTAAAAAAAAAGAAAACTCCCATTTAGAATTGAGATGTAAGAATTAGTGATATAACAATGAATTGGCCTGAAGTTGAATATTATATTGCAACCAAGTTTTTATAAAGTAAAATAAAAAAAAATAATGAACATTGTGGTTGGATAGCCTATATTACGCACAGATTATAAAATAATTATTTTCTACAAACAAAAACGTGTGAATTTTGGAGTTATTCATTTCTATAGCGTCATGATTTTATCAAATTTTTCACCCATGATATTTTACTCACATACAATTTCGCCTTATGGTCTTTCAAAATTATTTTGTTCACTTTTTTTTGTTTTCCAGAACAACTTGCTGATTATGCATGACCTGAGTGCTAATTATTATTGGTGTTTGTGCAACTGCATTCCAATATAGTATACTCGTCAATAATAGTTGAATTTCCTGGCCTGGACTCCATTTGGCTTATTAAGCCACTGTTTGGCTTCAATGAGGTTTTTTTCCCATAAAAAAGTTTAATCAATACACAAAATTCTTTTTTATCCATTATTTTGAAAATAAAACTGAGACCACGGAAACCTCTAACTTACACATTAATTATCAGAATGCCATGGAATTAAGACTATGTCCATTGAAGGTTGATAGTGTCCAGAAATCATATAGGTCTGTTAACAGTGTTGCTGTATATGGGCCAGACCAGAATTATTGAGTGCTGTTTTATCTGATGAAGTATCATCTTGTCCTACTAATTTTCCTATATTTTTCTTAGATGTATTGAATTTTTGTGACATGATCAATATACAGTTATACTTCTTAATAAATTCAATATATAACACTAAATACGTGGTTTGTTTTACAAAGTTAGATAAATGCCCAATTTAGAAGCAGCTTGGAAGCTATTGTATGAATCGCATGATTTTGGAGCATTATCATTTATCTATGATGCAATCTTAGATAAAACGCCCACACCAAACCTATACACATATTAAATATTGGGAGTGACGTTAGTAAAACAATTTTATTCTCTCTAATAAGTCGGCGTTACAAGTATATTAGTAGTTTTAGAAAAACAACAAAAAGGGTGATGACACTCAAGCTAAAGGTAATTATGCTTAATTGTTTTCTGGCTTTCTTGCCGAACCATCCTCCATCATGTTCGACCTCCAGAGGCATGGCCAGTTGGATTGGACGGATAATCTCCTTTATTTAGGCACGAAGGATGCAGTTACGAATTCCTACCATCGATTAGTTTTTGTGTATGAACTGAAGCGGTATATATCGATTAAAGTTTGTAAAGTTGATGTACACGATGTTTGGATCTTTACTTGACGAGTTTCTGTATCCATTAATAATTGTTCTTTATTTGGCAGCCAAGCATCTGAAATTTGCGCTAACCAACTTGGGCCGTTCCACCAAATTTCTAGATATGTCATTCTACTGGGAACACTCCATGAGAAAGATGATCTGTTGGGTTCTGTGTACCTGGACAATGCCGCCAGTTATACAGTTACGAAAAATAGTAATGCTTACACAAAAGTGATAAGAAAAGATGCAGACTTTATTGTATATGAAAATGCGTATTAAATATTTGCAACTCAACTGAAGTTACAAAAATTCACAGCAAATTAATCCGCTAATTTTAAATAGCAGAGAAGTAATAGATCGCCTGGCAGCGAAAGAAGAGGCGGTGTCTCAAGCTCAGCCACTCAACGCAGCTTCCTCCGAACTCGAACTGCAAGCCTTAAAGCGAGTATTAAATTGCGTCCCACTGAAGTGGGCGGGTCAAATCTAGAAACGGAGCGTTTCTTCTAGATTCTCACTATTCTATAAGAGTAAATCCTAATTTCTTCGCTTCTACAACACCTTTTAGCGAGTTGGGAAAAACACGTTAGTGATGTTGATCCTGTTTCGGGCACGCTGATGAACGCCCTCGAATCGCATTTGTAAATCCTCCAGATACTGCTCAGTTGAAGAAGGCGCATCCGGAGGTTGCCTAAGCACGATCTGTGATTGTGAGTAACTGGTACTCTCGTGAGTTGCGCTTCTGACTGCCAGAAGGAACAACGACAACTTCTGGTTCCAATCTTGTTGGTTTCGGGATGCAAACAGGAGGAGGTAATTCAGGATGGTCCTGTTGAATCGCGCCACCATGCCATATAATTGTGGATGTAAAAGTATTGTCCTGGTCTTTTCCATACTTAGTAGTTTACAAAATCCAATAAAGACTGCAGCGTTGAAATTTGTCAGCTAATCGGAATGGGTGAAAAGGGAGACTCCGAACCGGGTGATCCATTTCTGTAACAGAACTTCTGCTATGGTGGTCGCTTCTAGGTCAAGAATCGGGTAAGCCTCTGGCCATTTGCTGAAGTAATCCATCACAACGAGGATGTACTTGTTGCCATCGGCCGTTCGAGACAATGGGCCTAACACATCGAGAGCGATTCGCTCAAACGGTGCCTTCACGTTGTACTTCTGGAGCTTCTCGCGAGATCTAACCTTTGATTTCTTGCGGGTATCGCATGCATCACAGGTCTGCACCACTTTTCTACATCGGAATAATTCTCGAACTCTATGGAGAGGTTTTTTGATTCCGAAGTGACCACCTGTCAGTCTGCTACGAAATTACTCTAAGATGCTGGAGAATCGGGAACATGGCAACACCATTTGCCACCTGAAACTTTTCCCGTCGTTGGATTCCTATTTCCGGTAAAGTACTCCGTTAATGAAGAATAGGGAGTACCACATGGCCCAATATTTCTTCACCTCAGGACTGTAATGTGCCACATTGATTTCTCACTGGAAGACTCCATGAGGTCTATAATGGATTTCAGGACTTGGTCTTCGATTTGACTTTTGCGGATGTTCGCATCACTTCAAGGATCATCGTCCAATGCTGAAGGGACTGAAGTTACTTGTCGGATGACTGGCGCAGTAACTCCAAATTTTTCTTCTGCCATTTTACAGCGCTTGCAATTCTCAAGGCAAGGTCTTCTATAAAGTGCTCCCGAATTGCCATGTGATATCCATTTTCCGTGTTAAATTTCCATGTCGTACTCCTGTAGCCTCTGTATCCATCTGGCTATTTGTCCTTCCGGATTCCTGAAATTCAATAACCAGGCCAATGATGCATGATCAGTTCTACGAAGAAACTTCCGGCCATACAGGTAGTAGTGGAAATGTTCAAAGTCATTTACTATAGCCAGAAATTTCTTCCGAGTGACGCAATAATTCCACTCAGTCTTTGACAAGCTCTTGCTGAAATATGCGATGATCCTTGCAATCAATCTTTTTTGACAGTACAGCTCCAATTCCTTCGTTACTGGCTTTCGTGTCTAGCATGAAATCCTTCCCAACGTTGGGGTATGCCAACAAGGTGTAGATGTTAATGCGGCCTTCAACTAGTCGAATGCGTTATCGCAATCAGCAGTACACAGGAACTCTTGCTTTTCCTTGGCCAGTCTGTAGATCTTAGAAATCTTAGAAAATTCTGGGAGATTCTGGGAGAGGAAACCTTGCAATCTTAGAAAAGCTCCTCACGAATCGACGGTAGTACTTGCAGAGTTCGAGGAAAGTTCTAAATTGATGTACATAGCAAGGACGAGACCAACTCATCACAGCATGCGTCTTTTCGGGATTAGTGCTAACACCTTTGGACGAAATGACATGCCGGATATAGTTCACCTTCTTGCCAAACAGTTTACAGTTGGACACAATTTCAGGCCAGTTTCCCTCAATCTTGTGAGGACTCTTCTGATGTTTGACTAATGGTCTGTGAAATCTTTCCCATTTATGATTGTGTCGTCTAAGTAGACGTGGCAGGACAGTCCCTTCAAAACAGTCTCCATGAGTCGTTCGAAAGTAGCTGGAGAATTGTACAAGCCAAATGGCATTACTTTGAACTGCCAAGTGAAGATGCTTTTTTCACGGTCGTCTGGATGGATATCGACCTTCCAATAACCGCTTTTCAGGTTCAGAGTTGGGAACTAATTGTTCTCGGACCAGGTGTAGAGAGTGTCGTCGATTCTGGGGAGAGGATAGTTGTCTTTCTTTGTTACGGCATTATGTTTCCTGTAGTTAACACAAAATTTAGTAGAGCCGTCTTTCTTCCTCACCAGTACAATAGGAGAGGAACAGGGACCGAAAGAAAGCTCCATAACATCAATATCTTCTATCTACTTAAACAATTTTTTGACCTCTTCCTGCTTTGAAATAGGAAGCCTACGGGGAAACTGATTGATCGGTGGATGGGTTCCAGTGTCAATTCGGTGTTATGTGAATCTCGTTCGTCCCACATCCTTGGACGAAGAGGAGAAGACAACTCGAAATTCTTGGATTAAACTTCTGGCAATCATCTTTTGCTTCCCGTCTGGCTGAGTGTCCCTAATTAACTGTAACATACACGGACACAGCAGAAGTCTCACCAGTTCTTCGCTTGATGCTGGTTACAGCAGTGTACGTAGTAAAATCTTTTTTGATAACTCTTTTGCCGACACAGATGTTGACCAGTCTCACAGGCACGACCAATACGGAGGTGTCTATAAGTGCCGCCCCTACCAGCACTCCTCACGGGAATTTTTCAGAATCAGAAAAATCAGTTACTCAGGAATATCTTCCGCCACGAACTTTGCTCGAGCAGCCACGACGATGTCCTCCAAAACCGAAATTCAACATTTGTGCCGTTCTTCAGTGTCCAATCCAAACATAGGAATTTCCTCTCCTGTAACTTGGATCTCGTTTCTTCAAGTTGAGCGTGATGTCCTATGCCTTCAAGAAGTCGAGTCCGAGGATGCCTGGGCCGGTAACGTCGGTGGCGACATACCCCCTATGTGGATATATTTTGAATCCGAATGAGATATTAACTTCGAGTTTTCCGTGCAGAATAATCTTGTCGCTGTTTGCAGTCTGCAGAGAAACAGAAGGTGCTGTGTGAAGGAGCTGCTTCCTCACACGCCTCGCGATATCTGGACAGATGATCGCCACGTTAACTCCTGTGTCGACGACGAGACGGCAGGGGATTCCGTCAATCTCTCCTTCGACGAACAGTCCATTGTCTCCTTCCTGTAGCATTAAAATCTGGTAGGCATTTAGGGGGGTCTTCCATGTACACGGCAACCTCCGCCCCGCTAGATCACCGCTAGCTAGTTGAACAAGGATTCCACGGTAGATGTCCTGTCTAGTTCGGGACAATTCCTCCTGAAGTTTCCTTCTGATTGTCAATACTTGAGTCTATTTTTTATGAGATTTTTTATATCTAATTCTAAAAAATATATATTTATACTTTCTTCTAAATTCTAGCGTGTAGATAGAAACAGGTTACAACGCTAAATTACCTGGCCAATGAAATAATTAATAGAAAGATAAAGAATAATTCATTTTAAACCACTTTGAATTTGATTCAAATTTGACACAGCTCCTTTCGTTTTAATATAAAATGTTCGCATTACAACAAAAATAAATTCATTGAACAGAACTACAATAATTTATAAATGTCTGATACTGAATAATGATAACATAAGCAAAATAGTACACTCTAACAAAATAATCGACGCACCAAGAAGTTGTGCGATTGAGACGAAAATTAGTGGATAGGAAGACAATGTACAGAATAGTAAATGACTAAAATCTCAGAACAATTAAATCATTTATTTCAGAGTTACAGTAACAAGTTCAATAAGGTGATGATCCACCTCTAGCCTGGATACAAGCTGCCGCACGGCGTGGCAATGACCGATAAAGCTTCTGGATGGTATCCACCTATATTTCCTGCCAAATTCACTCCAATGGTCGAAAGAGGTCATCAACATTCCGTGGCAGATACAATCGCCTTCCCATCATATCCCAGACATGCTCGATGGGAGTAAGATCTCACGATCTGACAGGCCAAGGAAGTGTTTGACAAGCTTGCAGACATTTCATAGCAATACGTGCCGTATATGGTGTGGCATTGTCCTGCTGAAAAACCAGCCGAGGATACTGCAAAAACAACGGTAGCAAAACAGGTCTTAGAATGTCGTCGACGTACCGCTGTGCAGTAACTGTACCTCTGATGACGACCAAAGGGGGCCGGCTATCAAATGAAATGACACCCCAGACCATAATGCCTTGTTGAGGGCCAATGTGACGTGCAGTAGTGAAAACAGAGTCCCCCCTCTGCCCTGGGTGTCTCCAAACTCATCTTCGATGATTGTCAGGACACAGTTGGAAGTGGTAACCGTCGCTAAAGACTATACGTCCCCAGTCGGTATCATTTTAACCTGATAGAGCCATGCACCACTGTAATCTGGCTTAGTAGTGTGCAGGAGTGAGTGGCAAGTGGTGTAACGGTCGGCGCGAGCCCAGATTTCGCTGTCTCAACTGTCTGTGAAGGATCATGGTGGACACTGGTGTTAGGGTTGAATGTCCAATGGTTGATAGAGATGAAGAATGCGCTGTGGCAGCGGATCGGACAATCACTCTGTCCTCACGATTTGTTGTGGCCCTAGGTCGACCGCTACTATCCAGATGATGAATTCTGTCGTTTTTCACCCATCTTTGCTAGCATCTTCGAATAGCCGCATCGCTTAGACTCAAATGACGAGCGATTCTCCCATTTGTTCAACCTGCCACTTTCAATCCAATGATACAACCTCTGTCAAACTCTGACAGTTGCTCGTAATGAGCACAAACCCTGCGGCGTGGCATTTATTAAGTTGTTGAAAGGTAATCTGAATCGCAATCAAACCGAAAGTTTTAACAACCGTTGAAGAACTGCTCCTTAAATTCATCTGCTGGATGCACAGTTCCGATGCGCTGGAGATCAAACTATTCATTCATTGGACACCAAAATTTAATCATTTGCATATCTGGTCAAAACACTCATGCATACAAAATTTCAAAGAAATCGGTGGATTGCTTCTTGTTGCGTCGATTTTTTTTATCTGTTATAGATTGTACTATACAGTGGCGGCAAAAAGTCCTGAATACACTCATTTTTTTGCGTAATTTTGTGTTTGACTTCATTTTTTTCATTATTAAATTATAGCACTATCTTAAATATTGTCATTGATTTTAATGTATTTTTTCATGCTGATTTCAAATCTGTTTGTAGATTTCATCTTAAGTAAATCTTTGCATTGATATGTTGGAAAAACCTTGACAAGAAAGCACATGTTAACTGTAAGAATGAGTGTGTTTTCAACCAATGAAATGCTCCTATATTTCAACCCATTAAAGAGTAATTGCGATAAAAGGTTGGAAGAAAAAGGTGAAACGTGGTTTATTGTATTAAATACAGTTGTGCGCTAGTGGAAAATAGTGTATTGAAAGCAATTTGAAGTGCATTTGTGGAAAAATATTGGAATTAGGGCTAAATTTTCACATCTGGCTGAGAATAAAAGGTACAAAACAATACATTTGAAGGTAGAAGGTAATTCTGTGCGCCAAATTGATTCTAAAGTACCATGTGGCCTTTTTACTGTCGTGAGAACTTTGAAAAGATTTTCTGAAACAAATTCTATTGCGGACAGGGGACTATCAGGACGACCAAGAAAAACATCTTTACGCGAAGGCAGGTTATTGCACAGGGTTTCACTTCCAAACAGAAAGATTAATTCCACGCAAATTTTGAAACAATGGACTTTGACATCGAATGTGAGTGTGTGCCCACGAACTGTTAGGGGAAGACTGCTGCAGGTTGGGTTACGAGGCTGTAAAGCGCACCCAAAACCTTTACTGGCTGAATTTCAATGCGAGAGGCGATTGACGTGGGCAAGGGAGCATTCATAAGGAAACTATTAAAGACTGGGAAAAGGTCATATTTGGTGAGGAGAGTCAGTTTTGTATATCTGGTAACCAAAGTAGTGCCTATTTAAGACGACGCACTCATGAGGAATTCAGCCCTCAGTGTCTGAAGCCCTCAGTAAAGTACCCGACAAAAGTGATAGCATGGGTATGCATGTCTTCTCGTGGTGTTGGAAGACTTCAAATCGTTAGTGGAACAATGAAAGCGATGAATTACATTGAAATACTACAAAATAAATTGCTACCAACTGCGAGAGTTCCCTTTGGGAATTAATCATGAATTTTTCAGGACGATAACGCCTCTTGTCACCGTGCAAAGGTAGTTCAGGAATGGTTGAAAGACCACACTGTCAATAGAATGGACTGGCCAGAACAGTCTCCCCACCTTCATCCGATAGAGAATTTAAGGTTAAAAATTGGTTATGAAATGTTAAAGAAAAAAACTTCAAACAAACGTGAATTAATTGAAACTTTAATATTTTCCTTCAACTGTATTGTCACAAAAGAACTTCTTCTGAAATTGGGGCATTCCATGCCAAAAAGATGTAGAGCCGTAATCAAAGCAAAACGGCTGGCCCATAAAATTTTAATTTTCTAACATGTGGCAACAATGTAATTTTCAAAATGCACATTAAATACACCGTATTTGTCAATTTTCGTGTTATTCTTCTTTGCATATTATGTTACTCTATATTGTTTTATTCTGCACGCATTTCACATTATTGTGTTCAGGCAGCTTTACTACCAAAAATATTCTAGTCATTAGGAAACTAGTAGTATATTTGAAATTAGCATGAAAAAATACATTAAAATCAACAGCAATATTTAAGATAGTGCGATAATTTCATAACAAAAATGGTCAAACACAAAAATTACGCAAAAAAAATGAGTGTATTCAGAACTTTATGTCACCAATGTAGTTCCAGTGGAAAGATGAGGTTTCAAAATAGGTGGAGAGTTCCCGCATCATGGAATGGTGATAAAGGAAAGAGACACAAAAAAACTTCAACAGAGTGCTGCCAATAGAAATAATAGATATTGAAATGGTTCACTTTTTGAGGAGAAACTTGATGATTGGTTTTATTTGCAATTATTTTATCCAAAGCATTTTTGAAGGAGAAGTCTTGTCTATCTAGTATAGAAACGTCCACAACTTGCCTCTATAATATGTATAGTGTTTGCACAAGATTAGTATGTGTTCAATGTCATTAATGCTATTACATTTATCACAAAGACGATCATTTTGGAGATTGAAACTATTCAACAGCCTTGGCATTATGATTGTTTTGCTGATTAGTCTAACCAAAACAACATCTTCCCTATGATTTTTAGACCAAGGAGATAGTACTTCAATGCTAGGGACGACACTTAAAGAAATGAAATATTTGCTGTTTCTATAATTACTGATTGTGATCTGATGCAATGTTTTCTTAAGGTTCGAAATTATATCTTCAGGAGAGAACCATTCAACCCATGCTGTATTTTTTGTAATTTCTTTGATTAGACGATCTGCAAGCTCATTCCAGATTATATTGGAATGACCAGGTACCCACAGGAAAGATATTTTTTTGATTTTGTTTGATTAGAGTTCCAACTTTAGATGCTATACGTTGAATAATTTTTTGGCGACTGGAGAGAAATATTCTTCAATGATGTGAGCGCCGAGTAGCTATCTGTAAGAATCAAACAATCTTTTCCAGTAACAACGAGAACATTTTGTGCGTCAGCAATGGATTAACTTTCTACAGTAAAAATGGAATTGACAGGAGGGACTAGGAACATGAATTTATGTTTAGAAGAAAAACCAGCAATTGTAGTGCGCTGGAGAGTTTTGGATGAATCAGTAGCAATGATAAAATGATAATTAAAGAAATTAGAAATGCATTCATTAAAGTTATTTTTACTTTTAGTCAAGGGTAGATTTTTATTCTGAAATTTAAAATCCATAAAAAAATTCAAAGTGATTAGAGTTAGTCGATGGGTTTTCAGGGAAGGTGATAATTTGTCTAGTATAGGCGTTTAACCACTTTTCTTACTTATTTCATTCAATACAAACACGTGCTGAATATTATATTTTTCTAGGTTTAATTTGCAGTAAGAGTTAAATTAATCCTTTAGTTTTGATTTTGGAAACTGGAAAAGATATTTGAATACATAGGGCAGTTCTCGAATGGTAGGGTATTTCTGAGAAAAAAACTAATCTTTTATTTGTTTATTTTAATATCCTATAATTTACTGAGTCAGCACCAGTATCTGAGATTTTTTCTACTTTCTCTCATTTTTCTTTATTAAAGTAAAATTTATTATTTGCTTTGTTTGTGATTTATATAACACGAGATAGTGCCTTGTTTATACATACCGTATTGACATTCTCTGAATCCTATTAGCTTCTTCTCAGCTGTCTAAATGTTGTGATTCGCCTTACTGACATATAATTATGCAATGAAGATTATCTGAGCGCTTATTGTTTATATCAATCGATACAATGTCATTTTGTACATGTTATATCTTCATGTTTTCTGAACGTAGTAGAGCGCCCAATTGACCAAATGTAAAAAATGATGAGCTTCATGTTGCATTTCATGTACGCAGTTTCACCAACCTACAGCATATAAACATATTACGCACGTATTGTCCCAAAGAATTATTAAAAACTATCTGCAGGAGACATCCTGCTTTTCCCCCTTAAATTAGCATTTAGACTTGCATATATTTAATATAATTTGTAATTCTATATTTAATTATATAGGTCGACCGCTACTATCCTAACGCTGAACTCTGTCATTTTCCACCCATCTTTACCAGCATCTTTGAATCGCCTCGACTCAAATGACGAGCGATTTTCCTATTTGTCCAACCGGCCTCTTTCAATCCAATGATACGACCTCTGTCAAACTCTGACAGTTGATCATAATGAGCACGAACCCTGAGGAGAGGCATTTTTTAAGTTGTTGAAAGGTAATCTGAATCGCAATCAAACCGGAAGTTTTAACAACCGTCTTCATCTTCATCTTCATCTTCATTAAAAGGATTGTCGGAGCACCCGACCTTTAGAGAAAAGGTCTATCTCCTTAATGATGTGGCTGTTAAAGGCTATTTCTTTTGATATACTACCATGACTTAAGGATTTAACAGAGCGAATTTCAATTTGTTTCTGTAATTTTGGTGAAGCAACGTTCCTGATTGGCTAAGAGTTTGTGACTTTGGCGGATAAGGCTTCCTATTGGCTAAAACTTGGGAGAGGGTGAGGGAGTACGCTGCCGAAAGCGATCAGGGAAATTTTTAACTGTTGTTTCTGACAGGATGAAAATTTGTATAGAAAATTAATATCGGTAGATGGCGCCATGATCTTGAAAAAGGTAGTTTGAGTTAAAGAAGTGCACCTAAAAGGTTAGAGGATGACATTTTTGGGTCTTCTAATTTTGGGATCTGGGTTGTATTTGGGTATGTTTTTAATGGCCGAGTTATCAATATCATCTAGGTTTTTGAAAAAGGTAGTTGCAATCTTGTTGATAAAACTTTTAAGTGTTGGGTAGTTAATTGCGTGATGAATATCAGTGTTTGAAGAACTGCTCCTTATATACATCTTTTGGATGCGCAGTTCTGATGCGCTAGAGATCAAAATACTTATTCATTGGACACCAAAATTTCCTCATTTGCATATCTGGTCAAAACACTCATGCATACGAAAAAAAAACGATCGGATGATTGCTTCTTGGTGCGTCGATCTTATTTTTATAGAGTGTATTTTTTAAAATAAAATGATAAAATGTAAAAAATTCGTAAAAAGTTTTCTTTATTATTTTTTCTTGAAAATAAAAAATACGTCTACAATATACAACTATATGAAAAGAGTTATTGTATAGAAGACACTATCGACGTAGAGAAAACATGGAAAATAATAAATTATATGTTAATTCTTATAAAACCCTTTCATTTCAAAAATTAAGAAAAAGAAAATCATTATTTCTTTGACAGTGGTTCCATGAAGAATGTTACAACTCCCTTCGTTTCTAGTAGGAACTTTGATGAAATAATTTCCCAAGGATTCTTCTCTGTTCTTCTCTCGAATTTCTAGGACCAGATGTAGATGATTGTGTTGTCTGTTATTTTCAAACTCGCATGTGTCTCGCTCGTGTCAAAGCATTCTTGGGGGGGGGAGGGGAGAATAAATTGAACTTTGTATTGATTGCGCCAGTGTGATATGGCATACTAAATGAAGAAATGTATGCTTTTTTCGTGGAGGCTATGTAAAATGAAAGTAGAAATTGTATTCAAAAAATTATACAAAAAAATAAACTCTTTAATAAAAATCAAAAGTTAATTTTAAAAAAATCGACATTTTAGCCAAAACCCGATTTAAAATGGTCCCCTTGCTAAAGTAATTTTTTAATAAGAATTGCAATAACGAGCAGGAATTGAGATATTTCTAATGGTGAATAAGCTCGCATGTGCAAACGAAAATTTAATATAATTCAGATACAAACAATGTAGAATGCGGAACAGAAACGATTATGTTTGTTGAAAAAGCTGGGGAAATTTATATACAAACTTATTTTTTAATGTATTTATAAAAGCGTGAAAAATATACAAATTAAACATTCAATTCTACATGATAAGTCGAAATATGTACATGTAAGTGTATATTTAGAGTTAAAAATTAATGCAATTTATTCAAAAAACAATCAAATCTTGACTCTGGATTCAATTACCTTGACTCCTAGGCAAATTTTTTTTTCAATTCAACCCTCCCCCTCCCAAATGAGTATTTTCCCATCAGTGCAACTGGTTTTTTTAAACTCACTCACATACAATGGCGAGTCTGGCCCGCACATCGAACAACTAAATTTTAAATTAAGTGAAATAATTAAGTAATTGAAAATGTAACAAATCAAAACGCCTCAATATCTCCAATACCTTTTTTGTTATTCATGGAATTAAAATAATAATAATTGTCCAAAATGAAAAGTGTCATCAAATTAGGTTGTTAAGTAAATTCGTGTGTCACGAGGTTAATGTTTTATAAAAACGTTCTTGACAACAATTTTAATTTTCGTTTAATCAAGAACTTTTATACAAAAAATATAAAAAATTTAGAAACCTTCAAATAATATAATTTTTGCAGGGAAAAGAAAGAGAGAGAGAGAGAGAGAGAAAGGAAGAAAATTGTTCTGATGAAACACCTATTTTTAAAAAAATATAAACCACTGGATTATATTCACGTAGTTAAGGTCCAGGACATTTTTTTTTTGTGATTGCAGTATCCTCATGCCAACAACGAAAGCTCATTCTACGCATTGAATGTTGCTTCATTTGATTTCTTTTCTTTTTTACATTGTCATTCTTTCTCATCTGTTTGATATTAATCCCATTAAATCATTTTATTCCTATCATCTCTGTTACTTTTCTCAAAATTCGTCTACCTGTTTAAAAACTCTTTTATCGATATGCTATTGTGGTGTGATTATTTTGAAAGCAAAGCAACTTTTAAAGTGATAGCATGACTGGCTGAAGATTGTAAGTCCATCTATAAACACTAGCATGCATAAAATCTTGAGACGCCAAAATTTCAAATTTATGGATTATTTGCTAGGGCAATGACGTTTGTAGCAAAATCGTAATGTTTTATCTTATCAGATAAAATGATAGAAAATTTTTAAAAATCTGCAAATCATTATTCAGGAATTCTGCAATTAAAGCAACACCTTACAAAAGAATACTTAATGTAAAACTTTTATTAAAAATAGTCGGAAGTGTTTTGAGGGTTGACGACAGGAAATGGAATGGACAGGAGGAATGACTGGTAGTCACATGCCTGAAGAAGAATTAAAATATTCTTCGAAAAAAATAATTGTTCCAAATCTATGAAAAATACACAGACTTTATTATAGTGTCTTTGGCTGCAAAAGAATTAAAAGGAAGATTTAATTTATTACGTTATGTCAACAGAGCATTTTTAAAATGAAATCCATTCACCGCAATTTTTTTATACTAATATTTATTAAAAATAACGGAGGATTTCATTCTGATTACAGATTATCTGTGTTTGTTACATTCCATTTGGCTTTAGTTATTCATAGAGTTATCGATGATTCAGTACCTACTAAATATGAATATATATTAAAAGGACAGGATACTTAATTTGTAGCTTTTGAACTAAATAGGGGATCTAATAGGCGAACAGTCCAACGTACATCAAAAGGTCCTCAACAGCATCAAGTCTGGTACAGGCACAATATTTCTCTTAGATTCACCAGGGGGCACTGGAAAAACCTTTCTCTTAAATTTTCCTTCTTTCAAAGGTCAGAAGCAATAAAGGCATTGCCTTGGCAATTGCATCTTCTGGAATAGCTGCAACGTTATTGGAGGGTGGAAAGACAGCTCATTCTGCTTTTAGAATACCCCTTAACCTCAATTACTCAAAGACCCCAATGCGAAGTTTTTAAAAGATTGCAAACTTATTATCTGAGATGAGAGTACTATGGTTCATAATGCAGGATTCGAGACACTTAATGCAACTCTCAAAGATCTAAGAAATTCTGATGAAGTAATAGGAGTAATTGTTCTACTAGCTGGAGATTTTCGTCAAACATTACCGGCTGTACCTGGAGAAACATGTGTAAATGAAGTTAAAGCATGCATCAAATCGTCGTATCTATGACCTAAAGTGCAGAAACTTTGTTTGAATAATAGTATGAGAGTTCATTTACATGGAGATGCATCAGCAGAATTGTTTTCTAATCTTCTCCTTAAAATAGTGGACGGAACATATCCTGAATGTGCTGTCAAAATTATTATACCCCACGAACTCTCTACGGTGGTCACGGAGTTTCCAGATCTCATCGCCAATATTTATCCTGATATTGCTGATATAAAAAATGAGCCAATTGAAGGACTTAATGAGTATGTAATCGAAGCTACGATAATTACTGGATGTGCTCGAGGGGAGTTGGTTTTAATACCCCGCATTCCACTAACTCCGTCGGACTATCCTTTTGAATTTAGTAGAGTACAGTTTCCTGTAAAAGTTTTGCTTTGCAATAACCGTTAATAACTCTCAAGGACAGACATTAAAAGTAGCAAGGATAGATTAAAGAGAAGACTGTCACACAATAAATTGTATGTAGCTTGCTTCAGAGTCAGTTCATCAAGCAGCTTAATAATTTTAGGACCAGAAAGAAACCCCAAAATGTTGTATACAAAGAAGTTCTTGCTTAAACATAGGTATAACAATAAAATGTGGATGCCCTGCGTTTGCAAAGAAAATCGATACTTTAAAAGGATCTGTTAAGGACTAGGGCATGTGTATAAGGAGTCCAGGGTCCCTGGGACCCTCTCAAAATTAGAAAAAATTATAGGTAATAAGTAATTATTATGGGGGATTTTTGTAACTAGGTGTACCAAGCACTGTTATCCTCTGCTAATTCCATTACCCGAGCAATTCCGGGTGCGGGAATGCTGGTTTCTTATACGAAGAATGGGTCCGCGATGACCTGGTGGTAAGGAATTCGCAACCGGTAAGTTTTAGGTTCGAGACCAGGTTCTACTGAAGACACTTCGTGTAAGCGGGTATGGTGCACGCTAAATCCGTCAGGGCCAAACGTCCTTTCGTTGGTATGGCGTGGATTCTTATAGAGGGGGTCAGCTCAGGTGTCGTCCTCGTCATCTGACCACGGCTCAAAATTATGACGTCCGTCCCAAAATAGTTCTAGTTTTGCTTTGAAACGAGACGTTAATATAACTAAAATAAAATTAAAAAAGATTTTATGTAAAGATGTGCCCTCTTTAATTCTGCTATCGGGTATCAGTTCCAACAATGAACGCTGTGAGTGATTATCGATTCATTGACTGTTCTGCAACTTTTGATACGCTTTTTTACAAAAATCTTTCAAAACAATGCGTTAACTGAAATTAGCATTTTTACGCTGCTATTTGTTATTGAATGTTTGAAAAATCGCACTATGCAGCGTGTTTTTATTGAGAATACTAAACAAAGAAGCAATTTGAAAAGATAGGAACTTAACGCTTAATTTACATACGTAGTTATTCTGACACTTGGTAGCTATACACCGGGAGGCATATTTAATGCCTCTCTGCATGCTATGTGTGTACCTTCAACACCGTTGTTCCGTCATCACCCTTGTCTCATAGGATGCATTTTCAATGTTTGCATATTATGGGAAGGCTAAAGTAATTACGGAAAATGTGCTCATTCTGTTGTTCTGCATATAAAATCATTACATTTTTATGATTTCGCTCTGCGTGTCTCTGTTTCATAAGATTAGACGAAAACTCTTATCTTAAATTTCCTTTGCATGCAACATCACTCCTTTTCATATGAACCTTCGACCGGCTACTCCAACCTCCCTGAGGCTCACGGGAAGAGTCGAATGACCCGACTGCCGCAACAACACTGGCTGGAGCAGCGGCTGAGTGTCGGGGG
>JAOUZG010031957.1:3277944-3295305 GCA_026289955.1 Argiope argentata | reverse complement strand
TGAGTGTGGCGATGGTCATAGATTGATCAGCTTCTAAATTTAATTCTGTGGCCAATACGAATAAATCTTCGCGTCTACTTTTGCCGAGATAGGCCATTTTAAAATTTAAATTTAATCTTAGTAAGCAATTAAAGAAATTAACGAAATTGTCGCGTGTTCAGAGAGTAACAATAATGTCGCTATAGTATGGCAAATTTTGTTTTCTCATTTATCAAAATTCTTAAGAAAGAATAATATTGCACCAAAATACAAATATACGATGAAATATGGAAATTTCATTCATTCGGAAATATTTTAGACTAGTAACGTGTAAATTAGACAAACTAAAATGTCTAATAACTCAAACTATCTCAATTATTAATTTCAACTGGAAAACAAAATACTTTTACAAAAACATTTAATACATCAGTGGCCTCATTTTCTTGTAATAAAGAGAAAGAGAGTTTGAAAGTAATAAAAACTAAATAATAAAAATCTTGTTTTAAAAAACTGTGATAAAATTTTGTTAAAATGTGAAAAAGAATTTAATCATCAAAGTTCTTTAGATAAAACCAAACGCTCTAACTAAAATAGAAGTTAATTACTACGAAAGAACTTTATTATTATTATACTACACCATTAAAAGCAAGCACATGTTAAAATCATTAATCAGATTCTAAAAAAGAACACACGTTTGAATGAGAGGCATAATCTAAACACTTAAGTAGCTTTTTATTTAGGATCAGTCCCTGAGAGCGAAAGATAAATAAATTTTTAATGAAGCGTCAGTGAGAAAATCGAAATCGAAACTAAAGAGTTATGCATATCTGGCGAATGCCACTTAAGAAACAATATAGAATAGGATGAATCAATTCTTTTTTTAAATGAAAATATAAAAATATAACAATTTGAATATTTTCCCCGATTTCCTTAATGTTTAAAAGATATACTTATGTAGCGTATTATTATGCATCACAAATAGAAAAATAATATATATATATATATATATATATATATATATATATATATACTCGCATGATACTTAAAAATATGATCACATACAATTTAAAAATATATGAATTATTTCTTTTACACAGCTGAAATCATTTTCATAAACAAGGCTGAAGTTCTGAAATTCTTCGGAAGATTCTTCTTCAACGAAAATAATAGAAACAGTACCTCATATCACGGTTTCTCGCTGGCGTTGTTGATGGTTTCACTGGTGGTTTTAAGATGTTTTAGTTGTTTCCTTGAAGATCGACGGAAACACTGCTGATCGCCGCTGTAGAAAAGATTTCTGAAGTGGACGTAAACTGTTACTTTTCATCTATAGACCATCTGGAGGGGCTTTTGAGAGCAGCTTGAATGATGAGATGACTCCACTTGGGCCGGGCAGGAATGTGTTGTTAATTGTTAGTAAAGAGAGGCAAGCAGCGCGTTTAAAAATTCAGAAAGTTTTTTGCATCTTAGGCATTAAGCCAATTTCTTTCTTCTTTTTTTAAGGGATAGTAATTCAAAATAATCGGATACTTAAAGAAGATTTTTAAATCAATCCCGGCTGAGCCCCCATTATTTCTGTGGGAGTCTAAATAAATCTTCGAAAAAAATTAGACTCTTCAGATAGCAGGGTTTTAGTGGCATGATGTCAAGGGGTTTTTTAAATATTTATGGGTCAGTTTCTAAACCAAAATTAAAATAATACAAACAAAGGATGAAGAGACTTCTTTAGAAAAAAATAAAAATATATATTTAGAGTTAAAGGGGAAAATTTACAGGTGGAGTATTTAGAGGGAAATATTAAAAAGAATTAAAAGATGGAGATATTTAAGAATCAGAAAGTTAGATTATTTCCTCTAGGAGGACATTAGAGGTAGGGAAACATTATGACTGAAAATATATATTACCGCGTATCCGCTGAGCTTTGCGGGAGTCGCTGACGCGTGAAGACAGACGTTTTCTCTTGACGAAAGTTAGTGGGGCCTCTGCCTCAAAATTAATTGGGACAGACTTTCAAAAGACCGATAGATGGCGTTGTTCTGGAATGCTAAACTAATTAAAATTTATCTTCCTCTGGGAAATGATCTAACCATTACAACTCTTGCTGACTCCACTTGTATGTATATATATATATATATATATATATATATATATATATATATATATATAGTTAACGTATTTTTTTCATATACAGTTTATACTATATAAACTATTTACGAATTTCGTTTGGCTAAAGAAAGAATATTGTACTATTTAAGTCTATATAGCTATGTATACATTACATACATTTATAAACCGTATATGGAAATACATGTGCAAGTTAGCTATAAGAAGTATGGAAAAAAAGAATACTGTAATTGTGCACCATATAGAGTTTAAGAAGTATGGATAGGAAGAATACTGTACTATTACAGTATATATAGCTATGTGCAGTTGTGTATGGAAATATATACACAGTTTAGCTATAAGAAATATGGAAAGAAAGAATACTGTAATCACAACACTGTGAGATTTTTATATAAAATAAATATTTTTCTGGAATGTTATCTGTTTGTGAATACGAAAACACAAGCGAAAGGAAGTGTGGGTCGGTTTTGCATCAGAAAAACGTATTGATTTCGTAAAAAAAAAAAAAAAGAAAAGAAAAGAAAGAAACCGTGGACTTTGTTCGTTGGGGAATCAGATACGCTCAGAATCCTAGTTGTTCCATGGTAATCAGGCATATGATTCCATACTCTGTTTATTCTATTATCACAAAAATTTTGGAGAAAAGAATAGACCGGAAAAAGTCCTCATTTGTGTTCTAATCTCCTCCATGCAGAGCGACACTAAGATAAGAGACAGATAAGGCGACTCTTTTGCTGATAATTGGAATTCATTGGGGAATCGTGATGACTATATACTGTCGTTTTCTAAATTTACTGTACGTTTAGTTCTTAGATGATGCTAATGGTTCCTGTGCTTGGTAAGTTACTATTCAAATACGGAACAAAACTAAGATTTCCTTTTATAAATTGTTTCAGCATGAACTTTTAAATAAATATTTATGTTATTCTTAGTTTTTAAAATAATCCTTGAATTATAAATTTTGATAAGTTCGATAAATAATTCATACCGAATGAAAAAAAGTATTAAAAATGTTAAAAAAAAATATACTGAGAAAATCTAGATCCCACAAAAGGGATATTTTGTAGTACTATGCAATAGAAAAAAAAACTTAAATATATTTTGTACGTTTAAAATTATTATAAAATCTCGAAGTATTTCAATTAACGTGACAAAAAATTTAAAAAGCTTTATTGATTGTTTCCATGAGGCTGTAGAGATTGAAATTTTCAATTTTTACTTATAATTCCATTATTTACTAATGACCACTTCATTATGCCTTGAAGGGTTTTTCTAAACATATTTATTTTACATAATTGTGGCGGAATCCTTCCCAGACCGATCTTTTTTAATGCCGAACCGCTATTGGTTTTGTACAATTGTACATGAGTTTCGTTTTAATGCAGTTAGCAGTTACTAATAGCATTGAGTACATCCTACTACTATTAATTGATTAAAATTCCTTTTACATTGTAAATGTAGTTATAGGCCTTATACAGTTATCCATGAGTTTCGTTTCAATGCAACTGGTTTCTGCTAAATGTATTGAGTGCATCTTACTACTACTAATCGATTAAAATTGCCTTTTCATGGCAAATATCGATTCCACACAAAAAGGTTTCTTCTGTGTTTCATTTTTTTCCTGACGACTGAGCTCTCTCGACAGGACAAGAAGCGGCGAGGCGGGATTTCGTCGGCAGTTATCGGGACGCTCAGCGGGAGCTGCAGGGCGTCTCCTCCGTCGAACTCATGCGGGAGTCCATTCTACGATCCATCTCTTCCTCGGTAAGAACTCTTTCCATTCCGACACTGTCGTTATTTCACTTATAACTTATATAGAAATTTTTAATTTTAAAAATAAGTTTATGATGTTACAGCGAAAATGATATTTATTTGTTTTCATTAATAACTTTTGCTATAACATAACTAATTTATGTAGGTTGTTGCATAGGGTAGAGTAAATTTTAAAAAAAAAATCGAATTAAATAAACAATTAATTTATTCAGATGAAATAGAATGAAACATTTCACTATTTATAGAGAGGGGATAAAACAGTTTAAATGAAGAGCGTGATTCACGCGTGAGATGGGGATCTAAACGGCCATGGCCAAAAGAGGGTTTACTTCCGTTTGTCCTTTAAAACAGAGCACATAAACAACGTCAGATTACCAACTCGCCAGAGTATCCGAATAGATCACTGAAGGACCACCCTCGCCGAATCATCACCCGACTCCACCCCTCGCCGGAAGAATGGACTCCCATTGGGCTATACCTCTAGCTCCCGCACCCTCACCCAGAGCGTTGGTCTGATACGAAGGACTGAAGATCAGTATAACACAGCTCTCCACACATACAAGGGTATTTGCAACTCCATGGACTTCACATACCAGGATAATGGGGATAGCCTTGCTTCGCAAGGTGGCTGCCCCGGTCAAACTTTCCCAGTATTCGACGTCAGATCTCATACGTCCGTTCTCGGCGGAAGAATCGGTTGTTCTTTTCTTAGGCACCCCGACGTTATATAAGCGCGAACTTTTTCCATTGGATATTATTGGATATTAAAACTCAGCTAGATCTCATTTGACATGATTGACGTTGCCATCTCTTATAATCAAAATTAAGTAAACATTTTAATTAACTATTATCTTTGAAATGAGTTTACTGTTCATAATATTACTTACCACATTAATTTTATATAAATTAATTATCTGATTAAAGCACTGCAAAAGATTTATTTACAACATTGCTATAGAAGAATATTTCATTTTTATGGTATATTATAACAGTTTAATTTAGATTAATAATACAGGAAATTGAATCTAAACTAATCTAGTTTTTCTTACGAATGTTTAATGCGTTCAAGTTTCGAAGTATAGAGCAGATTCAACCTAAAGTCTAATTCTTTCCTTTTTTCCTTTAACAAATCCAGAACAATGGCCTCTTCAATTCTGTATCTAAGCTCTGACAAATAACAAATAGTGGCTCAATGCCGATCTTGCATGAATCACCAAAGAAAAAAATATCGAATATTAAGTAGAATATGTAGGCCAGCGAAAAGAGAGTATTATCTCCTCTATTGGTGTGCTTCACGTCAAAGAGAAATATATTTATCACCAGAGTTTAAATAGTGCAACACCAGGCAAATGATATAAAAAGAACATCTTTAATAAACTAAATTTTCTGCTTCCTGGAGCATACATAGGACACACCAATTTAACGTAAGTTCTTCACATTTAAAAATACAATCACAATAAATATAACAGTTCAACTAAATAACAATCAATTACAATTCATCCTGAAGTACACCGTATCTTTGGTTCCATAATAATCGAACCAAGAAGGTCATTTCTGTGTGACAGCCCTGTTTGGTTTGAATACCCAACAGTCTCGACCAATCCTCCAAAGGTTTTTTCAAGGCGCTTAACAGCTGTCCTTAAAACAAGATGACAAATGTAGAGAAAGATGAGAAGGAAGGTCAGAGATCGACCACCTGTGGATTAGGGCCAATTGTTTCGAAGATGCCAGTTCGGAGAATTTTGAATTATGTTATAGACTCATTCAATGGTGGTCGACTGTACATAAATAGAAATCTTGACCAATTCAATGGTGAGGAACTTGTGCATTCAACCACTCTCATGCACAGAGATTCTAATAATGAGGTTTCTATTCTATTGTTAAATATAGATTCACGCTCTACTAATTCGGAAAAGAGCACTCTTTCAACATGTTCAAATAAGCTATTCCCACCGCTGTAGTTCCAATGAAAGTTAATAGTTCGCCCACTCGATGTCGGGATACATCGCAGAAATCGTTTCATTTTTGGTGGTGGAGAGGAGGAATCTCTTTTGTATTACCCGAGTTCGTGAGGATATTCCGACCCCGAGATACGAACATCATAAATACGTAACTTTCAACTGAGAGGAAAAATTGTCTCATGGCCGAACGTCACAAGGTCAAGAGAGCCATCTTCCCGCTCGAACACATCAAATGCTAAGTTAATGCATACAAAGCTTGTATTAACTGCAACCAGTGTGGAAATATGTAGAAACGTGTTTTTGAAACTTCCCACACTGTTGTCATTGGCAACTGAAGATAAAGGTTTGATTTCCAATCAGGACTATGTTGATAAGATGCTCTTGCTCGTTCAACACTATGTACAGAAACTTTTCTTGCCCACGACTTTTGCTTTAACAAATACATTCCGTAAATTCTCAAATTCTCTGTACTATCGGCAGATGCTTCCGTCATGCGGCGATCTCAATTAAATTAACGAAGCGCACACTGAACTGAAATTACAAATTCGCATGCACCATAAAATAATAATACTTACACTTATTTTATTAATTATCTCTATCCACTATTCTGACACGTTTATGTTATTACTATTCAAATTCATAACTGGTACATTCTTTCATCCTTTTATGGACATCTTGTGGTTTTGATTTAAAATATTAGTAAAATTATAAAGCTTTATGCACGAATTGACATCGGAATAAATCTCAATTGTTCTCGAGTGATCATGTTCTGAAAATGAATAGCGATATTCTTTTTTAAAGAAGAATGCAAGAAATTCTCGAAATTGGATTTTTATTTAATATTTATCTGAGACTTTTTACAGACATTAAACCTCATCGGGGGCGGGGACGTCAAAAATGAGGGTGAGCGGCTTCCGGTATGGTAGTTTGCTCTCGCCATCTTGATGGGTACAGAAATAGGGGAGGTCGGTTGCCTCCCATCGATGACGGGATGTACTTTTACCGTGGACTATGATGATGGCCTATAGGACTCAACCCTAGTTCCCGCCAATATTGTCTTGATGATTCCGTCCTTCTAATTTATCCGTGTGCCTTAGGATGATTCTAATAGCTGGTTAAGGTTTTCTGACATTCAATGGTCAATAACTTGCTAGCACAAATTACGGATATTAAGAATTCCGAGTGTAAAACATCGTTGTTTTGGATCTTTGTCCATACCTTTTTTAGAAACGGACCGGATTTTTCAAGTCTGATTTTTTGTGTATGTGTGGGCTGTGATCTTTATTACTGGAGTTTCAAGCAAAACCTTTTTAGTATATTCAAGTGTATGTACTAGCAGACAAATCAAGGACAATTCTTCTTCTTGTGTACAGCTGATGTTAGGATTGCAAAGGAGATCAAACATTTCTAAGTTATGTAAGATTAAGTACGTAAAATATTATGTTTTTTTTTTCAATTTACGAAATTACAGTACAGGAGAGTCATTAAATAACTTTCCTTGTTTGGCTGTATATAAAGCTAAAACGAATGATGGAAATTAAAATACATTTCATATACAGACTGTGGAAACCATGGAAAGATGAATTCCATAAAAAGATACTAAAAGTATTTAGTCCTAAAACTAGTGCTAAAAGAAGTATTGATGCTGGTGTCCCATGCGAATGGGGAAATTTACATAAAGACATGGATTAAGTAAAATTACTTTCCTTGTGAAAAGGAAAGAGCAAACAACTTGTTAAGCAATTCGTTCCTGATCGTTGTTAGTGATTGACTGTTGATATGTGCAGAATGTAGGCATTACCTCACCTTAGGGTGCTTTACTGATAAAATATTCTACACTAGACAGAGTAATGCCGTGGTGACTCTTAAGCAACCCTACTCGTTTTGAAAGGGAGCACAATACGGGCTGTTATGAACATCGAAATTGACACGCAGCATTGGAGAACATTATAAACTACATGCAATAAGTTGTAAACAGGGAAGATCAGCACTTTGAAAATGTTGCACGGCATCCAGGGGACCCTAATATTGATGAATAAAAGATTATTAGCTGTGAATTTCCTGCATTCATTCGTAAATGTACACCCATATCACCAATATTTGCCCTATCGGAAATTTTTGGTATTATTTTTTTATATGAAATTCATTTTCCTATGCCTTCCATAGTGTTATATGAAATGTGGTTTCATTTTGTTCATTCATGTAAGCTACAGATACCACGAAAGAGTTATTTATATCACCCTGCATGTTTGAAAAAAAATTATTCCTCGTGCTCTAAGATGAAGTGTAAGCATTGTATTGAACATAAGTGACTTGATGAGTTTCACTCAAATAAACATCCTAAAACGAAAAATAATCCAATTTATCGATTTCGGATAATTGTATTCATAAAATCAGAGCCTGAGTTAGAAAATTTATTAAAATATTCATGCATTTCAATGAAATCACCATGGGAATTTTCATAACCTCTTTCTTAGACTTGACATTAGTTCCAGTTATCAAATTTTCTTGAGTAAATTAATGCTGTTTTAATATGTATTGGATTCTTATAGCCAAAATGACTCCATGAAGACCTATGTGAATCTCGTGTCACTTTACATACTTGAGCCGGAAGATTGAAAGAACTGTTGCAGTTGCATTACTAACCCTCCCCCTTCCTCCCAAAGAAAACGACAGCTCCATGAAAATTAACTACGAAATCAATAAAAAAGACGCTTAAGATCATATATATAAAAAAATTTAAAAGCTAAAAAAAAATAAAAGAAAAAGCTTTGATAAATCAGATGTTGAAAACTGTCAAATAAGCTCACCAGAAATAGCATGCCCAGTTCTTCCCAGGCCAATAGTGCCCACAGGAAAGAAGAATGTATGTTTTTTGATAGCACAGTTGACAGATTATTAAAAACAGTAACTAAGGTACGTCCAGGATCTACTGATAAAGAAGAAATAATTCTCAAATTGGCAATAATCAGAATTTCTCAGTTAATAAACTACAGGAAAAATAAACTCTGAAATCGTATTCCTCCTAGAATAGAAGAAAATGACTAATGTTTTAAACATCTACAATGAAAAAGCATTACTGTATATCAGAGCAAAAATGAAAAACATTTTGAAAGAAATCATCAGCTACGATCAGTTTTTACACACTGCGAGAAACTTAAAGATTCAGGGAAATGTATTAAACGCGGGGCGTGCGCTCAACAGTAAGAATTCTGAAATTTAAAAAAGGGCAAAAGAACTAGTCTGTATTAACTGCAATGTAAAAAGGAGTATATAGCTGTTTGAAATTATGCAAAACGTATTCTAAATTCCAAAATAAAGAACGTCATCTCTCATATGCTAAGAAATAAATTAAATTAGTAAAGAATTAACACCAGAATAATAGCAACGCAATCCCCATTAAACTTTAGCCCAGATACAAGAGAAACTATTATTTGTCTCAAAATTCAAAGAATATCAATACAATATAAAAATTAAAACTATATACAGGTTTTTTCACATCTAGTTATTCTCAATTCGTAATTATAGAATAAGCTTATTTTCGTATAGCCGGGCAGATATAATTCCTCTGAATACTCTTTGCTCGAAGATTAATAGAATCTATAAATTAGATGTAAAGACTTCTTCCCGAATTTCTTTCAACAAGCATTTTTGAGTTATCATGATTATAAGCAGGTAAATTACAAAACACACACACACAAAAAAAAACTTCACAGGGATCTAAAACGTATTGAGTTTTTAAAATCTCGAGGTGAAATTTTTGACGACTGCAATACATTCTCTATACCTCGTATAAATGAAACTAAAACATTCCAACTTATAAATCTTTTAAATTTCGAAAGTCTTTAGTACAGACATGTTTTTCTTAATCCATTTTTTACATCAAAAAGTCAAATAAAAAATGAAACTTTCGTGGTGCAAATAAATTATCTTGCATACGCACCAATTCAAGAATAATGTATTAAAGAATAATTTATGAAAACTACTAAATTTCATTTCACAACTAAGCAATTTAGACACTGAATTTGTTTTTCTTCCCTACAAATGAACAAAATTCATTCATTATATTACTAAAAAGTTGGGACAACTAAATAACTTCAAGCCCACTAACTCCTGACATTTGAAATTGTGAAAAATTAAATTTTAAAAATTTAAAAAATAAAACCTAGTCAGTGTGAATGTATTTACTCATAATTTAAGCTAATATAGCCCAGAGGGAATTGTTTATTTAAAATTTAGAATATACATTTTTCAGTTTATGTACGCAATTATTGAAGATTCTTCAGCTGTCTTCATTCTGCTCCAGTTTCAATATGAAACTGATGCTCCATTTTTTAAATTTTATTTCTCAAAATATTTTTCTGCTCAAATAAATAATTCTGCATGCGAATCAAGAATTAGAATTTGTTTCAATTTCATCCTCTTTTCTTTATATGATATTGACATTTTGATCGTTTTGTATAAGTACCTCCAGTTAACGTACTTTAGATACGTTTAATTACCTCCTCGTAATCAATATCTTCATCTAACAAAAATCAGATGACGTTTTTTGACTTGACGGAAAGAAAATGTCTCTTTTTTTTCTTTTGTTGCAAGTTTGAAAGATATTTGCTAGCTGCATAGGCGCGTCTCAGGAATCGGTCGCGACCTTCGTAATGTATTACGAAGGACGCCATCGGTGCACGGATTGCACCCAACAGATCATGGCAATAGTATTCGACTACTAATGGTTTTCTTTCATCTCAGTCTAATCATATTTTTCGACTTCACGGAAAGCTCATTACTTTATTTCATGGTCAAAGAGAGGAACCACATTTGTCTTCAAGTTTGCTCTCTGAATGGGCGAGGAGTCTCCGAATTTGGTGTCTGGAGTACAATCAACAGAGCAAGGTAGTAGCCATTCATTAGAGTTGGCTTTCATTCTTCTGGATCCAATGTCATTTTTTAATTTCATGGAAACCACATAAATCCATTCCATAGTCACTGCTTGCACACATTTGTCTGAAAGCTTTTTCGCTGAAAGTTTGCGTTTCAAAACTTGACATTTGTGTCACAACCAATAGATCAGTGTTATTAGTACCGATATATCTGTTACATACAGAGAAGGTCAACATGAAAAGTACTACAGCATCAGAATTGACACTTTCAGAAACAGGATTCGTTTATCTTCTAGTAATCAACATCATTTTTAACCGACTAATCAGGAAACCGATGTTGTCCTTTTGTCTTTTTGGAAGCATAGTTATCCATTTTGTTTGCGGAGCTCAATCAAACTTTCTCGTTGCAATTTAAACAACTATTTCTGCTTTAACGTATATAATGGAAAAAATCTGCAGTATAGGCTATTTCTAGAACATTTTTTTTTTTCAAATATGAGATATATAATAGTTTTATGATGAAGTAGAACTATCATTTACGGAAGAGGAGGAGGAGGGGAAATCTACTTCAAATGGCATTTTTGAAGCTCTAAGTTTGAGGATATTTTATACAAAGTGATTAAATCATACCATGATTGAATGGAAGATTAGGAAACTGGGGAATAATACAAATCTTCCTCAACATACATGTTAGAGCAAAGATAGTCGGCAATGGTATAATAGGTGTATCTGCAGAAAAACCTTCTCCGTCTTTTAAAAAACCGTCTGCGATTCAATTTTAAAAATATCAAGGGTTTTTTCTACAAAAAAGAACAAGAAATCCTTCACCAATTTACGTCCTTAAAATAATGACATGTGATGTTTCGTGTGTCTACTACAGTGTTAACGCTGTGTTGTGTGAAGCTCAGTTTTTGCGAATACTATAACTAACAGAATCCTTTTTTTAAAATTTAAACTAAAGCAAAATTTTAGCATTGTTATTGGTAGAGGTAATTTTCCTTTTTATTGTTCTATTTCCCCTAACAATCATAATGAGGGATTATGGCAATATTTCTAAGGAAAAAAGGTTCAATTAAAAAATAAGTAAACTTGCACTAGGAAATTCTTATTTTGCTCTTTGATTGGTTTTTAATAGAGATTGTCAACAAATTAGTTGCCAAATTTTCTTACTAGATAATTTGGTATACGTGTGTGTTTGAGAGTTTCTGTGTGCATATGTAAATGGATGACTATTAATTTACATTTTTGAGACGCTTTGCCTATGTTATACGCCAAACAACCTTTCAGTGACAGAAGGATGACCTTATTTATGGGAATAAGACATTAGCAGACAAATAAATATTTCTACTGGCACAGTAATAAGTTCTATTTGAAGGATACTTCAATTATAAGGTGGATTTGTTATCGATATTACCGACAGTGGAATATACATCTTAAGAAATTTTATGTGCGAGGGCTAAGGATCATCATTTTATTAATCAACCCGACACTAGTGTTGCTATTTATAGTAACTCAATCATTTGTACAAACTGAAGGATTTCGTGTAAGACTCAGATAATATTTTTAAGAAACATCTTGATAGCACGCATAAACATATGCAAAACTTAAGCAACATGTGCTTTTTATGCCATAACTCCACAAAAAATCATTTGAGAGACACAAAATTCAGAAATGAATGACAGCATTTTGTACTCAAACGGTGAGGAAAACATAGGTGCGCAACAATGAATACAATGCATATAGTATGAAATCAAACACAACTAGACTTTATTGAACTCCTAGTATCACAGCACATGAATGTCTAAGAGGAAGAACAACAAGCAGATGTTCCCAAGGAAGGAATATACCCTCTTCTTACAGCAATGATTGCTTCACACTGTCTCTCCATTCTCAGCATGAGATTGTGAGACGGTTCTTGAGGTAAGAGTGTCCATTCTTCAATCAGCAACTGTTTCAGTTGTTGGGTTTTTCCCGGAGAATGTAACCGTGCTGTAAGGTGTCTTCCCTAAGCATCCCACACATTTTCTATGGGATTAAAATCAGGAGAGAATGCTGGACAATCCATTCGAGTGACATCTTCACTTTCCAATTTGCTGCTAAACTGCCTTACAATAGAGATCTGCGATTACCGAACTTGTGTCGAACCTCAGTCCGCCAGTTCAGCATCATGGTTATCCCACGACAACAACAGGATTCTTGAAGCTGTCTCTTTCCGTGATGTTACTGGAATGAAATCGTGTCCCGACCTCCCTCTAAATCGATTGGCGTTGAGAATCACTTGTACTGGAACCCTACAAGTGAAATAACCGTAAAGAGCGCACGACTCCATTGATGATGTTTTCAGCTTTGTGCTCCTTACACCACTCTAAATGGTACCACCGATGACCAACTTTCAAAGAGAGGCAGCATTCTGGCCGGTGGGCGAAAAGATCACCTTTGCGATTACATCTGACTAAAGTAAACCGTGACACTTGTCGCCCTATTGTTGTACGCGTTTGCTAAGCTGTGGGGCTTTCTGACTGGTATCGGGATCTTTTCACATGCAGGAGTATATAGCTCTCATACAAAGTAGTTGTTTCGCTAGGGTGGCCACCAACAACATTTCTACCAGCTGTATCTATGGTTTGGAAGACTTTCCAAGCGCACGAAAAGATACTTTTGTGGATTCCGAACTCTTCAGCTACATCGGGTCAAACTTCGCCCCTCTTTCATCTTTTATTTGTCTATTCCGGTTGCATTATCTCGTTCCTGAATAATTTTTGACCGTTTCTAGAAGATTTAAGCTGAGTTATTTGGATTTTTGTTTCTTTCTTCCTTCATACCATTCAGGTCGCGACTGAAGTAAATAGTCAGACTTTATACCAAATATTAAGTATTCTAATTATAAAGTAAGAGTAATACTAAGTATTCCTGGTAAAACATCTTTTCTACAAAATTTATTCTGGCAAAGATGCTAAAGTTGGGCCGAATTAAAGTGACCGTTACTAAGTACTTGTCACCACTGAAATCATCAAAGAAAAGAATGAGAGTTCAATTCAGTTTCCATGTGCATTCATTTCTTCAGGAGTAAAAATAATATTCAAATAACTTTCCAAGTATTTAATTCCCACCTGCTACAATTCTCCGAAATGATGTGTGCGGGAGAATTAAAATGTTGCTGAATACCTTCTAAAGCAAGAGAGTGATCTAGTTTTCTTAAGGATTCTTTTTCAAGGACTTTAATTTTTTTAAAAAAATTAAGGTCTTTCTTTAATGAATCAGTTTCTTTATATTCGGGGTGGCTCATTATTGGCTCTTAAAAAAGTTAGTTGTATTTCACTGAAAAATCCACTAGAAGTACTTCCATAAAATGCATCGTTTCAATGCACCCAAAAAAAGAATTTGAATCATCAACTGTTTTTAAATGCATTGCCCTTACTGCTCAATACATAAAAGAATAGTATGAAAAAGTATAAAATATTACTACCAAAGGTATAACAACTCAACATTCAGCAAGCTAAGAGGAGTAAAACACATGGCTTAACGATGATAAGTTTCTCTTTCGTCTCTCATCTGGCTTAGACCGTACCACCTCACATAAACCATCAAGCTTCTTTATTTCGTTCTGCTTAATGTAACTTTTATATAATTAAAGAAATTATTGCCTGTCAGGAAATAATAGGCGTTTCCTCATGATGCCTAAAAACCATCTTCATAAATAAAGGTGAAACGCATCAGTAATTTGCCAGTAAAGCACATCAGTGGTTATTTGTATTGGTTGGATTTAGTTATATTAACGTTCCATTTTAAAGAAAACTATAGCTATTTTTCAACTGAACCTCGGTCAGATGACGAGGACTACACCTGAGCTGGTATTCCCCTCTGCAAACTTCAACACCGGATCGGAGGGAGCCCTGATGGATTAGGGTCCGCTTACACGATGGCTCTTTCGTGGAAGCGGGTCTCGCGCCTGAAACCCTCCCGTTACGAGCCCTCACCACCAGACCACTACCACCCCTAAGAGTTTCCCAAAGTAATAAATTTAAATATTGACACATTTTTCATACGAAAAAGTATCTCTAAGTAGTTATTTAAAGATTGTTTGCTACTTTTCTGCACATTTTCTTAGAAGCTACGATATTTAAAAATCGTTTAATATAAATGATATTTCTGTTTTAATTATGAATAAGGAAGTTTATAATAAAAGAGTTTGTGTGGCATAAATAAAATTTTAATTTTTGATCATCTGTATAATAGTATCTTTTATATATGAATGAATTTTTTTTGGAAAAAGAAGTATTGATTATAACAAGTTCCACCATTAAATTTTTTTATCTTCATATACATAATATTAACGAAAGCTAATACCCAGCTACAGCTAATATAAAGTGCTAACGGCTGCCTTAAGTATTTAAGTTTTATCATAAAGATAAGCATTTAAGTGATCCATCAATTGAAGTTCTGTGATAATTACGTTGATAAACTTTTATTAATAAAGGAACGGGAATATTTTTAGTCAGACATGAAACAATGATCGCAAATAAAAGTCAATCAGTTATTGCTAACAAAATTTATTCTTAAAGAATGTAAACATATAATGCTGAACACAGTGTTATCTATTACACCAGGTGCTTATAACTAAAGCTTCCAAAAGCCCGTAAAAAAAGAAAAATGAGTCAGAATGGCATGGCATTCCTTTGGGTTGTACATAGAGCAACATGAATTTGTCCAGAAATAGGGGGAAGAAAAGTTCGAAAGTTGATTCATAGTTGACGCTGACCTACCATAAGACGATACTTAGAAGATGTGATATGTCGAGGTGGAATTCCTTGTTCAAAGCCAATCCATCACAACGAAGTCGTGATTCAGTGGACAGAAGAGAAAGTGAGTTTTTAATTGTCATTAGACCAAAAACAGTAAAAAAGCAAAAAAGGAAATGTTCTTAATTGTTCCTAGTTAAAAACCCATAGAAAAAGGAGAGATGAAATCAGTTTGTAACTGTTCCATAAAAGAAGCAAAAACATCAAGAAAGGGTGGTCGGCTTAAGAAATTTTCAATAGGCTGCCCTCCGTTTTTCTTCTACAACTGCAAGCACAATATAGCTTGTTTCACAACTAATCAGGGTGTTTTAAGAAATAAGTAATGATTGTATTCGGAGAGGGTTTTAATTTTCTCTCACTTTTTTCTGTGTAAAAAATTAAAAAAATTTGCATTTGTGTGTTATAGATAAAAAATTCATTTATCTTTTCAGAATTTAGCTATCTGTTTATAGATTAGTATAAATAAGTTTTAATTTCATACGAATGAGGGCATCTCGAAATAAGTTTGAGCGATATATGATTGCAACATTTCGTATTTATAATTCTAAATTAATGATCGAAAATCAGAATGTTATTAAAATATAATCCTAATTCATTCCGTAATAATATGTTCTTAATTTTTCTTATCTTTCTACAGATTATTAATAATCAGAAAATATGCAATCACAGAGAAGAGATTCCTCACCTTAGCCAACCTAACATAGAGGTGAAATTTCTGGAAAAACGCTCCTCTTCATTTAGCTCACCAAAATCACAACCAGAAGAAATAAAATTACCAGAACCAAATCCCCAAAGGGAATCACTTGAAAAGAAGGAATCAAAGCAATCGCCTCTGCCTGATTTTGAGATCAGTGGCACTTTCGAAGCCAGCGGGGAACTGTTTAAGGAAAAAGATAATGAAAAACGGCAAGAAGATCTTGGTAGCCTTAATGATGATGCTTCAAAACCCAAAAACTCAGGCAGAAACTGTCTGAAATTGGCCATCAGAAGCAAAAGTGACGGCATTTTCGAAGACTGCTCCACTTACAACATCTCTTGTCCCGACGCCACCCCTGAATTTAAAAACAACGAGATTTTTACAAATTCTATTGCTGGTTATTCTTTCAATGCCGATTTAGAAACCTCATCGGAAACTAACTACACTTGCACAGATTCTGAGCTGTCATCTTCGAACTCTTTGAATAGCCCGGATGAACAGACTTCCTTGTGCGATACTTTTTTCACGCACTTGGACAACAACGACGGCGGACAGCTGCTGAAAGACCAGTTTCGGAATCCGAGGTCAGCAAGCAGTCTGACTCCTGAACAAGCAAGAAGCAATAGCCTCATAGCAAGAGAGGATGGCGTGGAAAAGAGCGAAGATGTTGCCGGTGTTTCGAAGTCTCATGATGGAGGAAGAAGGAATAGCAAGAAAGTTCGCCGAAGACAGCGGAAAAACCACTCTAGAAATCCTCTTACATACGACTGTCCAAAGTGCGGCGTCTCTTATGTCATTGCCTCAAAAATGTCAAACGATGGCGTGTGTTTTAATTGTGACATGTGGACTTCCGTCGAACCTGAATTCGTGAAAAGAGAAAAATTGATGACATGGAACACTTGTCGCATCTGCTAGGGTGATTCAGATTCGCGAGACATCCAGGATCGTATAAGGAGACAAAATTGTGTCTGGTACTTTTTTTCCCAGTTGTCATAAATATTTTAAGTGACTGAGGAAACAATAACTTTCGCACATGTTTTTATAACAAACGACATCAATATAGTAGCATTATGTCTCAATGAAGTTGCATCATGGGACTTGCGCCTATATATATATATATATATATATATATATATATATATATATATATA
>JAOUZG010031957.1:3240007-3277544 GCA_026289955.1 Argiope argentata | reverse complement strand
ATATATATATATATATATATATATATATATATATATATATATATATCACAAATTACATTTCAAATGCTTTTAAAACCTTTCCTATATATGTATTTGTAATTAATCATGTGCAATTTGAAAGGTGTTTACTGCTTTCAAGTTTGAATTCTTCTTAATAAATGATTTTATTTTAAAAGATACCAAATTCATTTCTTTCATCAATTTTCTATTTATTTTTAATGCATCTTTATTGAATGCCTGACAGGAGATCTATCTCTGGTCAAGTTAGGAACGACTAAAATGAGACACCATCTCAGGAGCGAATTCACTTCAGTAATGTCAGCTCCCCCCGCCCCCAAGTTATATTCTCTGCGTCAATTTGCAGATATTAAATTAGACTGAAAGGTGCCCACTGATACTTCTTTGTTTTTCTCACAAAACTAATTTTAAACAGGTTTTGCCAATCAGGCAAATAAAAATTTATATGTAATCACGTTCCCAACACTCTGGAACATTTTCTGACATTTTTTTAAAGTATGCGAATTTTTAATTAATTGTTCTTCATTACTTTTTGTATCCATATTCTAGAATTTTGGAAGGAAAGAAAAAAAAACCTTTATTCTAAATGCAAACATTTCTGAAATGAAATAACTTCTTTCCTTGATGGAAGCTATGAAAATGCATTATAATTTTAATTTATAAAATATTTTTCAGTACAGAGACATATGCTTCACTGACTTGCTGCATTTTGTCCTAATATTTTCCATACCAAAAGGCTGAAAATATTTTTCACCAAGCTTATAAACGAACTTACTTATGTGACAGTGAAATACGTACTTTTCAGAAGTTCAAATCTGATTGCTGACCTAAATATTCATATATATCTATTCTTCATATTTTTTATTAGTGTGCCATGTTTTTTTAAAAGGAAATCATAATTTTAATTCAAATAAATTTATCGCTTAAATTACCCTCAATCAGTACTTCTGAAACTATGAATTATGTTACAAAGATAATAAAAATTGACCTATTATTATTTTTATATCAAAGAACTATATATTTGATAGTTGTAGCACTTAGTCGTAAAAGTAGCTAAAACGCAATCAATTCTCACTAGATTTCATGCTGGCTATGTAACCAAGGAAATTCATAATGGAACTCATTTACATTAGTCGGATTTCTGATAGAACAGAGTTTGAATTCCTCTCGAGTCCTGATTCGTAAGACGAAGGAGAATGGATACCCAAGGTATGAGAACAGATATGAGTAACCTTGTATTCCAAGAGGCGAATGTACCTTTATTGATCCGATTGTCATCTCTTTCCAACCATGGTTTGAATCGTCTTCAAGTGAATTATCGAAGGGTGGAAGAAATAGGAAGAAAGAACAGATAGCACAAGATCACCTCCTAGCATCTAGCAGCTAGGTCTTTGCACAATATTACCTAAGGGTCTGTCGCAACAAAACAATCAAAAGCCACGAAATCCCCCCCACACAAGGGCCCAACAGAATCAGCCGTAAAAGTCCTAGAGGTCCTTTGAATCGAAGTTTTCAGACCCGTAGTCATCATTCTCTGGGAGACCAGGATCCAAGAGAAATCCCCCAACCAAACTGTTCAAGTTCGAATTTAACAGGTCACTACATAAAGTAAATGACAGAGTGCCCCACAAGACAGACCATTCGAAATATCAGCGTGTGCCAAGGTGTCTTATCTAAAATGTCCGACATTTCCCCTACTAGCTCGAAACAGGAGTTGGAGCAGTCTCCCAAGTCACTTACCGCTCAACCGGTCTTGTGAGCTAATGAGGTGCCAGTTTTAAAACCGACCAGCACTAGGCTGGGCCAGAAAACCGCCATTATCCCCGGAATCTGACAACCCAGAGGGGCGGTGGTGTCAGACCCTTAGAATTGGAATTGAATGCAGGTACTCTTCTAAAGCCACTTCGATAGGAAATAGAAGAGTGCCCCCTCCATAACCAACTAGACCACTGGAAAGTGTGCTGCTCCTGGAAGAGCAAAGGCTTTATATTGCATATTCTGCTCCTAGATCGAGGAGAGTGTGGCTTTCTCTTTCACCAGCCTCTAACTAAGAAAGAGATAACTGGATTACACGAGTAAGAGAACAGGGATACGTAACTGTGTGCCGATCAAATAGAAATTACAGCCCCTTGGCTCGATTCATAGTCTATCTGTCCTTATTCAAACCATCTCTTGATTCCTAAATTGTATATGTGGTAGAGTTGGTGAAAGGAGCATTCGAATATGGAAATGAGGGTGCAAGTATAATAAGGGAACAGCTCACCCACTGATCCGATTCACATTTCCTTCTTTCACTCGAATTGTAGATAACTCTTAATCAATAAGGCGTGAAGGAAGCCAAATTGAGAAGATGTAGGGCTATTTGCGCTCTCTCCTCTTCAGGGTTCGTATGATATCGTAATCTTATGTGGGGAAATTGAAACCTGAAATTACCTGGAACGGTGGAAACCGAGCCGATGGGAGTGAATTTTCCTTTAAAAATATATTGCCATCCTTTTTCTCCACTCTTTCTCTCCTCCTATACATTAGATCACCGAGACAGTGAAGTGTTACAGGAACTGGATTAATGGTGTGCATGACACTATAATATGCTGAAGTGGCGCGACAGAATACAAAACTCTCTAATCATCATCTAACTTTATCTGCGCAAATTTAAATTCAAAGAAACTATTTGGAAAAATGAAAGAATTTCTGAATTCAATTTTTGAACATAGCGATGTACAAAAACAATCAACAAACAGTTGAATTTTAAAATAAAAACAAAGAATGAAGACATTTCAATGGCTTTTAAAAATCTTTGGCAACCCACCAGTATCAATTTTCGTCTTAAAATGTCATCATAGCTAATTAATTCTTTTTATTCGTAGCCTTTTAGCTAAACTATGTCACCGTTAATTTTCAAATTCTTTTAATCCTTTTTTAACCTTTAATTGAAGACATTTTTTCAAGTTTCTGATTATTTACTTTCTTCTCTTGTAGATTTGGGTAAGGACTTTCCGCTTCTACATACATCTCTCTTCGAGCACTCAATTCTCTTCTATTTGCTAAGAAAGTTTAAAGACTCACCCACAATATCCAAATCTAACAAACGTTCATCCACAATCGTGATCTTATATGGGGAAATAGATACAATGGTGGATTACTCACTCATTGCCACCCACAATTCTACTTCAAATTCCAAACATTTTTTCTTTGGTAAGATTGGCAAATTTTTCCCTTTCTATTGCACGGACAGTAGAAGTTCGATCACACTTGGCCAATTGACGTAGTGTGAGGCAGTAAATATTTTCAAAAACCTAAAATGTTTTCCTTTTTCTCATCAGCACCACTTATGGATGCCCTTTCATACGGGAATCGAGGGTCATATGATTGCGGACACCCCGGCTAAAGCGGGTTGGTAATGCTTTGTGGTTACTGAATACTCGCCAGTTTGTCTCACCAGTACATCAGTGGTATAAGATTAGTCATATAGGTGGTTATCTGACTCTTTATTGTAGTAAGCAGGACCAGAATAGTTTTTCTACTGGACACTTTAGAACAATGAAATATTCTGAGATTTCTAAGCGCTTAGAAGTTTGCCCAGGTGTTTTACCGAAGAAGGTTCATCTAATCACATTCATATTTGTCTAGACCTCTACAGTCTGATATAGATCTGCTGCTCCTGGGGTCGTTGAAAAAGCATACAAATTTATCAATATTTGTTATTTATACTTCAGCAAACAAATTTATCAATTAATTTATTATTAATTTCTCATTTTTGTTTCCTAGCAGAATACATGCATTAGTTAATGTAATAATATTCATAATTATTACATTAATTAATTCATATATTAATATTCATTTAATAATTAGGTCATATTTTTTCTTTTTAATTCAGGATTACAAAAGATTTATTTTTTAAAAACCTTTTTAAGAAATGAGCTTAATGCCTATTTAGTTATGCTCTAAATAAATTTCCTAATAATAAACCTAATTGAGTGATTTTAAAAAAAGATTTTAATGAATATATATTTTTATTTTTAAAGCATAAATTATTTGCTGCATTAATATTAAAATGTAAAAGCATACATATGCAATTTCTTGCATTCTCAAAATTACAACACTACATCAAAGATCCGATATTTATATCACTAATAAATACGTGCTGTACCTTCGAGCAATCGATGGGTCTAAATAGGCTTTCACTTATTCAGTATACAAATATCCATCTCGCATTTCATCCTATGGAGCTATTATATGCCGAATTGGTTCACCGCCAGTACAGCATCAAATTTAAAAAAATTTCATCTGATATCTAAACGAATTGTCCACTTCCGAAATCGACATTATCTTACATACAAATCAAGTCGCGAAATAGCGAATCAGAGTAGAGAGTTGCTGTTTGAGGATTGCATATATTTAAAGAAATGTTTTCAATAAGTTGAAATTTCGTGAATACGACGAACAAATCTTGATTCATTTCGGGCACTATTCGGGAGGAAAGGAGCGGGCGGCGAATGTCAACCAAATGTGAGTGCAGCGCACTTCCGAGTATGCAGTTCACGGGTGTCTGGCCTGGTTTCATTTTATCGCAATTAAGTGAGGACATCGAGGACTTTTTCAAAATCTAAAAACTGTAAGACTGTTATCTTACTTTTTTTCTATCTGCGCACTGATTTATCATTGAAAAATAAAATCATCCTGTGCTAATTTTCTTAAGAATCAGGCCTGTACTTTACGTTAATATTTTGTTTGTTTCCTGTATTTAAGTTGGACATTACTGAATTTATTTTAAAATGCGAGCATTTCATTTCCTTTAGCTTATTTTTTCACTAATAAATTCTTGAAGTTCAGGATATGAACTACCAGAGCCTTCTATTTGAACTCGACACGTTACCGGCGTAGCTGTGTTCCCGTTGAGATCAATGGAGGGATTAGTATTCATTAAAAAGTGAGAAAATATGTATAATAAAAGTGGAGTTGTATAATAACACTGTCCTCTGATATTTGTGGGCAAAGAAATGAATTCTTAAAACTCCGGCCAATCAGATTTATTTATTTTTACTAGCCAGTTCTCTATTTTTGTCACGGTCCTTTGACTTCGATAACACCGATGCCTTTTATTTTCCTTCACCAAGAGAAATTGACGGAAATAATAATTTGGGATAAAAAACAAACAAACAAACCACTGCAGCCTTTGTAAAAAAATTTAAAAACGCAATGAAATTGAAAATTGGTCACCATTTCTCAATTCTTGTTTGCAACAGATACTAAAATACTTCATAATAAAATGCCGCTCATTTCGATTTCGTTTCTTTTTAAAATTGGGAAAATATAATTTATTTTCTTTTTTCCCATCTGATATAAAAAGAACCGTTTGGAAATATTCAGTAGAAACACTCTTGGCAAATCAGCGGAGTCATCATGAATCCAGCGTCGGCTGGGGTAAGTAACGTCACGAATAGACCATTTTTTCCTCCTCCGCATATGGATCAAACTTGCACATTGATCTTTTATCAAGATTTTATGCTTGGGATATTTGTTAGTCTTTTAATTTTTTTAGAACTATTTTTTTTTGAGACTAATGAAATATTAAAAAAATTTTTCTTGATATTATTCAAAGAAACGCAGTATTTAGTTATCTTTTTAAAAGAAGGGAAAAAATGTAAGCGAACTGTATTTCTGTTCGTATGAAAGCATTCTGTGAAAATTACTGCATGTAAAAAATGTGTGAACATCAAAATCATTTTCAAACAATATTTTTTAGAAGAATTAAAATCATGCTGCATGAAATAATAATGCATATAAATAAATAATACTCGTGGGAAGTTGAATCATTCCTTTTTCGCTCTGAAGGTTTCACTCCTGAGTTTTGTCTGTCTCGTGACTTCTTCGCTAGTTCCTGTCGCTGAGGTAAGTACAAGAAGAAAGACTGCTATGGCTCTCATTATTTCAAGCATCGGAAATCTCTTTTTAGTTCTAAATTTACTTACTCATAATATTTAGTAAAAATGTTGGGCCTTTTTAAAAACCTATTTGTAAACCACTTTGTTTTCAATACTTTGTTTTTTTAATGATTTGAGGACAATCGGTCAAATATTTTCAGAGAAAAAGTAATCATTTCGTAAATGAATAGCAAATTAAATAATGTACAATGACTGAAGAAGAGACTTAGACATTTAGATGACAGTAAATGAATTGTTTTATTAAATAAATCTTAACGGTACTCGAGATTTTTGTTGCTTTTTTCTCATAGTACTAATAGTAGTGCGAGGATTGAAGAAAATGGCATTTTAGTTACACAGTGCTTTCTATATGCGCTAACCATTGGAATGGTTACTACACTGTAAACTTTATCTTAGTCTGTAATATTTGGAGTATTGGAAATATGCGACATTTCTAACTCAATTACTACAACTGTGAGAAAAACCCTCCACACCCCGGTTTTCCCCAAGCTATCGAAGTAATTTGTTAATGACTCTAATTAGTGCCTTTTCGAAGTTGTAGAACGTTTCTGATGGGCCAAAAATTTAGAAAACGAAATCAAATTAGAAAATGAAGTGTTAAAGGTATTTCTAGCATTTTCAAAAGGTTGATTATCAGATTTACCATGACATTAAATGTGAACATCTTCTGAAAAAGAATCCTCAACGATAAGATTCTTTTAACAGGACGAGAAATGTGCATTTTTATCTGCCTTTCTAGGCTAGCCAAAGCGAATGCTCCCGTAAATCTACAACAGGACCCAGAAGGGCGCTAGCTAATAATGAGCGCAGCTCCATCAAACGGTAGCATATAAAGGTAGAAAATAAATCATTAAATTAGATTGTTCTAATTAATTTGAGAGTATTTTACTTTTGTAGTTTATTTGCTCCAAAATGTTATAGTGTAAAAAAAAAAACAATCAAAATGTTGCTAGTAAGTTAATTCTATATGTAAAACAGCATTTCCTCGATTTTAGTTTAGTTATATTAACATCTTGTTTTTTAAAGAATCATTAACTTAAAGAGTACGGTCAGATGACGAGGACGACACCTTGCGTTCGCGCTTTCCTTTCCATGCTGTCACAGCACAACTGTGGAGGATGTCCGTCACCGACGTATCCATCAAGCACCAGATCCACTTACACAATGGTTCTTCGATGGAATCGGATCTCAAAACTGAAACCCTCCGATTCCGAAGCCAAGACCCTCGCGCTCATCGTGATTTCTTCGGGACGGGACTCGAATCAAGCTGCAGAAAGATGAATACGGAAAATTGTTTTTAAATACTTTATATCAACTAATTGAAAACAAAATCCGCATTCACTTTTTATGTCCTCTTGTGGAATATATATATATATATATATATATATATATATATATATATATATATATATATCAGATCATGGAGCACCTGAGTGGGAGTTCGGATTACATAAATTAGTTTCCCTATTATATTTTCAAAAAAAAGTTTTTTATTTGCATTACTGCTTTCAGATACTTTACTGCAAAATGTTTAATGATTTCACTCTCCAGGATCAATACTCTTCTGCTTATTTCTTACAGATGTTGTAGATTTGCGAAAAATTTGAATTAAACGCCCGTTTGAGTTTTTCCGATTTAAGTTACATTTAAAGCTTTTAAAAAATTATGCTTCTGAAGATATGGCAATAGAAAATAATCAATTCATAGAGAGAGGCAAGGAAACTAAATAAGACTTATTACAAAACGCATATTACACGTTACAAACGCCAGTATGAAGTACAGTTGGTGAGCCTTCAATACTTTTTAATTCTTGTATGGAATAAGGCGATTTTTTATAATAATTGAAAACAAAATTCAATAAAGATGTTACACAGAAAACACGAAATGACTAGGAAAAACCGAATTATCTATATTAAGCGGGACATCACTATAGGGATCTCGTTTTATTCTTATTTTGACTGAATTGTTAGACAATATTATTTGTATCTAACCTGCATTATTGTCTCAAACTATATATGGTAAAACAGTGTTGCAACATTGAAGCAAAAAAAGCTTTATTATTTACTCTTCTTATTTTTTCAAGTTTTGCTTTTTTAATTATACTTTATTGGTAATTTTTTATGCTTATTTTTATTATTTCACAAACAACAAATCTAGATTCATATGGTATTAATTGGAGAAAACCTAAAATAACTAGAGACAATCGATTCTCCTCTCAGTCAGAACATGTTTTCTCTCTGAAGTTCTGCTCTGAAATTCTGCGTACTCGCGTTCTCCCGATCAGATAGATTCGGAAATTAACTGTTTTTTAATCAGTTAGCGCACATTAATGTGCATTCCCATAAGAGTGCAATCGTCCGGCAGACAATCTAAGAAAAAGGTTATTTTAAGAAATATGAATAATAAAATTAACTATAAAATATATTTAAAACCATAAAAAATAAACATGAGAAATGTTTGGGAGAGTACACTGATATTAATATTGAAAATCTAAATTTTTAATAAAAAATTTAATCGCCTCAAAGACTTAAAAGCCTGGAAAAAAGGACATAAAGGTAATCTCTAAATATTTTCTAAAAATAAATTATAAGTGGGAACAGAATAGAATAGGTCTTGTGCTTTTACATTTTCATTTGAGTGTTTGCATTTAAAAAAAGTCCGTTAAAACAATTACAGATTTATTGTTGGTTTCTCTCATTTACCTTTCATCGCTTTCACTCACAACCTGAATCTAGGTTGAAAATACTGAGGGGTCGATCTTCCGCGGTGCATGTCGAAAAGCAGCAGCCATCCATGAAAGCAGTGCAACCATTCAAATTTCTTAACGAAGCACTTGCCATAAGTTTTGAGGTCAAAAATGGCATTTCTGGGAGATAAAGTACTTATCGAACCGTAAACTGAGAGTTGTTTGCCATTCGCATTTGGCTTTGTTTTTCTAAAATTGGATACTATTTGAAACGCCGGGAATTTGGGTGTTGGGTATAGTTTCCAACCTTTATAACCAGAAGCGGCGGCGGGGGGGGGGGATCTGAAAGCGCGTATAAGACAAAAGGTGAATAAAAGAAAACGAAATCTAAGAACCTATCTTATTCTCAATCAACGCGCAAATATTTCCCATGGAAGCAAAGCTAAAACCAGTTTTATCAAATATGAAATTTTGGTTGAACCATCTGCAAAAAAAATTCATATTTTTAAATTTTCTTTTAAAAGCTAAGTTCTAATTCGTTCTCAAGTTGCAAAAAAGAACCAAACATGAACTCCCATATTTGGCTGGAACTATATAAGTTTTTAAAAATGTGAAGTACAAGAGTTTTTTTTTAAAAGAATCATTTCTCTCCCAAATGCAACAAATTCCTCTGTTTATTGTTCTTGCCTAGGGTACATGTTCTGCCTGCTACATTCAAGTAAAGCTACCGCTTGTTCAAGAAATGTTATTTTGAAATATGAACTCGTATTTAAGTAGTTATTCACAATTTTTTAATTAATTTTTCATCATCATTATGAAAAATTAGCTTGTTAGAATTTTTGGTGCAGCTTTTGGATTTTGCTGGTGTAGTATGGAAGCTTGCTGAGAAGGTGTCAGCTCCATTGTCGTTATTTGATCATGGTTCAAAATGACGAGGTCTGTCTGCAAATAACACAAGTAAGGGTTTAAAACTGAAAGTTAATATAACTAAGCAAATTTTGATTCATAATCGCACTTTAGATGTTACAGCTCTGTACCAAGCTTTAGCTATTGCGTCGTTATTTTGTTAATTTATATCATTTAGTCTCTAGTTGCTTTGAACGGATTTCTCTAAAAATTTGATAACAATCTACAAATTTGTAGTAGAGAACCATATAACATATTTTGCTTCTAATTCAAAGCTGTACCAGAGGTATCATACATACAGTGTAACAATCAGACTATCATACTTCCAAAAGTATGTTTTTCGAACTAGAAACTTGAATATAACAGTAACTTAAGAGCATAATTTTAAAAATAATGATAACCAAAGAAACCTGAGACTTAATCAAACTGTGATGTTTCGGAATAGATGTCAAATTTTCTGATTTCTTTTTTTATTTTTACTTTCCCGTAAACGAAATATGGAGCTATATTAACTCTCCGTTTTAAAGCAATACTGGGACTGTTTTGGGTCCAACTTCGTAATTAGAGCCGTGTGGTTAGATGACGAGGAAGACACCTAAACTGGAACCCATCCATCCAAACTTCCACATCTCATCGGCAGGAGGAAGTCTTGCCCCGACAGATTTAACGTGCATCAAACCCGCTCACATGACCGTTCATCGGTGGAATCGGTTCTTGAATCTGAATCCCTGCAGTTCCTAAGCCTCTCAGTCTGATGTATAAAGGAAGTATTGCAATCGACAAAAAATAGGTGTAAGAGATTTTGATGAATTTCCACATTTCGGATCTTTTTCAGTTAAAAAAAAACCAACAACATATTTTTAGCATCTTATCTGTCTGCCTTCAAACTCAATATCTCAAAAACGTTTTGAATCTGGCGGAAGAAATTTACCATCTAGTTTTAAGATAAAATATTTGGACATTTTCCCCCAAAATCCATTCAGTGGAAGTTTGGTTGTTCGAGTGCAAGTGAACTGAATAACCAAAAAAAAAAAGCAAAAAGCGAGGTAGATAAAACTTGGTATGCCATTTAGCATCTAAAATATGCCTTCTTATCAAATTTTGAAGCAAATTTATCAAAAGTATAACCGTGTATTATTCTGTTTCCAATATCATGTACATATAAACTCAATAATTCATAAATTCATTGGCTTAAATCAAAACAATTCAGATTGTAACCTTGTGATTACAATCGTAGTTCCTTGTCAAATTTTAGTTTCAATAGGTCTGCAATAAGGCGTCCAAAAGGCGTTTCCCCGATATTAAAAATAATAGACTATGTCCAAACATCTTTATTTCGTAATTATTGCTCTATATTGCCCGGCAAAACTATGCTCCTTACCCCTGTCTGCAAGAGGGGGATAAGAAATTTATCGGGGAGTATGAGAGTACGTTTTGGAAAAATCCCCTTTTCTGTTTTCCGTTGCTGTTTCTAATAGTATCTGCCACGAACAAATTCTTTGACGCAGTCAGCGATTTTAAGCTGAAGGGGCGTCTCTTGGTAGTAGTAAGTAGCACCAACTAAGGCCAAAAGTACGTCTCAACTACGCATCCCATTTACTTGCACGGCCCCTTTTCACAGGCGGGCCTATTCACACACCTCAAAGATGGAGCAGATGATGGACAGCTCGACATCCGGAACGTCCAGACATCGAGGAAGACGCATCATCCCTGTGCCAGGGCGTCAACTCTCTGTTTCTTAGAGAGCTTGATTTTTTAAAAACTAATCTACTTGTCCGTAATTACAATTTTCCCTTTTGAAAGTCCGTTTGCGAACAGTAATTCGAAATTTTGAATTTTAACCCAACTATTGCCGAAACTTTCCTAGTGAAAAAATTAGCATCGACATTACCTACATCCACACATTATTGAGGGCGCAAACCTCTTATTTGGTTTCTATTCCCGATCTGCTCTCTCCTACCGACAGGACCACGGTGGCCCGATGGTAAGGCCCCTGCTTCGGAGCCGGAGGGCTTCAGATTCGAGACCTGATTCTATCAAAGAACCGCCGTACATGTGGGTCTGGTGCCAATCTGTCGACGCCTCATGCGGGGTTGAAGTTTGAAGAATGGAGCTCCAGCTCAGGTGTCGTCATCGTCATCTGACCGTGGTTCAGATGATAAAATTTTCCTACAAATAACCTTGGTATTTCTTTAAAACGGTGAGTTAATGTAACGAATATAATCTCAATTCTCTTACTCGATTGATTTATATAATTTTTGCTCCACGTTAAAAAATATTTTAACTATATTGTATCAACCGCATTCCGAATGAATCATTCCTTTCTTCTGTTTGCAGCCTTTTCCGTCCAAACTGAACAAATTTGATTGTGCCACCCAAGAAAATAGACAGCAATGTTATGGAAAGGCGGGAGACCTCAGGACCATTTATGGTATAGTTGATGACCAAGGTACCAAGCGATTGATAAAGTATATCACAAACAAAGGAGGATTTAGGACAGAAGTGAAAACAAATGGAACAGAATCAACCCCAATGAACATCGCCAGAGTAAGAGCATTGATGAACCCTAAAACAGCAGATGGCAAGAGAACTGAATTAGCGATAAAGGAGGCATCTTTGGCGCAGTTTGAAAAATTCTACGAAAGTATGACTGACGTGTACAAGGAGGTCCTTGCTTCTGCCAAGAAGGACTTCTTCATGGATGCCATTCTTGTTAGTAAAAAGAAAGAAAAGAAAATGAAAGTTGATGATTCAGAAACTAAACTGGATATTGTGAAACTCTATAAATTGGGCCTTATCCTACCGAATATTTTTGAAATGTACAGCACAAAGAAAAATGTAATGACATATCGGCAGTATCTATTAGATGAGCCGCTGTTTCGATCTCTGATTGACGAGACGAAAACTACACCAGAGAAGGGCACCTTGTTGGACAAAATCAAAACATTGACGAAATTAACTGATGGTGCCTTTCATTTTGAGTCAATGGAAATCAACAAACATTTTCCTAATTTTGGAAAATAAGATGAGTTAAAAGATCTTTGCATTCATGCAGGATTAAAAAGTATTTACCACGGCAGAGTTCCAATTTCAAAATAATGGCATTTGTTAACCATCTGCAAAAATAACAAAAAAACCGTACATAAAAGTTTTTTTTTATTATTGAGACAATGACAGTAAAAGGGTATAGTTTAATAATCTTACTTTAAAAGTGTTGGTTTATACTTTTGAAAACAAAACTGAATTATTATGCAAGGTATTTCTATAAATAATTTGTTAAAGTTTTGCATTTTCCTTTTTGTTCATAGCTTATGGTAAATAAAAAGCAGTTTTGCTTTTTTAGCCAATTTCATTTCTGGTTTGTGATCATGGTTCTATTACTTTTGTAAACCAGTTTAGCATGATGAGAAATGATTAATGAAAGTTTATTTAATATATAATGCTCAAACAACTCCATTTTTTTCAAAATTTGAAATTTTATACATTATTAGCCGCTTTTGACGAGTTTTAATGCTCTCTAAAATTTTCAATTAATATTTTATGTAGCTTAATCTCATAACAGGTTTTCCAGCAAAATATTTTTAAACAAATTTTGATAATCATGTAATTCACTTATCCTATTAAGTAGACCTTAATATATTATATTCATTGTACTACTCATCTTTATCTTTCTATCCGAGCGACTAAAATTTTAATTTTAAGTAAAAGTGGAAATGACAAAACTGCAATTAATACAAAGACATTTGTTTGCCGAATCCATCTCTTGTCTTTAAATAAAAAGTATAAGAAGTGAAAGCAAAGTCTTTCATCATTGAAGTCTTATTTGCACTACAGAATAATTTTCATAATTAATAACATCTCAAAGAATTATTGCGCAAAAATTTCAAGGACTCATCACAGAATTCAGTTTTTAGCTTTATTTTTAAAAGGATATTTTTGTTAATTTTCAATAATTATCAGCACGGTTCTTGGAGACAGTACATTTATTAGACACAGACAAGAACACACATATTAACGAGTAAGCACATAGCCACTTCAGAAGTTCGCAGGTGGAATTGCGCTGAAATCAAGTCTAATCATCCAGGTATTCTTACGCAAGAAAAATAGTCCGCTCGCTTAATACCTACATTTTTCGAGCATTTATAATAATATACATAAAATAAAATTCACATAATACAAAAATTACATGTACATACAGAAATTAACGAAATATTTTTCACAGAATATTTTAACTTTTCATTACTTACAGCTTTTGTAAGAAAATCTGCAATCAAGCATTCTGTTTGAATATATTCTAATTTAATTACATTGCCTTCCAACAAATCTTTCACAAAATGAAAACGTAGGTTCATATGTCTTGATTTATTAGAAGACCTGGTGCATCTAATCCACTGAATTGCTGCTTGACTATCCGAATTTAAGGTCACAACATCATTTATAAATTGTTTACAATTTAACTTAGTTAATAAATTTGCAGTCCAAATAATGTCTTTACATATTTCAGAAATAGCAAATAACTCAGCTTCACATGTTGACAGACTGGCCCCTTTTTTTGTTTGTGATATTTCCAAGAGATTTATGAATTACGCAATAAAATTACACCACCAGAGAATGATATGCCATTTTCTGCATTCTCCCAACTAGCATCAGAACTTGCATTAAGAAAACCAAATTTACTGTCATAAAACAATTTTTTATCTTTTGAACCTATTAAATATCTTAGTACTCTTTTAGCCAAATTATAGTGCCTTTTTTCGGGTTTATGATTTAATTGTAACAAATATGTTGTTACAAATGATAAATCAGGTCGCGTTCTATTAGCTAAATATAAAAGTTCACCAATTAACTCTTGATATATCGTGATGCCAATCAGTTCATTTGTGGAAAGAATCTCTTATCTTCTCCTTTTACAATTGGAGTTTTAACACTTTTACATTTTTCAAGATTATGTTTAACCAATAATGATTCAATATATTCTGATTGGCATAAACTAATGCCATTTTCATGTTTAACAATTTCTATACCTAAAAACTTGAACTCAGATATACTTTTGATATTATTTACAATCACATGATACATTCCATCATTATTAGAAAAAATTGCTAAATCAACTACATACATACATAATATAAAAATATTTTTACCAACAGTTTTAATGAACACACAACTACCAGAAGTCAATTGCATCAATCCAAATTTTTCTAATTAATCTTTTATAGTCATATACCAGTTTCTACCAGATTGAGGTAAGCCATAAATAAATACTCTTTCGCAACTTACAAACTTTTTCATCTCCAATTCATTTTTCATAACCAGGTGGAGGTAACATGCAAACAGTTTCCTCAATTTCACTTTATAAATATGCATTTTAACATCAAAGAACTTAAAATAATTAATTTAATTTCGATGCAAGTGTCAGTAACATTCTGAAAGATTCGATTTTTACAACCGGTGAATAAGACTCAGAATAATCTTTATTTTTTATTTGATTAAAACCTGCTGCTACAAGTCTCGCTTTATTTGTTTCACCAGAGTTATTTTGTTTCACCGGAGTTATCTTGCTTTAAAGAATATACCCATATGCTTTTTTTAAATTTTGTTTTTGCAAGCATTAACTAACATTTGTTTAGATTTGAACTTTTACGAACGTCTAATTGGGATCTGATTTACGATATTATTACTAGACTCAACATATGGTATTTCGTTTTCATCCCCTATTGTGGCCTCTGTATGACGTGAAGTTCCATTATTGTATACAGTTGATAAATCACAATTCCCATTCTCTGCTGATTCAGTAGAAATGTCTAAACTAGATATTTCACTTTATGTTTTTTGATTTATCTCATATATCGCTGGAGAAGTTTCAAGAAAGGAATTAATATCCCAAGCTTCTGCTTTCGTTTTCCCCAAATAACTTCTACCCTTAAAAGATTAGTTGAATTTAACCGATCTCTCTTCTAATATTTTTCGACTTTTAATGTCATAAATTCGATAACCTTTTCTTTCTCCGGTGTATCCTAGCATTATACCGCGTCTTCCTAGGACTTCAAATTTATTTCTCGTTACTTTCGGAACATGAAAATAAGTTACACTGCCAAAAATTTTCAAACAGTTTAGCTTCGGTTTTCTACCTAACCAAATTTCAAGGGGTATTTTTTCTTTTGGATGCTACAATTAATGGCTTCGGCCCAAAATTTTAATGGAAGCTCACTTTCATTTAATAATGATCTAGCCTTTTTTAGAAGGACACGGTTTGCTCTTTCAGCTTTACCGTTACTTTTCACTTTAATATGGAATAGTTTTTTCATGAAATATTCCTGAATTAGCAAGATAACTATCAAGTTGTTCATTTACAAATTCTGAGCCATTATCAGTTCTTAATTTTTTAATTCTCTTATTAGTTAGATTTTCATATTTGACTTTAAACTGCAAAATTATATAAAACGCTTCATTTTTATTTTTCAAGAAATAAGAAAAATATATGCCAGAAAAATCATCCACCAATATCAGGAAATATTTTGTACCACCAAATGATTCAGTTTGAATAGGATCACACAGATCAGTATGAATCAACTCAAGAATTTCAGAACTGTGAGTTACATCAACATTAGAATGAGTTTTTCTGGTAATCTTACTTATATCACAAGATTCACATCTAAAATCATTCATATAATGAATATCAATATAATCTTTCATTTTAAGCATATACTTAGGATTTAAATGACATAATTTGTAATGAGAAATTTCATAATTACTGGAGGATTGCTTAGATAAGTAACACTCTGAATTATACAATGGTTCTAAATATAATTCTAATCTATTTGTTCTAATTTATTTTTAAATGCTTTAGTAACAAAATCATTATCTTTATCAAAATTCCAAACACAATTATTATTGGATTAAGATTTTACAACCCTTATCCATCAAACAAGTTACTGACAGTAAATTATATCTGAATTCAGGAACAAAGCTAGCATTAGTAATTGTTAAATTTGTCGGATTATTACTTACTGTTTTTGCTTTAACTGTTCCGATTCCCTCGCACGAACTTTTAGAGTCTTTACCTGCTAAATAAATATACTTTGTTTCAGGGATTGATTTTTCAAACCACATACTGTCCTTGGCTATATGACAAGAAGCTCCACTGTCCAACAGCCATATTTTAACACTTAGACTTTCTTGTTTATGAAAAGTAGTAAACACATTATCAATAACACTTCGTTGTTTTGTTGAATGTTTGACATGGTGTGGTGTATTTCGTCTTTGATTATTTTCATTACACGGAGCACTTCGACCAGTATTTTTATTTTTGTAAAAGCAGTCTTTGTCGATATGATTTGGACGTCTGCAGATGTAACAGAGCCTTATACTTGAGCTTTTGTTTTTCTTAGAATAAAACACTTCCGCGTTAACTCCTTCAGCAAGTGTTTCCGTCGGCAGGTATAACAGGTATTTTCTTTTTCACGTAAAATTTCTAAAACTTCATCCATTGACTTGTCACGTTGGGTTTTGAGACTTTCTCGTGCTTGAGAGAATTTTCCTTTCAGCCCGCACACTGTATAATTAACAAGCTCTCTTGGTGTGACATCTAGTCCTAAAGAATGACACTTCGTAGCCATTCCTCTTGCTCTCGCAACATAATCGTTTGCCGATTCATTACTTTTCATTTGAAGATTTTTCATCTCATTAGCGGCATCTATTTTTCGGTCTTCTGCTTGACCAGTGAATGTTGACTTTATTTTATCCCAAAGAATTTTCGCATTTTCCTCTGCTGCGAACTGTAGAGCCTGTTCGTCGGACAAAGATAACTTAATGTAAGCAACGGCGTCATAATTTTTCTGATTCCACTCAGCTGCATCCTTTTCACTTACATTATCTGGTTTCATCCCAGATATCACAGAGTCCAATCTTTACAAACTTAGAGCTGCCTGTATTATCAATGCCCAAATAAAGTAATTAGTTCCATTCAGTTCAGGGACATTTAATTTATCCATGATGACAATTTGGTTTCGACAGTTTCGTTTTAGTCACAAAGTTCACTACGAATTTCGTTTCTGAAGTTTCGTTTTTAGCCACACAGATCACTAAGAATTTTAACGAAACATTAACTACGAACTAGAACCACGGTACTTCTACCAATTTGTTGTTAATTTCAATAATTATCAGCATGGTTCTTGGAGACAGCACATTTACTGGACACAGATAGGGACATTGTCGAATATCGATCTCAAAACTCTAAAATTGATCAATATTCCTAATTCTCAATACTCATGTGATGTAGTATATAACACTAAATACTCTTCAAAAACTTATTAAGGCTTTTAATTTACTATAACTACATCTTATTACATTAACGAACATCTAAAACTACGACCCACACAAAACAAAACATTACATCCAAATTTCAAAATTCTTAGAACTCTAAAACATGTTGCCAGATACAACTACGATAAAGTTTAAAAAATAATCTCATGATCAGGCAGTTTTTAACATCCTCCCACCTTGAGTTGAGAGAGTTCACAACTCAACAAGTCACAAATCGAGTCTCTTTGGTCCATGGATGATTCTTCCAGACCGAGTTTTAGAAGTTTGTGAATTGGGATCTTCAGAATCTAATACTGGTGTCTGAGATACCTCATGAGTAACTTGCTCTTGTTGTACTTCAGGCAGAACTTGCTCCAGTTGCACTTTAGCTTTGACATTCTCAGCCGCATCATAAGTTATCTCCAACGGAAAAAGTCGCTGAATAGGTCTAAACATTTCTCCACGGGCTGTTTTAAGTCTTACGAGTCTGGTAATTCCCTCCTTTCCTGGAATGATTTCTGTCACACGTCCCAGGGGCCAGTTGATACGCTTCTGATTGTCGTTTCCCACAAGAACCACATCACCAACAGAAATAGTCGACGCCTTCTTCAGTTTAGGCCTTTGAATCAACGAGCCTAAATACTCGGACCCGAATCTTTTCCTAAGGTTCTTTTGCAAATCAAGACGATATTTTATTCTCTTATTTAGGCTTTTGTGTTCTGCTGCACCACAGTCGGGTACTCCAACTTCTCTAATGTCTTGTAAGGATAATGATGGTGACAGGGGAGCGAAATCTGAATCTCTTTCAGAAATATAGGTGAGAGGTCTTGAGTTTATTATCGATTCACAGTCGCAAAGAAATGTGTTCATCTCCTCATATGATAAAAAAGCATGACCTAACACCCTCTTTAGCACATTTTTCATAACTTGAATCAACCTTTCCCCCCAACCTCCCCATCAGGAGGCAGTAGGGGGATTAAATTTCCATTGAATGCGATTTACAGATCCGTTCTCTACGATATGTTTCCAGTCTAAAGAATTAAGTAAATTACCAGCACCAACGAAGTTTGTTCCGTTGTCACAGTAGATAACTGAGCATCTACCTCTTCTTGCCACAAATCTGCGCAGAGCCAACAAAAATGTGTCAATGGACATGTCTGATAAAAGCTCAAGATGTACAGCTCTGTATACCACGCATGTGAAAAGACAAACCCAAGTCTTTTTTTCATCTTTCAAATACAATGGGCCAGCTAAGTCTACACCTACAATTTCGAATACAGCAGTGTCTCTGATTCGATCTTTGGTGATTGAGGCTGAATCTGCATCTAAATGTTTTTCAGAATGTCTCTTGCAGATAACACATTTTCAGATTATAGTTCGCATAGTTTTTTGGCCATCTAAAATCTTTCAATAGGTTAAGTAGCATTTGAGTCCCTACATGGCCATATCTTTTCTGAAAAGAAACTATTAAAAGTTTCACAACATGGTGTTAAGGAAGAACTACAGGTCTTCGAAAAGAATGGCTGTCTTCGCGATATTCAATTTTTGTCTTCAATTTGATGATGCCATCCTCATCTTTGAAAACACATAAAGTTTTCAATTTCTCATTTTTCTCGTTAACGGATGCTTCACTTTGAATGAGTTTTATTACTATTTTCTCCGCTTCTTCAAAGTCCTCTGCATCCAGAATATCACATTTTCTTAACTCTTTTGGTTTTTTACAATTTAAAAAAAATCTTAGCATCCAACCAATCATGCGTACAATTTTCTCATATTGAGAAAAGTAACGATAATACTAATCAGGTCTTTCCACATTCACGTTTTCAATGGTGTGGGCACTTATACATGCAGTCGGGGTAGACACCAGAGTTTTCTTTCGTTCCTTCAGCACTTCATCTTCATTGACATCTACATCTGAGAAAGGCCACTGATCAGCAGGTAAATGCAGCCAATTAGGGCCCTCCCACCATTTGGACTGCAATAGTTTCTTTGCAGAACAACCTCTACTTGGCAGATCGGCAGGATTAAATGAGCCCGGCACATGTCTCCAATTTTCTTTTAAAGTCAAAGCTCTGATTTCAGTAACACGGTTTTGTACGAAGGTACTCTAAACATCTTCTCTTTTTATCCAAGTTATCACTGTCGTTGAGTCAGATCACAAAGAGATTTCTTCATGAGGGATTTCTTTTGTGATAGATGAAGCAAGGCGGGCAGTGATTGTAGCCGCCAACAACTCTAGTCTTGTAATACTGGTCTTCTTCTTTCCTGTTGGGGAAACCCTGGCTTTAGCACTTAATAACAGAACTTTGACATACTCACTCGTCTCAACTCGAAGAAAAGCTACCACTGCATAAGCATACATGCTCGCATCACTGAAAAAATGTAAGGAACATTTCTCCTCCACAGCACCAGTTTTTAAGTATCGAGGAATTTGCACCTTTTCGAGATGAAATATGTATCTCATGCACTTCAAAAACTCTTCTCTAGTATTAGAGTCCACTTCTTCCTCCCAAGTTTTTTGTAGCAGCAGCTTTGGAAACAATGCAACAGGACAAGTTGCACCAATAGGATCGAAGATACAATGAGCTGCGGAGAGAATAATTTTCTTTGTCACACTCTGCACACAAAGTTCTTTCAGGCTGTTCATATTGATACCTAAAGTATCGAGATCTTAGTCTCAATGCAATCCTAAAACATTCGTTACAGGATTGCTCATATCAGTAAAATCTGAGCTTTCTCAGCCTCTTAATTCAAAACATCTCTCAGCCATGACATTGGTTGCAACTTCAATAAAGAGTTCTAGCTCTTCCTTATTTGGAACACTTGTCACGCAATTATCCACATAAAAACTCTGCATTAATAATTTTATCATTCTCTCTGGATACTTCTTATCTTGATTGTCTAAAACATCTTGCAAGTGGTGCAGAATAACAATCCCAAGCAAAAAGGGACTGCACGATACTTCAAAAACTACCCGACTATGTTTAAAGTATTTCAATTTACCATCTTCCGCAATCCACAGAAAACGCAAAAAATCTTTATCAGAAGGACACAGACAAACTTGCGAAAATGCCTTGCGAATATCAGCAATAACTCCAATTTTTTCCAAGCGAAAACGATATAAAATATTCGGTATCAATTCTATCAAATTAAAATCAGTTCCTAAACAGTCATTGATACTAGGGGCACCTTTCTGTCTGGCAGAAGCGTCAAATACAGGTCTGATTTTAGTTGTACTATTTTCCTTCAAAACAGGACGATGTGGTAAATAATGAGCAGGGATATCTATCTCATCTTTAGTAACTTCTTCTATGATATTTTCTTCTGGCCACTCTTTAAATACTGTTCCATAGGCTTCGAACAGTCCTTCGGTTTTAAGTCTCTTTACAACTTTGTATAATCTCTTCACAGAAAGTTCAAAATTATCAGGAAGTGGAAGATGATCCTTAATCCAAGGTAAACTCACTACATATCTATTGTTCTCTATTTTAACTGTATCTAAAAAATGCTGCCTCGCTGCTTCTTGTAATTCAACGGTCGTCTTCTTTTCAGATGGTTCTGTAATACCTAGAGAGTCAAGAGCCTAAAAATCTGTTATACAAGCACTTGTCGTGAGCATTGAAGTAACTAATAAGCTTGTATTACTATCGGCACGTCCAATAACCGTCCAACCTAGCTTTGTTTCGATTGCAGTTATTCCATTTTTTAGTTGGAGATGCTTTCCTCTAATCAGCTTTCCTGCAACATCAGCACCTATGAGAATTTCGATTGGACCATCCAAATCTTCTGCCAAATAAATGTTATAGCCTTGAAGTTCTTTAAAATATGACTCTTATTTTCTAGAGGATATTGAGTTACAAATTACTTCTTGTCCAAGTACCTCAAAATGACAGTTGTACTCCTCTGAAACACTTGACAAATATATCATGAAAACATCATGTTGGCAGGTTGAGGTATTGGAACCACCGAAAAGTGAATGTTGCATATACTCTCTCCTTTTGACCTTGTAATTCATTTCTTCAGCTGTTGCTTTTAGGATGTACGAGCGCTGAGATCCAGAATCAATGATGGCTCGCGCTTTACGTTTAATAGTTTCGGTCTTACAAGAATGGTTAAAGTTTGTAAAAAACATTGGAAGATTGAGACAAGTTGGCCAGGGCTTCGTCGTGTTGTATCATTGACTCTCGAGCTTTATCATCTGTATGGAGGATGGAAGAATTGGGTTCTGGTGACAATGTTCTACATAGAAATAAATGGTGTTTCTTCCTACATAATTTACAGTTAAACTTGCAACGGCACGTTTTCACTCCATGTCCCTCTCTCAAACACAAGAAACAACAACGGGCTTTCTCCACAGCACTTTGCTTTTCATGCAAAGTCAGTTTAGAAGCTTTTTTAAAATTCCATGAATTATGTTCCTCAGTAAAAAAAATACAGAGCTTCTTCTTATTGAGATTAGATGTCAAAAGATCAGTTGCTGATTACTCTGGTTTGAAATTTCTTCTCGTTAGACTCTCGACGGTTATTGGAGAAGCTTGATTTTTTAGATTGATCAAAACTCTGGGTAACTAGCAAAATTCTTTCTTCTCCTTCTACTTCATCCTGGATGCCAAAAACGATGTACTGAAATGCTTGTTATTTTATTTTTATCACGCACGTGCTATTAAGCATGAGTCATGTCGGATGCTGAGTGAGTAATGTGACCGGATGTATATATATATCATTTTTTTTGAAAAAAAATGTAAAAATGTTTTTTAGTCTATGATCCTTTCTGTCAAAGTAAAGTTGTTCAGTTTTTTACGCTTCGAGTCGTTTATATTTTGCCTTGAAAGTTTTGAGTTTTAACATTTTATGGCGTCCGCGACAGGATCATTTTTTAATCATTATGTTTGCTACTGTTAAAGGATTTAAGAAAGAAGATCTGTTACTGGTTGCAGAAGAAATTGGTGAAGTAATACCAGAAAAAGCAACAATTTCAGACTTAAAGAATTTAATTCTTAACAGCGATGAGTATAAAAGGGATTCGGACTTTGTCACGCCTGTTTTAATCATGGCGGTTGGAGATCGAAAACAGAGGCAGTATGAACTGGAAGAAAAAGAAAAACAGAGGCAGTATGAACTGGAATTAGCGAGAATCCAGGCTCAGTTTAAAGTAGAAGTAAGTGAAAGTTCACAGCTATCTGAAAATAACGCTAAGAAAAAATTTCATATACCAAAATTAGAGTTCCGAAAATTTTCTGAAAATATTAAAGACTGGTTGCCATTTTGGAGTCAGTTCGAGCACATTCATAAAGATGGCGACATAGATCCAGAAAATAAGTTTCAATATTTAATTCAAGCCACTGTTTCTGGATCTCGTGCTCGGGAGATTGTGGAAAGTTTTCCTCCAACGAATGCCAATTATTCCAAAGCATTGGAAAGCTTGAAAGCTCGTTTCAGTAGAGATGATTTATTAGTAGAAGTGTATGTCAGGGAACTTCTGAAATTAGTAATTTCTGTGCATAAAAATGAGAAGTTTTCTAGGACATCTTTATATGATAAACTGGAATCACATATGAGAGCTTTAGAGACTTTAGGAGTCACGACGGATTGTTCGGTAAATGTCATAATATAAATTTGTCAACGGACATTTATTATGTAGTAATATTTATTCTATCTGTTTTTATTTTCTTTTTCTGTTTTATCTGTTATTTTATGCTTTTCTTAAATTGTCATCAAATTGGATTTTTTTGAAGTATTATATTATTAAAGTTAAAGCAAACGATTTTAATTTAATTAAAACATTATTAAAAGTTATAAGCAAACGATTTTTATTTTAATTAAAGCATTATTAAAAGTTAAAAGTAAACGATTTTTTTTGTAAATATATTTTGTTAATTGCATTTCGATTAATTCTTGTATATACTGTTTTAGTGAAAGGATAATAAAAGAAAACGATGGAATTCGGAAACGCTTGGAGGCTTGTCTTGAATTTTTAAAAATATAAGATGCTCTGCAAGCTACAGAAATTTATATATATAGAATTTGAAGCTTAAGAAAACGGTTAGTTTTTTAGAAAGCATATTAAAACGGATAAATGTGCTTCAATATTATACCCAATGGTAGAATCCTGCTTTAATGAAGATTTCTTGAAAGATTGGAATCGTCATCCTACATCTTCTACTTCTGCTGATGCCGAGGAGAGATTGAGCAATTTAATGCAATTCATAAAAGCAGAGGTTGAAGGCGAAGAGCGAATAAACTTGGCGATGTCAGGTTTTGGATTAAACGAAGTGTACACAAGGTTACAAAAAGAAGCAATGGCAGAAAAATCCTACCTTTTGTAACAACATTCCAACTGCTGCAAATTTGTTGACGACAGCATCAACTATAGCTGTATTCAAGTGTATATTTTGTGATGCACGGTATGAAGTTAGTTTCCCCTGGGCTGATGACAAATCCCCGTTACCTGATAATTTACACTTAGCTCAGAGACTATTGGAATACACTACCTCGAGACTTAAGAATGAGAATTTGTATCTGAAATACGAAGAAATTTTTGCAAGTTGGCTCCAAGAGGGTATCATAGAAGAAGTTCCACCAACTGAAGTACATGGTTACGGAAATTATCTGCCTCATCGACCTGTGCTGAAACCGAGTAGTGCTACTACTGCAATTCGACCAGTTTTTGATGAGTCGGCTCGACTCCCTAACCACCCGTCACTTAATCAATGCTTGGAACGTGGACCAAATTTGATTGAATTGTTGCCTGACCTTCTGTTACGTTTTCGAGAGGGAGAATTCGGGGTGATTGGAGACGTTAGAAGAGCTTTCTGTCAAATAAGCATCCGTGAAGAAGACAGGGATTTTCTTCGTTTTTTATGGTGGGAGAATGAAGAGCAAAATAAATTGAAGTATTTTCGACATACCTGAGTGGTTTTTGATGTAACATGCAGCCCTTCCCTGTTAGCCCCAGTGATTGACTATCACATTAGAAGAAGTGAGGAATATGACGTTAAATTCAGGGAAAAGTTGGCTCGAAGTTTTTACGTTGATAATGTTGTCACCAGTGTTGATAACAAAGAAGAACTGAAAAGATTTATACAAGAATCAACAATTCTTATGTCCAAAGGAAGATTTGAACTTCGAGAATAGGAGTATTCTGGTCAGTGCGAAACTAAGGAGAGAGTAGAAACGCACGTTTTGGGTTTATAATGGAATAAAGACTCGAACACGTTAAAAATTGACATGAGTTGGATGAATGATGTAAACACTGAAACGGTTACTAAACGTAACGTATTACCTGTAGTTCACAAAATGTTTGATCCATTTGGTTTCATATCTCCAGTGATGCTCTGCCCGAAATTAATGCTGCAGAAAGCGTGGAAAAAGGGAATAAGCTGGGATGAAGACATAAAATGTGAGTTACGAAGAGAGTTTTTAATATGCTTTCATGAGCTGACATGTTTAAAAGATCTAGAAGTGCCTATATACGTTAAAATAACTAAAGAAAATCTCAGTAATTGTACTATACATACTTTCGTTGATGGTAGTCAAGATGCGTATGCGGCTGTGGTATTTCTGACGATTGAAAAAGAAGATAGAGCCGAAGTGTTTTTTCTGACTTCCAAATCTAGAGTTTCTTCGTTGAAAGAAACCACGATTCCAAGAATGGAACTGCTGTTATTGGAACACGATTGACAAATTCTGTCATTAAAGCTTTACAATGGGAGCATATCAAGAGATATTATTGTAGTGATTCAATTACCGTGTTGGCGTGGATACAGAGAGACGATAACTGGTCGGTATTTGTACGCAATCGTGTAAACGATATTCGAAAGCTAAGTAATCCCACGTCCTGGAGACATGTGCCTGGTGAAAAGAATCCGGCAGATTTGCCTTCGCGTGGTTCTAAAGCAAAACAATTCCTATCGTCAAAATGGTGCAAGGTCCTAAATGGATGAAAGATACTTTTGAGTTCAAACATCTAACAGATATAATTAATAATTCTTACGATGAAGATGATATTGAAAAGGAGAAGTCGAAATCCTCATACACATTAACAAATAGTGAAATCTCCCAAAATAATAATTGGTACTACGTCAAGTTTTACAGATACGAAAGCATTGTTAGACTTATAGCATGGATTCTCCGATTTATACACAATTGTGTGAGACCAAAAGAAAAAAGATATGGAGAAATAGTTGCTTCAGAATTCCAGGAAGCTGAAGAAAGCTAATAATCTTGATTCAAAAAGAGTGTTTTTCATCTGAGAATGATGATCGACTTAAAACTCTGCAAGCATTTAAAGATGAGAAAGGCATCCTTCGATTAAAGAACAAAATTACCAACAGGAAAGATAATGATGCATTTTTGAAACCTGCTATACTACCTCCAAACCATGAAGTGATTAAAAGATTGATAGTCTACACACATGAGAAAAATTGTCATGCAGGTGTACAGATACTTTTGAATATTTTAAGAGAAAATATTGGATTTTACAGGGTAGAAGAACTGTGAAACAAGTCTTGACAAGTTGCATTACTTGTAAGAGGTTTAACTCAAAAAATATGGAAACGATTTCCCCTCCACTTCCCGAAGACAGAATAAAAGATGAAGCTGTTTTTCAGATTACCGGGATTGATATGGCTGGTCCACTCTTTCTCAAAGAAAATAAAAAGAGTTGGGTGTTAATATTTGCTTGCGCCGTATATCGAACAGTACATTTTGAACTTGTCACTGCCGCTACGACAGAAGCTTTCTTAATGGCGTTTCGAAGGTTTGTTTCACGTAGAGGAAGATGCTCAACTGTTTATTGTGATAACGGTACAAATTTCGGAGGAGCATCCAATGCTCTAAGGCTATTGGATTGGAAACAGGTTAAAAAACAAGGAGCTATAAACGCTATCGAATGGAAGTTAACCCACCAACTGCTGCATGGTGGGGTGGTTGGTGGCGGCGCCTCATAAGAATTTTGAAAGATCTATTAAGAAGAGTGTTAGGAAAGGCTAGCTTGAGTTATGAAGAAATGTCAACTGTCCTAGCTGATTGTGAAAGCGTCATAAATTCAAGACCACTTACTTACGTTACTGAGAGCGAAGCTATAAAACCAATATCACCGTCGATGTTTCTGCAAGACATTCGAGAATATAAACTAATAGAAATTGATGCTGTCGATAGTAAATCCCTTACAAAAAGGATAAAATATAGACAGCACTTAATTAAAGATCTAAGGGAGAGGTTTAGATCAGAGTATTTAGGCACTCTTATACAACGAGTACAGAAAACACAGTCAAGAATTAAAATTTCAGTTGGAGACATTGTTTTGGTAGGATCTGATAACAAAAAACGCATTGACTGGCCATTGGGACGCATTTCAGAGCTCATTCCTGGGAGAGACGGAGAAGTTCGTCTTGTCAGAGTGCAGACGTCGACTCATAAGCTGCTTCGCCCTATACAAAGGATATACCCATTAGAGATCGCAACCTCAGATGGTCCTCAATATATGAAGAGCATAGAATCAATGGATCATTCCGAGGAATTCGACCATCTCAATGGCACCACCATCCTCGAACACACACCGAAATTTAGTAAGCCTGGAAGAAGACTGAAAGTTCCAGAGAGACTAAATTTGTAGATTGTATTTACAAGCTCAAAACAGTTTTGATTATGCTCCATAATCAAAAGGTGGGAGGATGTTAAAAACGATGTACTGAAATGCTTGTTATTTTATTTTTATCACGCACGTGCTATTAAGCATGAGTCATGTCGGATGTTGAGTGAGTAATGTGACCGGATGTATATATATATCATTTTATTGAAAAAAAATGTAATAATGTTTTTTAGTGTATGATCCTTTCTGTTAAAGTAAAGTTGTTCAGTTTTTTACGCTTCGAGTCGTTTATATTTTGCATTGAAAGTTTTAAGTTTTAACACTGGAGAAAGCCTAAAAGCCGATATAGATCATTACTTGGCATTTTCTTACTTGAAGAGTTATCTTCTTCTTTCGTTGTTACACTACACGTTGTCTCCTCCTTCACTCGTCTGCCTGCAGTTCGGAATCGTTCCCATGCCTTTAAAGTCTCACCAGGAAGAGAAGATTCAACTAGAGGGAACAACATTGCTGCACATTTATCCTTGGTCACTCCCAAAGTCTCTAAAGCTCTTAGTTTTGTTTCTAACTGAACTTTACGTATCGGGATTTTTTGCAACTTTTGTTTTAATAGCACAATAGACAACAGATCTCTCACGTAAACCTCAATGAGCAACTCCTCTCTGCCATAGCGTAACTTTAACTGTTTAACTGCTTTTTCATAATTTTCGCCGCCAGGGGGAAACTTTTAATCAACTCGTCAGCAGGTGAACCTTTCTCCATAGCTTGTCCTAAATAAGCATACTTATCATGATTGTCGAGGTTGAAATCGTTATCAATCTTTTTAAATTGTCCCCAAAAACACAACCAGTTCTTTATATTTCCATCAAACGTGGGTAAATTGATTTTCGGGTAATGCAATAAATTTTTCGGTGTAGTACTCACAGCTCCGGAAACAGTAGAAGCTGAAGAATGTTCTTTTTTCTCATCCAAAAGATCATGTAACTTATTTTCTAAAATTCTCCACTTATCTATATAACTCTCAGAAATGTCGATTTCATTATATATGTATTCTTCAGTTTCTTCGGAAGCAAATAATAATTCTCGAGATTCGTACTCACACTCTAACATCAGTTTCGCTTTATTTTCTACAATTTTTAACTTCAAAATTTTATCATCAATAGTCAACTCATTTTCACAGTTCAAAAAGTCCCTATGAGCCCTCGTAAAGAGTCTCCGATACTGTTTTCGTGAATTTTTCAATTTCTCCATTGCGAAAATATAACAAGTTCAAAAATTAGGACTTACTCAAATCGTAGCAGATGTCCTGTCGCGGACGCCAGATGTCGGATATCGATCTCAAAACTCTATAATTGATCAATATTCCTAATTCTCAATAGTCATGTGATGTAGTATATAACACTCAATACTCTTCAAAAACTTATTAAAGCTTTTAATTTACTATAACTACATCTAATTACATTAACGAACATCTAAAACTACGACCCACACAAAACAAAACAGTACATCCAAATTTCAAAATTCTTAGAACTCTAAAACATGTTGCCAGATACAAGTACGATAGAGTTTTAAAAATAATCACGTGATCAGGCAGTTTTTAACAGACACACATATTAACAAGTAAGCCCACAGCCACTTCAGAAGTTCGCAGGAGGAATTGGGCAGGAATCAAGTCTTATCACCCAGATATTCTTACGCGCGAAAAATAGTCCGCTCGCTTAACACCAACAGATATAATGCTGTTAATATTTTATTTATATTTCAATTTTTCGGTTTAAAATATTTCAAAAAAATTATGAATTTTAAATAGTTTTTTTGTCTTAAGGAATCATATTCTGTGAATTTTCTTGACACTCTAACTTTTAAATAAATAAATTTTTGAATCTTTTGCGATCAAATCTGACCCATTTATTAAGTTTTGAATATTGTTCGTGGGTTCTAATAAAATAGGTCTTGTGAAACAATTATTTATTAGAAAAAGTTACGTTAAACACAATACAAGATAGTTTTAAAAATAAAAACAAAGAAAAATTAGAGGTGTGTTCATGTCCGTTGCTTGGGCTTCACTGGCGTTTTCGCTGTTTGCGCTTACCAGTCTAGGTGGGGCAGCAGTTCCGGTTACAGTTAATCCGGTTAAGTTAATAGTGGCTGCTACAATATTACAATATCAGAAGAATCAACATTTTCATAATCTAAGCCAATCAATCTTGAAAAATCTTAAAAGTTGATTGGCTTCTTTCAGACGGTGGATGATATGATCTAATATCATCCATTTATATCGATATTACATCCATTATTATAGTGATATTGAAATTTTCATAAATCGGTCAACTTTAGAGATTAGTGTACTTTATTGGAGTGCAGACCTTTTATATTTAGGATATTAGATTCTCACGAATATTTTTTAAATATGATTCACAAGGCAGAGGATAAATGAAAGAATTTTAAATTCGTAATTACTCAGCATTTATTGACCCAATTTACATACCACATTATAATTTTTTTCATAATTAAAACATTAATGTAGTTGAAAAAAGTAATTTTTTAAATTTTAAGATAATTTTTAAAAAATCAGTTTTTTGCTGCAATATTTTCAGACATCTTAACCGAAAAATGCCAAAATTTAGATTAATTTTTAATTAATGGAAATTTCAAAAAAATATCTCCGACTTATACATTTTACCCTAATAAGTATATGTGTGTATAGGTTGTTCTAGATCATATGGCCTGATCTGTAGAGCACCAATTCACACACACTAATTTAATTATAAATACAGGAGATATTCCAGACATGGATTGTCCAGAAATAGATATTTTACTTAAATGGTAGAGGGAAGGGTCTAAAATTGTACGTTTTTATAAAATAGTAAGATTCAAATTTTCATAAATCAGTCAATTTTAATAATTGATTTAGTTCAATGGAGTGCAACTTTTCCTATTTAAAAATTAGTGCTTCAAGAATATTTTATTAAATATGACTCACAGGAAGAAATATCAAAAAATTTAAAATTCTTCATTCATCAGAGCAATTATTTACCAAAATTACAAAAAATGTAGATATTTATTTCATTTAGGCCCTTTTAATTGTAACGCTAAACAGTATTTATGCCTATTACTAAAGATTTACAAATTAGCAGTTTTTTCCGGATTTGAATGGATATTCTGCTTGAATAAAATCATGATTGCTTTCATGAAGTGGATTTATTGAATTAATAATTTAAATACTATGAACGATTATAGAAAAGTTTATATTGCGTTTATTTTTTTAGAAAATTTATTTATTAATTCTATTTTAAAGAATCACGTGCGGAAAATTATATTTTCTGTATTTACCTATTTTTCACTCTGAGTTTTTGTCAAAGTGATGGCAACACGCCGATAAAAGATTTTTTGTCATGCTCGTGCGGATTAAATTGTTATTTTGAAAGAAATTTTTTTTTGAAAAATATGATTAAAATATTTATTTAAAAATTCATTTTAGAATTCTATATATAAAGATTATTTTTTATAAAAAAAGAATTTTATATATAAATTTTTATAAATTTTTTGCTATCACAGAAGTTGCAAACTGTGATTAATTATGCCTTTTAAATTGCAGCATAATAAACAATTATCTTTAGCCATTTATATTTTTAAATATATAGCCGGCTTTCTGGCACTGAGGTAGTGTCTTCCTCGAGTTCTGGGAGTCCCGGTTCGGGCATGGTTGTTCTTATGTGTGCTATCTGTGAGATGTGTGACTGTGCCCCCCTGTAAAAAGGGACTGTACAAGTGAGTGTTATGAGTGTGAAGCTAAGTCGTACTCTTGGCTTTCAGTTAGAGCTACTTGAAACAAGAGGAGCTTCTTTCGGCTTACAAATCTGCTGACATAGTCAGCGGGAGATTGCCCATGACAAGTGCCATAAGTAACAGCAACATATTTTTAAATGTATGCTTAAAGGAATAATCCGAAGCTCTTAAATACTTTTGATTCTGGCAGGGAAGTATTTCAAAGTTATTAAATCCGATTTTCAAATTTTTTCGTTCTGAATTCCATATAATTAGGATCAAAATAGGAACTAGATTTAAAAAATTAATGGTTTTTTACCTAAGAATACGGCGCCATCATCGCATTTGTATAATATTCGTCAACCATTAAAAGGACTGTTAAATAGATTTTAATCCTATGAAATCGAATCATTTTATGTATTATTTTATGCCAAGTTGTTGATTAAAAATTGAAGTTTGCCCACTCTTCGAAATTTAGCAGACAACATTTGTAATTATTTAATAAAAAGTAACTAAATAAAAAAATTCTAACATCCTAAATTTTTCTCATATCTAAAGTAGGAATTAATTATAAAAAATTGTTTTTTCTATTCCTTGTTCGTTTGTAGCCCAGAGAAATGGCTTCTAAAGCGAGCTTATGTTTTGGCGATGTAAGAAAGAGTCTTCCTACTAACGTTCATTTTAAGCGATATTTTCTAAATGGAATACCTATTTCAGATGCGAATTAAATTTTTAAAAGCTTCCATTAACTCAAATATGTGTAAAATTATTTTCATATAAAAATGAACGCGTCTTAAGTAATGGATGATTGTAATTTAAGCCTCCTAGTTTTGGATGATGGTTCCGTTCCAATAAATTTTTAGATGCAATGAACAAATCGAAATAATTTTCGCTTGACATTACATTTCTACATAAGTAGCATGCATAAGAAATATGCATTTCTTTAAAAAATTAAATTGAAATGTTATCATTTTTATTGAATATTAGATTTAAATTCTAAAAGTTACCGAATAAAAGCACATTGACATTTTGTTCAGCGAATGGAAGACTATGTTCAAAATGAGTTGCGTTAGTCATTTCGATTCAGTAGTTCCAAGTGATATGCAGCGAAGCAATCAGAATCCTTCCTTTCTCATTCATTTCAAGGAATCGTCGAACGATGATTGAGTTTGAATTTGAAATGAGATTCGCGAATTCTTCTCCAGACCAATCAAGAGGTACTCAGACAGCATTGGATTTTCCTTTTCAAAATAATCACGGTGCAAACAAAGGATTCGCCAAGAAGATTTAGGTTGGCTTACATGCGGTGTAAATTATTTGTAGCGTAATAAATAAAGAAGGGATCCATTTAGGAAAGCTTTCATTTATAAAATAATACACACGAAGAGTTTTTGAACCATTACTTGTTCGAAGTATAATCGTGAAAGTGTAATTAAGCAAAAATCTAAATGAATAACTTAAAATAAACTTGCTTACTTTTACTTTGACTGAACTTACTTTAAATTTGTAACTGAAAGCATCTGTTCATGAAAAATATGTCGATCCGAAAAAGAAAGTCAGTCAATAAGTTTTTTAATAGAATAAAATTTAAAGGTTAATGTTCTGTCCTAAGCAAAAAAAAAACCGTCTTGATTCTATTGGGACATTAATTATTACTCAACTAAACTTAAGCCAGTTCAGTTTCCAGCGAACTGCAACCGCACTGAGCAACCGTCTCATCTTTCAAGTCACGAAATGCATCTCGAAATCGACATTCGTTTTCCCGTTTCTTGAGAGGCAATGCATTTCTCAGAAACTGCAGAATTACCTAATTTTATCATTTTTCAAAGGCTCCTTTTACTTAAGTTCATTCCACATGGAATTTCAAAGGCTTTTCTTCTTTCTTCCCACCCTTGATAATTATTTCAAGATATTATTTATATATATACATATATATATAAGACTGCCCTCATATATTCCTTTTTAATATTTTTGTTAGGTAACTTATTGACATATCAAATGCTCATAGAATTCTGTTGAATCTTTAATCACTGCACAGGATTCAGCCTTTCCATTTCTAGATTCTCGTTTTCCTGGCCATAGTAAGCCCAATCACATTTGAGGAACTGAGTGACGGATGAGTTCATCACCGAATGGACTTTCTCGTAACTTCCTTCCAACTAGGAGACACGTGAGAACTCGAAATAATCCAGCATTGTCATCTGCTTTTCGCGACCTTGAGCACGGTGGTTATGATATTGCGTTAGCGTTATTTCTTAATGTGTAATTTTTGGAACTAACCGATGGTTGTTATGATATAAAGAAGGTTTGGTGTTTAAAAGGAATAGTAAGTTGCAGTTTTTTTTAATGAAATTGTGTTAAGAATTTATTTTTTACTTAATTTCACTATTTTATTCAGATCTACGTTTGTACAGCGGAAGTTTGCTTAACAAGCATACTTTTCACCCTTGTTGGGAAACACTTGTTAAGCGAAAGTTTTTCTCTCTCATAGTGCAGAGGTTGCATAATTCTACTACTTTCTCTTTTGATGCAATAGATGGTGTGGCCTTATTAGCATCAAGGTATATTTCCCAAGATTCTTCTTAGAGGTCGTTATTAGATTGTATTCTAAACGAGTGTCGTGTATTTTCAAGTTCGTGCTTGTTTTTTTCTTGTGAAATGTGGAGCTTAGAAAATAATTAAATAAATATTCCCGAAAATCTTCCATTATTTTCATCTATCTCATAATAAAGTTACAAAGAGTATCATCCTTCTACAAAAGGATTTTTTTCCCTTCCATTACCATTTTAAAAACGGCTGCGAACTCCAAAATTTTAAGGATGATATAAAAATAAATATGAAGAGTATCGTTTACGGCGATGGAATCGGTATGAAATGGAAATGGATGCATTGATAAATTACTTGTTTGATTTTAACGTCTGGAAATTTCGGGAAATACGAGGTATTCTTATTGTTCAGAAATTGCATCTTTACAAATAATATAGTCGAGAAGCATATAAAATTAAGGACAAATTTTCGAAATTATTTGCTGAACAGCTACTAATTATAAAATATAGCGAATATATTTTTGCGGAAATTTTCTCATTAATGCATCTGTTGTGACTCGTGACTCTATTTTGGTTTCCGTATTAATTTATTTTTGAACAACACAGGACGGAAAATTTCTGATGAGCGTATTTACGGATGAGGATAGAAACTGATGAACATATTTGCAGATGATGAAAGAAACTATTGAGCATATTTACAGATGAAGCAGACTTAATTGATGAAAAAGATGAGAACAGCATAATGTATAAAATCTTGCCTAAAGCAAAAAAGCATATTCTACTAAAACAAAAAGTGGGTTGCCGGATTCCAAGACGCAAAAGAAACAGGAAATACAAAACTTCTTAGGAGCAGCAATAGTATCCATAAAAAATATTTGTTTCAGCACATTTTTAATTAAAATAAAGTACAAACAAAATACTTTAAATTATAGGAAATCTATGCACAAACCTTTATTTTTTAAAAATATTACATAAAAAAGAAAACAATACAAATTCAATTCAATATACTAAAATGGAAAGGCTTTAGTTTTGAGCAAAATGAATGTAAATTCTCATCTTTCTTTTGAATGTGAATTATTCAGACATAACACTCTTTTTTTGGCACAGTTTTAAAGCTTTTTGAGGGCAAATTTGTGTTCACTGGCATTTTATTCTTCAGAAAAAGTTATTTTAATTAAAATATAATATATACAGTGAAGAATATGATCCAATAACAATGTTTTGCGGAGTTAACAAGTTATATAAATTCAAAGCTAAAAAATATTTTTCTTATTAGTAAGACCATATTTTCCAGCTCATGTCGTTTTACATATAAAATGAAATGTATTCGAAACAGAAAGTCGATCGCGAAGCATTAACCTGCATTAAAAACATTTTATTATAACAAATTCCGTTTGGAGCTCCTCAAAATGTAGTGTTTTTCATGGTTTTGTTAATGAATTCTTCTGTTAGTTTTTTTCCTACTTAATATGACCGCCAAACATTCTTTTAAATTTATATATTTCCACGAAACAAATTCAAAAATTAATGTAACATATTAAAATTTTTAAAATTTTATTAAAACATTATTTTATTTTAAAGCATTATAAATATAGCATGCCTCGTGCCTTTAATATAATTCTACTCTAATATTTGTTTTGAGTAATAAAATCATTAAATTAGAAACATTTAGCATATTCAGATATTTTTAGGAGCAACTGCATTTCACACGCTAAATTTCTTCAATCTTCTACTGTCAACTCTCGCGACCTTATTTTAACCATGTATAATTTCAAAAGCATATTAACCAGTTAACTGTTTTTGACGAGCGTACTCGTCGTTGAAAAAGTATTTCATTTTGTGTTATGATGAGTTTATAGAATGATAATTATTAATTAAACAATTATTATATAAATATAATAATTTTTAATTATATATATATATATGTGTGTGTGTGTGTGTATGTGTGTGTGTGTGTGTGCGCGCGCGCACATATTCATAACAATTTAGATATCAATTTTTTAAAGAGGTCGAAACAATCAACTGGCTAAACAGAGATTTTTCTAAAATAATTTCATTTCTGTTTCCTAATACGCAGCTGTTTTTTACGTCTAAAAATATTAAGTAATCGTTTCAGTCGATGTAAGAAGATAATAACTCTTTCGGTAAATTTGAAAAAGTTGATACGATTATAAATATCTCCGGGCGAAAAAAAGCTAGTGAAAAATGTTAAAAGGGGGGAAAAGAGAGGAAGAAGGCGAGAAAAAGTTTAAAAAAAACTATCTAGTGAAGGACCCAGCTGGTTTTATTTTTACTCTTGAAGGTCTTGCAGATATTCCCTTTTTCCTCACACTTGAACCTTCTGATGAGTTTTTCAGAGCAGAGTTATTGTTACCCTCTTGTTTATCCTGGTTTCAAGATGGCGGAATCTGCTAAAAATCATGGAAAGAGTCGTGTGCCATCCAAGTCTCCAACTTTCAGGTGAGTTTATTTTCCTAGTATATAATAATGAGAATGAAGCAAACGCCAAGATATCTAGGGGAAATGGGGATTTTAATTTTTTTTTAAAGTTTGGTTTGCTGAACTTTCAAAACTATTATTATTTATGAAAAAAATCATGATAAAAATTCAATATATGTTATAAAGTGCCAAATATTTGTCATTGAACTTTTACGACTTGAGAAGATTTATGCTTGCAGTAATGAAATTTCGCGACACACACTCTTCCTAATATACTTAAGCTTTGAAGTTTTGCATACTATGGTTTGTCGATAACCATATCCTCCTTTTCTTTCCAAAATTTATTATCAGTAACTCTAGAATGCCTGATTTTTTAAAAAAATTTATTAAACAAAAAAAAAGGAACTTGTTTTCAATAGCTGTGTATAATTAAAAAAATAATTTTTTAAATGCTTTTTTTCTGTTAAAATTTTAACAAAAAAATTAAAATGGATTAATTGGCTACATTATGAATGAAACTATTTCCTAATGACACAAATCTTACTATAAGAAATCTGCAATAAAAATAAAGGTTCTTTTTGCTAATATATTTTTTTTACAATGAAATAAAAATAAATTTATTAAATGAAATGAATTATTGAAAGGAAAATAAATGAAACAAAATTGAAATAAAATGAATTATTTTGAAATTAAATTATAAAATAAAAATATGAATTATAATGAAAATAAATTGTTTTGATGGTTTATTTTATCGTAGAAATATTCATACAATTAGCTTCCTGGTCCCTAGTTTAATTCCTGTTCTAGTTCCGATCTTTCCATGCACCGGTATTTTCTACAAATATTTATCAAAACGCATTTAAAAAGAGATTTCGAAATACTCATTTTTGCCTTTTGAAACAGTCATAGAAAGCTTATAGATGTGAATTAAAACCTGAAGCCAAATGGCTACACGACGCATTGTGGGATCCAGTTCTATTTCCATACGAGATGCACCAGTGACTTGTGAATTTTAGCAAAACATTGATTTTGAAATTTCATAAGGAATTATGAATAGGATAAAAAAGAAGAAATAATAATACAAAACCAACCCTTTTTTTAGTTATAAAAACCTGCTTAATTTAGCATTATTTTTAATTATGAGCGTGTATATTTTTCAAAATGAGCAGAATTTGTCGGTTATTGTTAGAGGGATACTTGAGATTAAGGAGAGCCCGTTTCCGAGGAAACTATCTCCTGTCGTGGGAAGATTAGATACTTGACATGGCTCTTCTTATCTGCCAGTGACTGTGTTGCCTCGTGGAGTAAGGTTATTGTTAGACAACGGATATAT
>JAOUZG010031957.1:3160428-3239607 GCA_026289955.1 Argiope argentata | reverse complement strand
TTTTTTTTTACTACAAATAGTAAAAAAAAATTAACTTATTTTAGGAAATAGGTTAATACGTATTCCATATTCCTACATGTGTAAGAGGGCCCCAGTTTCACTGAAAAAAGTATTTTTAATTTTTTAGGTTACTTCATCTTCCACATATTGGATTCAGTGTCACCTAAGCCACGAGGAGTAGCAGTGTGAGTACATACCTTTATCCAATCATTTATTTTTTGGTAAATTAATTATTGAATCTATTAAAAATTAATCCCTAATATCGTAACCATTTTAAAAGTGAAATTATCATTGAAACTGCATCCAAAATTAGTTTTCAGTATTCAGGTTCACATTTAATAGTTATCGGGATTAAATAAATATGAACTATTTATTATAATAGATTATTTAATCAATTTATTTAACTCTTAGCGCTATAAAAATCGCTATTAAATGAATTGGTTGCATACACTGTAAATCTTGTATAACTGAAATAAACATTTTTTTTAAAGTTCAGTCTAGTGTTTTACAGGCTGAAAGTCATGTTTTTTAAGCTTTAGTCAGGAACTTTTTCATGACTTGCACTTTTTGTTAGACAAAAAGCCTAACAAGCCTTGAAAGCTGAGGGGATATACGGATGGAATTCTATAATTCATCTGACCTGTAAAACTGCATTAAATAAGAAACTTTAAAAAAATGAAATTTAAGAATTTTTAGATCAAATCAAAATAGGAATCACAAATAGTTCGCATTCTCATCAAGCTCACTCATCCCCATTCGTTAGAAAGCTGTAGTTTAGTTAATTTGGTTATTTTAATTATATTACCGTCCCGTTGTAAAGCAACACTAGGACTATTTTGGGACGGACTTATTTTAAGCCGCGGTGAGATGACGAGGACCACACCTGACCTGGAACCTCACTCTCCATACCACACTAGCGAGAGGACGCAGAAAGCCGAGGTGGCTCGGCACTAAGGTTTTCGGAATTGTAATGTTTCAGGTTATAGATCTGATTCCAAAGAAAAACCGTCCTGTAAGCGGATTGGGTGCAAGTCGAATTCTTTGGAGTCCTCCACGAGTATTATTTGTCAGTGTCGTCCTCATCGTTTTACAGCGAGACAAAATTACGACGTCAGCCCAAATATAGCCCTAGTGTTGCTTTGTAAACGGGATGAACTGGGCATCCCCATTAATCATATTAAAAGAATCGCATCCCGTGTGTGACCATCACTCCGTAAAAGAACATACCCCAAATTCTCCTTTTTTAAGATTAAATATAATTATTGCTCTCTTTAACAGAAACAGAAGATTAAATAGTAATATAATCACGTCTTCAGTTATTAATTCGGTACAAATAAAAAATAAAGCTTGATTTTTAAGAAAATATAAAAATCATTTTGCTTGATAGTAATTACAGAAATTATAGAGAGGGAAAAACACTCCATTTTTTAAAACCAGTTAACTGTTTTTGATGAGTATAGTCGACATAGAAAAAGTGCAGCATTTTGCGTTATGACGAGTTAATTTGCCAGGGGTACAATTTGAATGACAATTTTAGTAAAAACTGAAACATATTCATAAATTTCAATTTTTAAAAAAATATTTTGGGATCAAGTCGAAATTAAAGAAACAAGTCGGGGCTTATCCGGCGTTATATCATGTTCAACGCCATTCTTTAACAGCAAAATAAAATAATAATTTAATTTTTTAATGTTTCTTTTCATTTATACGCAAAAAAATAAAAATGTATGTGTTAGTTTAAGTAAAGAAATTGATTAATGTGGTTATTGAAATAAAAGAATAAAAGTCATTTCATTACATGTTTTCGGATTACACATATTCCGTTTGACAAGCATACACGTCAACGCTAAAGTTTTGCTACAGAATTTAGATAGGTCCAAAGAGGTCGAAAAGTTAACTAGTTAACCTTTAATCAATAATTACTTCAAAATCTTGAACAGTTTTGTTAACCTTTTATTTTAAATTACTTCAAATGCCTATTCCTGCCCTTCAAAATTTATTTGCACTAAATTTGGTGTTTAAATACCAGTGAATAGCACTAAAATCCCACATTGACGCATGCTCTTGTTATTATTATTATTATTATGGATGGCAGTGAAAAATATTGAGTCAATTTTTGTTTTCGATGCTTCCTTTTCAGTTTCAGTGGTGGGCGTGGAGGAAAAGTGGCAACTGCATCAGATCAATGGGGAGGTAAGAAAATTAGAAATGAATTCCAAATTTTTTAATGCAAAGTGTTTAATTCGTATCAAAAAATTATCGAAGAACTATTAACCTTTAAGTGAAACTGTCTCCAAGCCTTAAACCCTTGATTAAAGTTATCGCAAAACCCTTAATCACTAATTAAAATTATCGCAAAACCATTTATAATTAATTAAAGCTATTGCCAAACCCTTAATCCTTGATTGAAATTATCACGAAACTATTAACAATTAATTAAAATTGTCTGAAAAATCCTTAACCATTAATTAAAATTATCGCAACGTTATTAACCCTTAATTAAAACTATAGCATTGACTTTTAATTTTCATTAATTATTCATAATTAGAAGTAATAATCGGTTAAAAAGCAATGCTAGAAATCACTTGCTAAAAAGTGGGATTAATTTTTGTAAGGAGCGAGATCCTTTTCGAAACTTTCCATTCTTCAGTGACTGTAAATCATTTGGGTGTGAGGAGAAAGTGTTCCAGAGAGGTTTGATTTTGAAGCGTTCTTCTGCGGATTGTTGCCCGGGAAAGGGATCGAGTAAGTCTTGATGGTGAACTCGAGGATGGAGGTGGGGGTGGACTTGCTTATAAAAATAAACAATTAAGGATAATTTTAAAAAATATATTTTATTGATTTGTGAATGTTTATGCGGTCATCTTCAACGCGTGCTTGATTTTTATTTTCAGAGAGAATAATACGCATGCCTGATTTTCAAATCATAGAGGATAATATGTGAGTAGGAATACCCGTTGTTAACATTATAGACATTTATCATATCAACATTTGAGACTTATTAGCTTTGCGAATCCTCTTACTTGATTCTCATAGATGAGATGTTAGGATTTAATTAATTTTCTATGCCAGTGAGATGAGCACTTTCTTTTATACACTGTGACCTGAGCTCGGAGACTAGACTTTATGTATCTGGCATTTAATCTGACTGTGATTAATTTATTTGCTGTTGACAAACAATTTTATTCTGAAGTTATTGTGAACTATTGTATGCATTTAGTATCTATGGAAGGTTTTAACGAGTCGACTCGACCCAAATCCTATTCCATGTTATACTCTCAGATACTCACAAATAATCTTCACTCACCAATAATTAATATCGTGTTTTGAAAAAAACGAGCACGATGTGGACTAAAGACAGGACATTCGATTAAAATATTATTTACAATAAAATGCACGTGACATGCGAGGGTGCCTTCGGTACTGCTTCTCCCAAAACGGGACGTCGGTGGCGAGAAGGATCGATGTGGAGACGAGTCGATTTTATGCCGGTCTCGAGTATAGGGTGATAAGTAAAAAGCAATGAGAAATGCGGATATGCTTAGTTAGTAATACAATGCTTAGTATTCAATTTTCTTATGATATTGGTGAGCAAATAACTCCGGTCTATCCGGCCTGCCTTTCCGTCCCATTAAGCTGAATACATGAGCTAATTGTAAAAATACACATGAGTTAACAGTAAACATTATAGAGTCCTCGCTTATTTAATCTATTTAATCTAGAGTACTAAATAATGCTCTTTTTTTTAGTTCTCTCACCTTCAACCAAAGTTTTGGTAGGAATCTTCTGCTTAATCATCGTCCTCCTTGTCGGTATTGGCCTGTACAAATTTTGTAAGTGGTGTCACAAACCGCCTGTTTGAGTCAATGTGGAAGCTTCAGTAAAACTGTTCAAAATGAAACTGTTTGTTCTTTTTATATCAACAATTCTTTCAAATTTGATAAAAATTCCAAGAAATATTGATTTCGGATTTAAAAATACTTGTCGTAAACAAAATGGCTGGGAGTTCTAAAATACGCTGGCTGGGATTGTCAAACATTTAGAATTTTTCCTAGAAAATTGATTTTGGTTGTAACTGCTTGCAATATTGTGTGGTGATTGCAAAATACTCTATTAAATGGCGACCATTATTGTGAAAGTTTTCTTGAGAAATTCCTTATCTACCAACACGTACCAAAACTCTTCCCTCTGCTACAACACTTCAGGTATCTTCACAAAGCATCTGAGAGCGAATAAAACATCGGCAATTATTGTGTCTGAGGTTTATAATTCACTCTGTTAAATTTGAAAGTCTCTATTTTTTTTATTAAGTTGAATAATTGGGCCTTTTCTTTGTGATATTTTTTAAAGACTTTTTTTATTTTGATACATTAATTTCTTTGATTTTTTGTTTTCTCATTATATTTGAGGGGTTTAAAAATGATGAGAAAATTCAAACAATCTTTGACAAACAGTAATTGCCAAACAAAGTCCCCAATATACTATGTTTCAGCATACTTGTGCGCAAATTTTCTAAATGCCGGATTGAGTTTAGTTGATTTCTATGTCATACAAAGGAACACACGATGCTCAGGAGAATCAAGTTCAGTGAAAGTATGTTAGAATAATTTAGCCCAATTTATTTCTTCTAATTCTGTTTTATAATTGTCCATTTCGAAAAATGTAAAAAAGGCATTATAGGAAGGGTGAAAAATAGAGATTTACATATTCCAGAGAGAGAAATGCTTTGATTCGTGAAGAGCACGCAGAAAACTAAATGGGGTCAGGAGACCAATCAAATGTGCAAATACTCACCCTTCCTTCTCAATGAACAAAGGTGAATTTAGCGAAATATAACTCCTTTCAATAAATGCAATTAGAGATTCAGGGTAAGATATTTTTATTTCAACAATATAAAAATAAACAACATATGATTCATCAATTCGATCCATTTTACATGTTTTATGCTTAACCATTTAAAATCCGTATCTGTCCCAATCCTCCTAATAGACCATTAGCCAGGCCATAACCATATCCTCCTCCATAGGGGACACCAGCATACCCATAACTGGCATAGGGAGTACCATACCCATATCCATGGTGATCATGGTGAGCGGGAACGATCACAGATTCGACGACTGGTACCACACCATGATGATCATGTCCATGGGCGTAAGGGGCATCAGAGATCGTGTGTACAGCTGCCGGATTCTGATTGGCTGTGCCTGGTTCGTTAGTCTTGACCTGGGCTCTGAATCCTGCATGGTCGGCGACGTAGTTGACCTGTCGGCGGACTCCTCGGTCATCCGTAAAGCCATAGCTTTCGTTGACCCCGTGTCCATCCCCAGCTTCTTCTCGGTGTTGCTCGCCATGATGGTCTTTCACGCTGTAACTGAACGCATGAGGTTGGGGAGCATGGTGCTCAATTGGAACATGGTGCACCTCTAGTAATTTAATTATATTCATTTTAGAAATGCTTAAGCAGATTCAATATCATAAATTGCATTAAAAAATAAACAGAATACCTATAGCTGGACATAATGTGGAATATGGATCTAGTACGTTTATTTTTATTAAACACAGAGGGTCCGGATCCTGTGAGTAAAGTAGTTTCGAAAAGAATATTGAGCCTGTTTGGCATTAAGTCTGTTTACTTTTTATGTGGTTGCATCATTTCGGTCAAATTCTTATTAGAGTTGACCGATTCGCATTAAGTAACAGCATTAATGTGCCGGCGAATAATGTACCATAATTCTCGATAGATTTCATTAAAAAAATGTTTCATTTACTGACACTGAAATTAAATCTTGATTAAATATGAAATATTTAAAAAATTAATTGAAAACGTATTTCGATTGCTTAGCAAAATATCACTAAGGCAGTTAATAAAGGATAATATATTTGATATCATGACAGTCCTTTGGTTCCTTTAATTTAAACATGGAAGTCATTTATGAATGGAAAATGTAGACATTGATTTCACTTCTTTGCAGTGTGCAATCTGTAGAGCATTAAACTGAAAACATAAAATATATTAATTTTTTTTATCTTATCTGTTTAGAAATAAATAGATAAATGTAGAAAACTTTAACATCATTTTTTTCCATAATATATATATTTTTAATAGCAAATTATTGCTATAAAATTCTACTCTGAAATTAAATGTGCATCAAAAAATTATTGTGATAATGGCCCGTTGATATCGCTTGTTTGGATATCGGTTTTCGCCAGTCTTGCGTGCAGTCTCTTTGACCCACTCCTCAAAGCACATACATTTAAGAAGAGATGTCTTGATTCAGTATTTTGATATTTTGCATTCGGTTTTTTCTTAAAATTCCATGAGTATGATATATAAGTTTAATTTTCTCGGAATCAAAGGGGCCGCTGGTGGAAAGACCCCGGCTTTGGAACCGGAAGACCTTGACTGAACCGAACCCGATTCCACCGAAGACCTATCGCGCGCGCGGGTTGGGTGCGTGCTAAATCCGTTGGGGCCGAACATCCAAACATCCTGCTGTGGACGTGTGGGGAGTTCAGGTGCTTAACCCCGTCATCTGATCGCGGTTCGAAATTGCAAGGCCCGTCCTCAAATAGCTCTAGTGTTGCTTTAAAACGAGACTTAATATATAACTAAACTGAGCAAAGCTAAAGAATGAGATCTCTTCTTAGGAGAAAAAAAAAAGCTGTTTCACATCGCTTAAATTTTTAGTTTACAAATCACTTTTATGAAAATGTTTCGAGAAATGCATCCTTGCTCAATAATGAATGAGGTATTTTTATTGCATGCAAAAATGTATTAGCACGCGTAGATATCAATTTTTTTTTACTTATATGTAATCTATTTTTATTTCCTTCACAACTAAGTGAAATACTATGCTAACCAACCCTGTGCCGAGTGTGTTTTCTCGAAACTTTGTGATTTTAAAAATATTCAAGGAATTTATCATTGACGAGCGTATGGTCATTAAAAAAAGATAGACAAGAAGAAATGACATGGAAATGATTTTAGAAAAAAAAAATAACTGAGATAAAAATAAGAAATGGATCATTCTGTTAGAGTTTCAGTAAAATATTCTTTGAAAAAAAAGTCAAAATTTACAAAAAGGTTTACACGAGCTACAGTGATGGAAAAATTTCGAATCCTAGTTTCTAATAACGAGACTCTTTATACCACAGAAGAAAACTTTTAATGGTATCTTCCCAAATTTTATTACTGCATTATAAATAGTTTGTTGTGAACAGATTGTAATTGGTTCAGTTTTGTATAGAAAGCTACACTATCATGAAAACGAAGTTTTTCGAAATAAGGCTTAATTCATTACCACATTTAATACATCCAGGTATTCAAATTTAAGGGATAATTCTAATTTTGTATAAGTTATTAATTAAAATTGCAGACTCATTGGAAAGTGAGAAAAATTAAAATTTATGAATAGTTTAGAGACATGGCCGAAGAAAAAACTTCAAATTACAGATATTCTTTTTAGATCAACACTTACCAATGGACGGTGTGCGATGGCAAGGTTCAAAACAAAAGAAAAGATGCAAACTCAGTAAAAAGAAATTATGAAGATAAAATTATTAACGGGTACACAGTGAGATGCAGCCATCTTCCTACAGAACATGTTTTCTTTTTTTAGAGAAAAGGTTTCTTGTATACGTGCGTTGTTCGCGATGTTTATAGGCACAAAAGGCCATATTTGGTCATGCTGCGGCAAGCAAATGGCAAAACATAAAAATAGTAGATCGTACATTTAAAATACAGTAGTAGATGTCAATATGATGTATTAAAATATAAAAGCAGATAGAAACAAAGACGTGAATAGTATAATAATACAATACGGACAGATTAAAACTTTACGTACTAGACACTCGTTAACTGCACATTACCTACTGGGCACTCGTTGAAGTGAAAATAAAATCTTTGCTGATACACCAGAAACGTTTCTGTGCGCTTAAATTTAATGCTGTTTACTTTTTTTTTGATATCTAAAGAATCAAGCTAATACAATCGAACACTCAACACATCAGTTGATAGAATCAATCATCAATCAATTTTAAAATTTCAATACGAAGCATCAAACATTTAAAAAAATTATTGCAACTAAGGAAATTAACATTCAACTAAAGAATTTCCCGGTTAAATATATTATAACTAAGGAAATGAACTTGCGAGACAAACGATAACATTATGCTTGCTTATTAGTGCAATATAAGGATCGTGACAAATTGAATTGCATAGCGACTGTTTTTGCAACAAGCACACCTGTTTTTGATGCATTTAGATTTGCAGTCACATTTTTGAAGCCCTCCTTGGGAAGGAGTACGGAGAGGAATTGAGCGATATAACGCAAACTTTGCAGTTTTAAAGATACGAAAGCCGCTAATGTGCACATCATCTTAAAATTTTAGTACTCTGTTTTATTCAAATAATATTAATTCATTTGAAGAAGAAGATGTCGTGTCCGCTTTTTATCACGGAAAGAGGGGTACAGTAGCTTCTGAGGTTATGAACCCCTGAGCACCCGGGGGCAGAAGTCTGACTACTAGCTCATATGAGGATGAAACACATAACCACACGTTTGCACAGCCCCTTTTTACAGGGGGGGGGGTACATTCTCACATCTCACAGATAGAACAACCATGCCCGAACCGGGACTCGCAGAACACGAGGAAGACGCGCTACCTCTGTGCCAGAAAGGCGGCCTTTGAAGAAGATAAGATGCATATAGGATCTCAAAATAATTCTATCATTGAAAGAAAAACAAATTATTTAAGCAAGAATGGATTAAAAGCTGCGCACATTAGGTGAACGAAAGAGACTGAAAATAAAGAATTCATTTCTTGTTTCCTTTAAAAAAAACCGAAAAGGTTTTAATGAACGTTTGACAATTCCTGCTAGGGGAAAATTTATATTGCCAGCGGTACGGCTCAACAGCACATGTTATTGAAATAAGTTTACATTTATTTGCATTAGGTAATAATTTGAGCATTTTCTTTTAATATTGAAACAAGATCCTCAACTTCCAAAAAAGTCACCGACATTATGCTGTATGACTTCCATATTCTAGGGAATATTATAAAATGACATCTTGGACATGAACCAGAGATGAAAGGGTTTAAATTAGAAAAATAATTATAATTAAGTCTGTAATAATTTCATCTCTTCAGTTAAGATGTAATATAATTATTCCAAGATGAAAATAGCTTTCCTGAGAAGACAAAATTAATTTTTAGTTGAAATGGCACTCCTCTTCATTTTTTCCCTATTTATTCCAGAATGGCAGATTCAATCTTAAAATTCCTAAAAGAATTCTTGAATTCTAAAAGTATAAAAGTACTTCAATTCAATCAAAGAATCTAAAACATTTCTGCTCTATATTTTATGTTTTTTTATTAGAATGTTTTAGATAGATGTTAATGAAAAGTTTTCGAAACAGGATGACTTTCATTTTCTTTGGAAGGCATCATAAAAGTATTCTATTTTTCTTCCAATTAAGATAAGATATTTTATTTTTGAAATAAATGTTAAGTTGAGAAGAGGAATTCGACACATTTAACGCAATCTACTCCGCTAACGTTTCAATGGAATCTTTGAGCACAAAAACAGAAAAGCTTTCATACATGCAGACAGACACATTGGGAGATTTTCTTTTCTGAAACGTATGGTTTCACAATCAAACTTGATTGTAAACATCATATCTGATCTATTTGAATTAAAGAAGTAAATAATCTCATAAATAAAACTGTTGAAGCGAGCCCAAATATTTCAAAATCTATCAGATGATCAGTGAAATAATAAAAAAATAATAATAAATTTTCCTCAAGAGATCAAGCCTTAAAGAAAAATTTGTGATAAATCATGATGCCTTCACCTTACTCCCAATTGAGTTATTAAATTAATAAATAGCGTCCGGCCGACTCAAAATAACAGCAGTCGTTTGCCGAATTAACCTTGAGACGAGAAATGAAAAGTCGGAAAAGGTATCTTACCTGAGACAACATAATTGATTTCGCAGCTAACTGTGACTGTAATCTTACACATTTCCGACACCTTTTTATATCAGGATTATAGATCTTCAAATAGGTGTTAACGCTCGACTGATTTAGAATGCTGAACCCCAGTCAGCGTGACTGAATTTCTTTTACAGAAATGATGTATTATTCCAAGTACATTTGTTCGTTGTATTATGTCAAGGTCTTCACCGGAAAGTATTGACATAAAAGTCTCATTGCCAGACTTTTCAATTTGCCCAATCTGTGGTAAACAGAAAGTGTTAGGGACGATTTTGTAATAGTGCATTCCTTATAATGAAGCATTTAACTCATTGTGCAAGTGCTTTTGGAATTCACGATACCCTAAAATTTCACAAATAATTAGCCGCAAAAGGGAAAAATGGAGAAATAAATCTCTTAAGATCTTAGCTTTGAGATCTATTATTAGAAGGACGTCAATGATATGTATGTTTGTTTGTAAATATTCAGTAAACACATTTCATACTAATTCAGAGAAAGACGATGGACAATTGATTCTTCCATGGTTACGGATGTTTTTAAACACTCTGCAAACTATTAATGATGAAATTTATAATTTAATTAAATTACAAAATAAAAGAAAAAAGTTGTTTATAATGATTGCACAATGAAATCATAAACATATTAAATCTAGAAAAAAAATTCAAGCTGATAAATTTTCATTAAATTTGAGCGTTAAATAAATTATTTATTTTCTATAAATTATTTTACAGCAAATACATAAAGCAAATAATAATAATATTTTCTTTGTGAGAAGAAAACATCCAATTTTTAAACACAATAAAATTAATTCATGCAAGAGTTGAAACAATTTCTGTCACAATTGACACAATCTCACGTCTGTGCATTTTATCCTATGAGAATTTTTTACATTGTACTGTGACAGTGTATTCGTTTTCTTATGAGGAGATGCCCAGTGATCGAAGAAATTATTATAGCATCGATAACAAAGTTTCTGACACTTCCCATCATTTAAAAGCTACATGAAACGATAGAATGAAGGCTTTAATTGTGACAAAAAAGTAAACACATTTACACAAAGTAAAACTTGATAATGAACTTCGAAATTGATAAATGAACTTCGAAAAATAGCAACCCAAAACAAAATACTTTACAAAATAAACACTGACGTGCTTTTTTTTCTCTTGGTGAGATTCGCAACAAATAAAATTTAACACTGGCGTGTTTGTTTTTCTCTTGGTGAGAATAGTAACGACTTTTTTTAAAAATCAAATAACCTTTGTCCAAATAATTAAAATTAAAACTTAAAATGTAGGAGCATGCATTTACATAATAACAATGAAACTCTCACCTGTCCGAATCCTGCCGGCTGCGCCAGTAAAACTTGTCCAATATGAGGGTTTCATAAAAAATTAAATCGTATAATCATCGGTGAGAAACTTCAATGGTCACTCCAAGATTTTACAGCTGCTACTTTATTCATTTTGCTACAGCAGCACGACACATTAAACACAAATTAATAAACAAAATAAAAACTAGATACAGTTACAACTTTCCAATACTGAATTGAACATTCCCACCCGCTGTTCTACCAAAACATCTTTTCCTTCCTAAAACCAACATGCCCGCCTTCGCTCCTCGTTTTCGAGTTGAGTTGAGTTGCCCCAGCTGCTTCTCATTATCCTTTTAAATCCTACTGTTGTCACACACCAAAAACAATCTGAATTGAGAACTTTGCTCGTCCCTCCGGGGAAAGCACATCCGTCACAGGAGTGGCGATGCTGCAAACAAAATAAAACAGACGAGAAGCCAGTCATTGTCCTTAACACACATATACTGTAATGATGAGAGCTCCAACATTTATGCAGCTCCCACAAACAAAATTTATTTTCCTTTAAATAATATCTAATATAATATAACATAAAAAAATAACTTGACACGTCAGTTAATATTATAATAAATCAAACAATAGCAATACCTTATAAAATACCACAAAAGCAAATAGCAAAACAAAATGCAACATATTACAACAAAAATCTTATAAGAAATAGACAAAAAAATACGACTATTGGAGCAAATTAGCTTTCATGGCTAGATGTGCGAAAATTTAATCTAGAAAGAGCATCAGCGTTTCCATGACGACTACCCTTTCTATAAGTTTCTGTCATGTTATACCGTTGTAAAGCTAAAGCCCATCGAGAAAGTTTAGCTCCATGAGGAGCGCTCTTCGTCAGATATGTCAAAGGATTGTGATCCGATATTATCTGTATTTCTGCACCAAATATCCAGGTGTCAAACTTTTTCAGTGCTTCTAAAACGCAAAAAGCTTCCCTCTCGATAGTTGATCATTTGATCTGGGTAGGATTCAGTTTTTTACTGAAAAAAGCGATCGGCATTTCCTTACCCCTCTCGTTGCTCTGAGCTAGACATGCACCGATTGCAGTGGCTGATGCATCTGTGTATAGCTGAAAGGGTTTTCCAAGGTCTGGGGTATGCAAAAATGGCATAGATGCAAGTTCTTTTTTGAGTTTCAGAAATGCTTTTTCAGCATCTTCGTTCCATGGAATGTTATTAGGTATGTTTTTCCTGGTCAAATTTGTCAAAGGTAAGACAATTTGAGAAAAGTTGGGTATGTAGTCCCGATAATAGCTAGCTAACCCAAGCAAACTTCTTACTTCCTTTTTTGTTGTTGGCTTTGCTAAATGCTTCAAGACTTCAACCTTTTCTGGATCTGGGGAATGCTTACCGGAACCAATCAAATGGCCTAGAAACTTAACTTCGGGTTTTCCGAACTCACACTTTTCTAAATTCATGGTTAATCCAACATCTCGTAATGTTTTAAATACTTTGTTTATGTGATTGAGATGTTCAACCCAAGTTTTCGAAAATATTGCTAAATTGTCGATATAAGCACGGCAGTATGTTTTATGTGGAACTAGGACCTTAACCATTGATTTCTGAAACGTACTTCCGGCATTCTTCATTCCAAAAGGTAGCACATTCCATTGATAATGACCCGAATGAGTCACAAAAGCAGTAAACGGTTTCGCTTCCTTTTTCATAGGTGTCTGCCAATACCCTTTAGTAAGATCAAGTGCAGTAATGAATTTGGCCTGTCCCACTTCAAATAACAGATCTTTAGCTATTCTCATTGGATAAGCATCTGGTATTGTAAAACTGCTCAATAATCTAAAATCAATACATAATCTCACAGCTCCGTTCTTTTTTGCGACACAAACCACGGTATGTGCCCATTCGCTATCACTTGGTTCAATGAGTCTCATGTCAAGCAACTCTTCTATTTGCCTATCTACTTCCTTTTGTAGACTAATGGATACCTTATATGGTTTCAACCGTTTAGGAGAACAATTCTCTGTAACCCTGACAGAATGTCCTTCGACTTGGGCATGGCCAGGTTTTGAACTGAAAACATCTTTGTAATTACTCAAAATGTCGAAGAGATCCCGTTTTTGTTTAATACTAAGAGTACAGTTCATTTCTTCAATGTGCTTTTCAATTTGGTCAAGAGTTTTATGTATTTTATCGGTAGGTGCGTAGTGAAGAGTTCCGAAATCTTCATCTAATTCGAAAACCACACCGACATGATTCATTCTTTGAATATATGGACGGAGTTTGTTTACATGAAACTCTCAGATACTCCCGTACTCCATCTCAACCCCCGCAGAATGTGATCTAGTAAGTTGAATAACTGTAGCTGGTCCTACCCAAGTGTTTAACAACTTATGTGAAGATGAAGGTATCAACACCAAAACTTTATCACCGACACTAAATGATTTCTCCTTGGAACGCAGATTATATCTGGAGCAATATTCTTCCTGTGATTTTTCTACATTGTCAGATGCAATTTTATGAGCCCTTCTCAAACTTTCAATAAGATTTTGCAAATAATATGCGATTGACCGTGAAGCTGTTGCTAGGAGATTGCGTTCACCAGTCCAAATCTCCTTTATCAAAGATAAAGGGCCCGGTGGTAACCTTCCATATACCAGCTGAAAAGGAGACACACCAGTGGTGCTATGAGGGACTTCTCTGTATGCAAAAAGAAGATAGGGAAGATGCAAGTCCCAGTCCCTTCCATGTTCTTGTATATTTTTATATAGCATTTCTTTTAAGGTTCTTTTCCATCGTTCTACTGCTCCCACACTTTCAGGATGTCCAGGAGTAGAGAAACGGGGAGATACACCCAACAAATCTTCGAAGGCTCTGGTTAATTTGGATGTAAAGTTTGTTCCTTGGTCAGTACAGATCATTTTAGGGAAACCAATTTGAGTGAAAATTCTCATTAAGACGTTGCATGTAGTTTTTGCACTAATCTCTTTGACCGGTATTGTCTCAGCCCATCTAGTGCATAGATCTACCGCACATACCACATATCTGTGTTTTCTTCCTGATGGCGGTTCTAATGGTCCGATGCAATCCACAGTCCACACCTCGAATGGAGTTTCTGGTCTGACGATGGGCTGTATAGGTATCCTGTCTCTATATGTAGCAGTTCTCCTTAATTGACACTGCGGGCAACTTCCGCAATATTTTTTCACGTCCTGTTTTAGAGTGGGTCAATAAAATGAATATTTTATCCGCTGAATGGTTTTCTTCTCTCCCAGATGACCAGATAGAGGACTTTCATGTGCCATCTTTAAAACCATATCTCTTTTAATTTGTGGGAGCACTACTTGTTTAATATTTTCTCCACAAATATTTTCTGCGTGAAAAAGAACGTTATTTTCCAAAGTATAAGAGTTGAATTTTCCCTTCGCCCAATCAAAACATCTTTGAAGCGTTTCATCGTCTCTTTGAAGTTGGATGAATTCTGTTAACGATTCCTTTTTTACATCTGGATTTTCAATATCTTGTTGAGAGTCTTCTGTAGTTACTGCTAATATATCACTTGGAATTTCACAACAAATACCCTTATCCTCGTTATATTCTGAAATTTTACCATCTGATTTCATATCTTTTGATTCGGACGTCCTTTCACATTGTTGATTTTTATGTATGTTGATATTTTCGAGGAGCATTTCGTATGCAGATGAACTTAATATTAAATCTGAAACAAGTCTTTTTGAAACAGCACAAGTAATTGAAGTACTGTCATGTAATGCATCGTCAATTTTCATGTCAAAACTTCTTAAAGATGTAATTTCGTTTTCACCAAATGCAGAAGATATTTCAATTTTGCTTTCACCCTCATAAGGAATATCTTTTACTAACTCTTCGCGTACTACTGATATCTGAGCCCCTGTATCAATTATTCCATTCAAAACTATATCTCCACACTTGACCATAATGGTTTTTATATTGTCAATGTGTTTGTGCGCGTTCACTGCTCTTGATACATGAACAGAAATCTTGGCCGTTAAGACCTCAGTCTCTTCATCATTTGTTTTGGTAGATGTTTGATCCAAATTATTTCTAATTGGAGTAGGAACCCTCTTGTATTGGCGAATATTCGAACAAAATTTGGATGTGTGGCCAATTTCTCCGCAATTATAACATGTTACCTTAAAGGTAGACTTATGTGCTTCGTCATTTCGATATAGTGGGTTCCCTTTTTGTAAATTCTGAGATGAAAAAAATGGCTTATTCTTGAACGTCTTCCCTGAAATGGGACGATTTTGAGTCCTTCCAAAATTTTTATTCTTTGTTACGGCTCCTGTATTCTTCTTTAAATCACTGCGAATACTATCATATTCGTCCAATTTGTCGGCTATAGTGATTGGAGAAATAAATTTTGCCCATTCATCCAAGAAATGATCCCTCACTTCATAAGGCACTCTTTTCTTTAGTTGGTCTGTAATGATTAAATCTTTTAATCCCTTAAAATCTTTGATATCGAGCCCACTAATCCACTCTTCAAAATAATTCGTTATCTCATAACAAAAATCTTTCCAAGATTTCTCATTCATTTTTTGATGCGTTACGAACTTTTTCCTGAAACTCTCAGGATTCAGTTTAAAATTCTTTAATAAAATGTTTTTAATATGCTCATAATTCCCAAAATTCTCTTCTGACTCCCTGCCAACCAATTGTACGATTTCAGGTGGTAATAAAGTCAAAAGACTTGTTACCCAATCCTCAATATTCTTTTAGCTCGCTTGGCTTGTCTTTCAAATAGAGATAAATGTATTACAATATTATCTTCTCGTACCCGGAATTTTGGCAATAACTTAATTAATTCAAAACATTGCTGCCCACTATTACTAGAGACTGGAGTTGCCTGATACACCCTCGATTCGATCTCTAATTTTTTAAAATCGAATTCCATTTGCGATTTTCTTTGTTTCGAATCCAATTCCATTTGCGATTGCTTCTGTTCCTCTAGTCTCTTTGTAATAATCGTATCTAACATGCCTTTCACAAACTCTTCCTCATAAGAGTCACTTCCGGTGATAAGGTTTTTAAGATTTATGGTTTTCATTGCGGGCGTTGGTATTTCTCCTAATTCTTCAGCCAATTTGTATAAATCTTCCTTCCTACCCTTGGCCAAAAACGCCATTGTTATTTCGAATCTGTGTTGCACGTTGTGACTAATATTACTCTAAATATTTCAAAAATGTTCCAATAAAAAAATCCGTCACACTAATTCAAAAATACAAACATTCATATAGCAAAATTACAATAGAAAATACACAAATGTCTAAATGAAATATATATTTTTTAATCCTCAAATGAAATTTACTTCAAAGTTCGAAATAATATTCACAGTAATACGAAAACAAAATTAAATCTGACTTTACATTTCACAACCAAAATATATGCCTAAAAAATGACAATAATAGAAAAGATTATACAGTAACTTTAATTTTTTAAAAAAATTATTTGCCGTTAAAAAAATGATTCTAATTTATGACTCAATACGAACAAGGAATAATCCACTTCCTGTCAGAAAAAGAAAATCCAACTATGATTCATAATATGAAACACTGATGTGTTTTATTTCATCGCTTATATGAAGAGAGTAATAAAATATATATTATAAATACAGACGTATTTAACAAATTACATAAAATATATATTTTCCTGGCGGAAACAAAATCTCACTTTAACACTGGCGTGTTATTTTTCTTTTCTCTGGCGAGAAATTACATTAATTCAAACAATATTTTATAAAATATATTTCAATCATTTGGAACAAAGAATAAATTAAATTGATAAATGAACTTCGAAAAATAGCAACCCAAAACAAAATACTTTACAAAATAAACACTGACGTGCTTTTTTTTCTCTTGGTGAGATTCGCAACAAATAAAATTTAACACTGGCGTGTTTATTTTTCTCATGGTGAGAATAGTAACGACTTTTTTTAAAAATCAAATAACCTTTGTCCAAATAATTAAAATTAAAACTTAAAATGTAGGAGCATGCATTTACATAATAACAAGGAAACTCTCACCTGTCCGAATCCTGCCGGTTGCGCCAGTAAAACTTGTCCAATATGAGGGTTTCATAAAAAATTAAATCGTATAATCATCGGTGAGAAACTTCAATGGTCACTCCAAGATTTTACAGCTGCTACTTTATTCATTTTGCTACAGCAGCACGATACATTAAACACAAATTAATAAACAAAATAAAAACTAGATACAGTCACAACTTTCCAATACTGAATTGAACATTCCCACCCGCTGTTCTACCAAAACATCTTTTCCGTCCTAAAACCAACATGTCCGCCTTCTCTCCTCGTTTTTGAGTTGAGTTAAGTTGCCCCAGCTGCTTCTCATTATCCTTTTAAATCCTACTGTTGCCACACACCAAAAACAATCTGAATTGGGAACTTTACTCACAAATCAATACCTGAGTTAGGAAGCACCTTCTCACCGAATTATTTAGGAATAAAATCTCACAGTTAATTTGTTAGCAATCTGTAATACAATCTAATCAAAGAAAATATGACTTTATTTTAGGCCTTTCCTACCATAAGTTTAGTAATTTAATTCAGTAATAAAAGTATTTTTAAAAAATTCTTAAATAGAATATTTTTCACTTTAAAAAGTGTTGCTGTGAGACTTAATTATGATTGTTCTTTTAAATATAATAATGTTAATAAAAATTATTATCTTTAGCAATATTGTTTTAATTTAAACCATGAAACATATTTGTTTTTCACACAAATGTTCGAGCCAAGCATTGTTTTACTCAATAAGCGATCACTGTTATAAAGAAAAAAAAGCATTCCTTATCATTATTTAAAAGAGTTTTCTGGTTGAGTGACTGTTGCACTTCTTAGTTGATACAAATTTTTGATATTTTTAAAGATGAACCGCAGACTGTTTTTTAAAAGGCTGCGAAGGTTTTTCCGCAGGTACATCTGCTGCACCAATGCGGACGATTTCTGCTCTAACATTTACGCAGGGGAAGATTTGTATTATTTCCCAGTTCTCCAGCCACTCATTCAACCATGGTACGAACTAATCACTTTTTATAAGGCCTCCTCAGACTTAGAACTTGAACCAGTGCCATTTGAAATAGTATCCACCTCCTCCTCCGAATATTTTACTTGCCCCGAAGATAATAGTTCAACTTCCTCATAAAACAATAAAATCCCTCATGTTTGAAAACAATAGTATTAGAAATAGCCCATACTGAAGTTCTCCCCCAGCATATACGTTAGACCAGAAATGGTTTCTTTAAATGTTACAACAGGAAGATCTGACAAGAAAATAGACAGCAAAGTTTCCCAAAAGACGAAAGAGCGTTCATCGATTTCTTGTCAGCTCTGTTTAAATCATGTTGATTTCCGGAAGGTAAGGGAATCCTTTTACGGCAAGTGTCGATTCTTATGTTGTAGTGCCTTTCATACCGACCTTATATGTGTATTTATATGCAACGGATAGAAAATCAGTGCTAATAATTTTGTTCAGTTGATTGTAACACGAATACCGACTCCCGAGACTCATCCATTCAGCGAGCAAGTCTGAAGACAAATGTGTGCAAGCAGTGACTATGGAATGGATTTATGTGGTTTCCATGAAATTAAAAAAATGGCATTGGATCCAGAAGAATGAAAGTCAACACTAATGAATGGCTATTACCTTGCTCTGTTGATTGTACTCCAGACACCATATTCGGAGACTCCTCGCCCATTCAGGGAGCAAACTTTAAGACAAATGTGGTTCCTCTCTTTGACCATGATATAAAGTAATGAGCTTTCCGTGAAGTCGAAAAATATGATTAGACTGAGATGAAAGAAAACCATTAGTAGTCGAATACTATTGCCATGATCTGTTGTGTGCAATCCGTGCACCGATTCGCGTCCTTCGTAATACATTACGAAGGTCGCGACCGATTCCTGAGACGCGCCTATTCAACTAGCAAATATCTTTCAAACTTGCAACAAAAGAAAAAAAAGAGACACTTTCTTTCCGTCAAGTCAATAAACGTCATCTGATTTTTGTTAGATGAAGATATTGATTACGAGGAGGTAATTAAACGTATCTGAAGTACGTTAACTGGAGGTACTTATACAAAACGATCAAAATGTCAATATCATATAAAGAAAAGAGGATGAAATTGAAAGCAATTATAATTCCTGGTTCTTATGCAGAGTCATTTCTTTGAACAGAAAAAAATAATTGAACGAATTCAAGAGAATTTTGAAAAATACAAATTTACCATCAGTTTCAAACCGAATAAATCTGCCGTTTGCAATCGAGTCTGGAAGTCTTGTGAGGTAGTAAAGCCGCTCTAATAAAATGTGGAAATATGTTTACCATCTGAAAAGAGCATGGTGTAAATCTCCCTATGGACCTGTGATACTATGAGGATAAAATCTTTACTTACTATGCCATACGCTAGTACATGAAACTGTTAGGTGACAATATGTACACAATGAATGAAATATATTTTCAAGAATTCTTCAAAGATTGCAGAAATACTGAATTAATATTTTTGTAGTCATAAATATTTGTGGTTTGATTTTTTTTATCCTTTTATAATACTATGCTAATATTTGCGACTTGGAAGCAGCTAATAGCAATATTATAACGGTTTCTTTTCTTGAAGATCCATATGAAATTACATGCTGTCTTTTTCGAATGGCTTTCGCCAATTGAAAAGATTCAAGGTGTCTTTTTCGACATTTGAAATGGTTCAGTGGAATCAATGAGGTGTTTTTCAACCTTGATATTACTATTGGCGGGAGTTTTTATTTTTGAAAATAAAGCAATATCCTTTGCAAATTTTTTTTTTCAAAATTTTCAGTGTGAACGGTCATGGGTTTGAAGTGGTTTAGTATTCTCCAATTTTTTGTATTACGATAATTTTGGAAGTCTATCTTGAATAGTGATGTCATAATTTACATCATGAATTAATTTTGTATGAATATCTATATTGCTCGATCGTTCATAATAAGTCAATTTCTTTTAATAAACTGTACTGTGATATATTACTCGTAAATTCAGTGAATATAAAATTATTCTTTTTGCATCTTGATATTTTTTTATTGATACATCATTTCTTTTTTATCAATTTTTGTATGTCTAAACTGCTTCAGGAAAAATAAGGCTGTATTATAAGATCTCAGAATTAAAAGCGTTTATAAAATAAGGATCTTTTGTTACTTTCCCGTATTTGAATATTACAGAAAGTAATTTAAGAATTCAGAATTAAAATTTTGTTGAATTTTCCTAAGATCGGAAAAGACATTTTCGGCCTTATGTTTTTCTGTCTGTCCAAGGCAAAGGTTACTTAAAAATATATAAAAACCGATGACACTTTCCATACGTGTCGCCGTAGGTTTCCAGATTTGGTGGATATTCAATTCATAGATTTCTATAAAATCTTTAGTAAAGTCCATTAGCCAATGCAGTGTGTCTAACTGCCAAATATGTATAGTTTATTTAACAAATCTGCATATTTTATCATATGCTTTATTCAGATCCTTATTTGCAATCATGTATTTTAGCGTTATTGTAAAGCACGCTTTTTGATGAAATGAATAATCACATTTCCTTTTAATAGTAACAGAAAGAATAATTTTGCATTTTTCTTAATAGTTCATTACACAAAAAATAAATTCCGAGTCATTTATAAATTCCTAAACATCCCTTTTCAGGAGTGGGAAACTTTTCAAGAAATTAAAACTTCACTGTAAATCTCCGGGAAGAAATCTAGTGACGCTAGTAATCTCCAGATGATCTAGTAGCCATAACTACTGAACGAATTTCATAAGCTCTCATTCCTTCTAAAAGCCCCTAGCTTCAAGTTATATCATGAAAACCTATTTATCCCCTTCCATTCACTCTTTCTGAAAGAAGTCGGAAACACACTATTACATTTTGTATTAATATACTGAGAAAACCTTATGCAGACTTATCAGTGGCAGTCACCGGTCCGTGGTGAGCCCTTCTTCTCAACTTCGTGAGACGTTTCATGCTCTCACTAGGCCGCCTTTCTCAGCTTCCAATGGAGAGATTTCTCCAGCCGACAACTTGGAAATGCCGTCACTCCGAAGCGGGCCTAAATAATGAAAAGGCTCTGGCACGGCTTGCAAACTTATTACATTTACTTTGTTTTCTTAGCATTTTTGACCGACCTTCACTTCCAATAAAATATATTTCATCAAAAATTTCTGAAAAGACTAAATTATGATCTCTTCGTTGGTCCTATTGACGACCTTAATATAAACTCTCGATTAATTTTGATGAAAAAGTATAATTTGAATGATGAGATCGTATTAACGACAGAGTAGTCAGACTGACTATCTGTAATTGCAAATTCAGGATATTAATTTGCAGAATTCGACTAAATCTGTCTTATCTGTGATATTCGGAAAGCCTCTTCAAGCATTATATTACATATGCATTGTATTTTATAATATCATCTATGATGTTGGAAGTGTAAGGATCCTTGATGACCTATCTCAATAACGTCAACTGGAGTCGTGGGATTTCGTAACACAAAATAAAAATGGTCGAAATCGGAACAATAGATGTTCTATTGAGTGTTGTAACTGATGAATTGTCTGATATTTTTCTCTCAAAGAAAATATTCGGTCAGGTAATAATATTGAAATATCTCTCGGAAATGGATGAGGGTTATAAAAGGGTTCCATTAATGTGGTATGAAATTCCTATATTTGGTAGGGGCATTAATTTAATAAGGACTAAAAATCAGTTCATCTTTTGTTAATGTGAATTTAGTTTAGTAATGTACTTGATGACAGGTGAGCTGTTCCCGAATGAGGATAGTGTATAATGGAATATAATATGTGCATATAACGCTCTATTATGAAGACATGAAATTGGTTTTAGGACACATTTTTTCTTTAAATTAAAAAAGAAAAATGTTTTTTTTAGTATTTTATGTTTTGATGCAATTTTCCTTTTATAACTTTAAAATAAAATACTCATTATTATATTTTTCATAAAAATATACAATACCGAATTTTAATATTCAATGAGCATTTAAAAAATTAATATAAATAGACATATCGTTTAAAATGAGCAATCGATAAAGTACTTTTTATATATCATTTAAGCATGAGATCACAAATACATTCATCGTCTAATGATATTTTCCTGGGAAGTTGTAAAGTATCTTTACTTGATTGTTCTTGTTGATGCTCTGGTAAACAAGTGTGTCTCTTACCATGATGAATGTGTTTACGTCTGTGGACCCCTCTCTTTTTCTGTGCGTGAGTATGTTTGTGTGCTGTACTCAATAGGCTTGACCATTTAAATTAGAGCTTCGATAATAGACAATATACGTATATACCTTGGAGGGTGGAAATATGTGTTATGGCCTGACTTTTCAGAAGATTCAGAATATTAATTAACTAGCCGCCTTTGGCGACCAGCCGGTTTCGCCAATATTAATGCCGGTTAAAAGGTTCAAATAATTTTTTAATATATAACTTGGTCCCATAATAGGTTTTTTTCAGCAAAATATTTTTAAGCAACAAATTTTTATAGTCATATAATTCATTTATACTATTACATAGGCCTTAAGCAGTCCTGATCTTTGAACTCTGCCTTTCTCTCTGATTTTCTATCAGTGCCGTAAAATTCAGTTTTAAATTAAAGTGGAAAGGATGGAAGTGCAATTAATACAAATACCTTTTTACTCAGTCCAAGCATGCCTTTAAATAAAACTGAGAACTGAAAGCAGAGTAATCCGACATTGAAGTTTTATGTTCACTACAGAAATTGAAACATTATAAATTTTTTTATAATTATAATACTGCAAGTAATTATTCAGCAAACATTTCACAGATTAAATGTAACAGTCAGTTTTTAATTTTATTTTTATATGTATATATATGCTCTCAACTATAATATTTTTTTTTTTGGTTTATAAGTATACCTCAAAAAATTATGAAGTTTAAATTTATAAACAATTTTTTAGTTTTATAGATTTATATTCTGTAAAATATTCTTTATATTTCAACTTCTAAATAAATAAATAAACTTTTCTATCTTCCGCGATCGAATCCGGCTATTTTATTCGGTTCTGAATATCGCAAGTTTAGAACAATCATCATTTTCATAATCTAAGCCAATTATTCTAGAGTAACCCTGATTGGCTTCTTTGAGATCTTGATAAAGTGATCTAAAATCGCCAGTTTTTATCGAATAGTTAGTTATATTGAAATTTTCATAGATCGATCAGCTTTGATGATTGATTTAGTTGATTAGAGTGCCACTTTTTCTATATTAATGACTTATTATTTCTAGAATATTTTGTTAAATGTTTCACAGAGCAGATGATATATGTAAAAATTTAGAAGTCGTAATTCATCAGCATTTTTCACCTCAATTTACTAAGAACATAATTTTATATTTCACTTAGTGATGATATCAATAAAATATAATCATGTATGTCTATTGCGAAAAGTTTGGAAATTAGCTGTTGGACTCTGATTATAGAAGATATATTGTAGATATTAAGCCATATTTGCCTAAAATAAAACTGTTTAATTGAATTAGTAATATATGTATTGTAAAATATCATAGAAAACGTTTAATTGCATTTACTTTCTAAAAATATCATGTTTCATATCATGCAGGTATGTGCTGAAAATTGCATTTTTATATGTTTAATTCGGAATGATAGTTGATTTATTTCTTATCATGTGAGAACGTGATATTGTTTTGATTAGAAGGTTTTGATGTCTTCAAAATATACGGGCAAAAAATATATTTACCTGCTTTTACAAGAATTGCCTTATTAGACATGTTTTTAAAAAACTAACCTGTTTCTACCAGTATAACTTTATTATTACGTGATTCTTTGAAAGCCGATGCATTTTTATTTAGGCATAATTCATTAAAATGCGGAGATTCATTACATTCACGAAAGCAAATTTTTTGATTTGACAATGTATCTTTTTCATAAAAGTAAATGTAACAATTAAAAATCATGTCTTAGAGTTTTAAAAAGTAAAAAGAACACGAAAGTAGAAATGATTTACTTCAACAGAATTAATTAAGAGTTTATTTTACTTTCCATCAACTTATTATGAATTGCCTTTTGGTCGTCGTTTCTATGATCAACTTCTAGTTTCTTCACGATTTCTAACTTTTAAATAATTAATCTCTCGCTCAGAAATTTATCGTTTGGTGCTTTTTTAAAATCCTTTTTTAGTTTTAACTATCACACTTTTGTAATATATTTTTATTTATTGTAATTCTTTCAATGAATTTGTAGTTTTGATATTGCAAACGATCATAAAAAAATTTTTCTTTCATTTACTGACTAAAAAAATATCACATTTCCAATTTATTTCATTTCATATAATCACGTGCTGAAAATGACATTTTTAAATTTTTATTTACGGTAGTAATTAACTTATTTTTTTAATCAGAACTTCTGAAAATGTGATGGCAACATATTATTAAAAGCTGATTTTTTTTAGATACTCGTGAAGATAAAATTTTATTTTTATTTTATACGAAATCAATTGTTAAAAATACGATTAAATTAAATTTTTAAAAATTCATTAAAAATAAAAATTTAATTTATAGGTAAAAACATTAGTATCAATGAAAAGATATTTTTTTATCTTTAATTTGATGCAAAAATCAATTTTGTGCTGTAATATTTTCGAAAGTTATAGCAAAAAAAACGTCAAAGTTTCGCTTAATTTTTAATTAATTAAAATTTTAATTAAAAATTCAAAAAAGGGCTCCGAGATGCACATTCCCGGCCCCCAAGGTATACATGTACCAAATTTGGTAGCTGTAGGTCGAACGGTCAAGCCTGTAGAGCGCCAACAGACAGACACACACATTGAGCTTTATTATAAGTATAGATATAGATTAAAGATTAAGTTGAGATTTGGTATTACTCTACAATAAATTTCAAAAATAATACAGGCCCAAAACGCTTCTTACACTATATAAAAATATTACAAATTTTTCTCTTCTAATTGTTCTAGTTTTAATCAATTTTTGAAACAAATATTTTAAGTATATTTTTAACAAAATAATTTTCATTGCTGTAATTCAAAATGTTATCGTGTTCACTTTTGGAACAATTATTTCATTTTAGATTTTTTTTGTTATTATTGATGGTGATTAAGATCAAAACATTTCTCTATTTTGGTTATGATAAATAGGTTTTAGTGTCAGGTTTAATCGGATACAATAAATGTTAAATTACATTGTACTTTCAATTAATATTTCCTTATAGAATCAAATAAAAGTAACAATCTACATAAATAAAAATTCAGGGAAAGACATCAAAATAAACATAACTTTGAAAGAAATTTAAAAAAAAAACACGAATAAAAAATCGATCAAAATTTTAAATTTGAGAATATTTTCCTTCGAAAGCCAATAAGACACAAAATGTTAAATGGAAATTTTCAGAAAACATTAATCCTGGCGAACTAGAGGGTCTTCAAAAGCAGCTATTACAACCTATAATTCGATTCAGAGACAATGAAACTCTCTCCAAATATCGTGCTATCAAAACATTTTTTAAACAAATTATCACTCTCACCACTAAACCCTCTGGTGAGTACAAATTATTGAAAATTAAACCACAAAAGATAAAAGCAATATTTTATGAAACTAACTTAGTAAGAAAACAATTTCTGAGCGAGGAACTTCCAGATGAGGATGGAAGTTTTAATAAAAGAGTGTTTATCTCTATTATATGTTTTTTGTAACTCACAATATGCTTTCTGGGTTCTCTTTTCGGACTTGATTACTATTCAATTCTTGTTATGACGATGCTCTTCGGAAAAATGATGTTAATTGCGGGAAAGACCAAATTGGATACTTACTCCTGTAATCAGGATCAGTTCAGTCTTTCTCCTTAAAATTTCGTACAAATGCTATTTCAGGATGTTTAAATTTTACTGCCATGTTTTCTTTGCAAATATATTAGATTTCCGAAATGATTAGCGTTTATTAGGATAACGTATTAGAATTTATTTATCGGACATATATTGTATCTGCACTTGTTCAGTGTCTTAGACTTTTGGGGATGAAGAAAACTAGATATAGGATTATAAAAGATTTAAACTATGTAAAGGAAGAATTGGAAATGATGTCACTGTATTTCAGGAATCTCTGAAATATTTCAATTTGCAAAATAACAACGATAACATTCTAAAAAGAAAAGCAAAAAAAAACCCCTCTTTTTGTCTTAGAAAAATAATTGTAAAGGTTTTTATTTTAAAAAAATTTGGTGATTTATTTGAACTTTCACTACATTTATCGTTGTAGATATAGTAAAATTTGAGTTCAATTTAGAAAAGAACCCCAACTTATTAAATAAGAATATATCTTAAATGAGATGTTTAATGTAGTCAGATTTTTGAATGTTAGATTCAGAAACTTGGAATTAATAAAATTTGCTCATATTAGTAAAGATTTTTTTTATTTTATAGGACAATTCAATTCAATAGCTTTTAGTTATTCAGCAATTTGAAGGGAACAAATTTTTATTAATAATTACAATAGGAAAAAAATAAATAGTGCCCAAATAATTGAATTACTATGACTGGTAGTCCTGTATCGCGTTGATTAAATAATTTCAATCTTCAGCCCTTGAACATAAAGTCTCTTAAAAAGAATATTCCATTATCGGCAATATAGGAAAGAAACCCACTTTATAATTAATATATCCTTTAGATAATACTTATCACTATGACTTTTTCATCTTTTAACATCTTATTCCCATAAATAAGGTGATCCTTCTTTCATTGAAAGGATGTCAGATATATAACATAAGCAACGTGTCACACACACACACGCACGCACAAACGTTGAAGTAGTAATTCAAACCAAATCAAATCACCGATCCTTCTTTCATTAAGAATGTTTAATGCTGATGCAAACACGAATTTAAATTCCTCTGGTTTCCTTCTCACGTTGAGGAAGGTTGTGCCAAGAACAAGCAACAAATGAGCAATTCATGTACATAAAGGATATTGAAACAAAAATGGTTTGAAGGGTCAGAAGTTTATATGGTAATAATGATTATAATATATATATATAATAAAAACTAAAGTAAAAAAGGAAATTGATGAAAAAGAGTCAATCCCTTCTTTGTTTGAAAGCCATCCAGAGATACTTAATTCAAATTTACTATTTATACATGATATTCTAATGAAATAAGTCATTTTTATTACTTCAGAAGAAGATACATGAATTAGAAACATAGACAGAATGTATTGAAAGAAATGATAAATTCAATTGATCACAAAAATTTTGTAACTAAAATAAGATCTTTTCAAGGTTAAACTCAAACATTAAAATAAAAATTAACATTTTTTTTTTGTCTTTATTAGTCGCTTTTTACCCGTTCGGTTCGCTGGAAACAGTGGTCGCTAAAATTTTCATTTAGACAAAAATGAATTCAATGAGACAAATTTTCAATTAAACAATTATGTGAATTTGTTTTAGCAATTTACTTAGTAAAATATTTTTAAGTTTCAAATTTGATAAATATTTAATTTCTTACATCATTATGCTCATTGAAATCGCATTTCCCTAAAGTTTCCACAAAATTTGAAATGAAAATGGTTAAACTTCGACTAAATGAAAACGTGTTTTGATGAAAATAAACATGCTTTTTTTAAAATAGGAGCGTAGAAAATAAAATCGTCCAGCATTAAAGTTCATTTTTATTTAAAACTTTTTTAAATATAGCTCATAATATGGAGAGCCTGCATAAAAAATATACATAATTCTTGATTCATTAGAACATTCATTGATTCAAACTACTTAAATTATAATTCTTTATATCTTTAAATATAATTCTTTATAGGAAATTTTTTTTATTAGAAGGTTATGTCTTCGCAGTATTCATTGAATAATGTTCCTTTAAATAAAATAGAATGATTGAATTACTAATATAGATATTTTAAAAGGTAATAGAAAACTTTCTTCCATTTAATTTTCTGGAAAATAAGTTTCATGTTCACTTTATTTATTACAGGATTCATACTCAAAATTATATTTCTCTAGGTTAAATTTGTAGCGAGAGTCAACTTAAGATTTTAATTTGAATTTTCGTCAAAGTGACGGCAACACTTTTACAGAAGTTCTTTTTTTAATGAGGGCAAATCACAATAGATAGTGAAATTGTAATAAAATAAAATTACGCTGAAGACAAGATCTTCATTTATAAAAACTGGCGTAAAAGAAGAAGACCGAGCGCAATGATAATAAAACGTTGCTGTAAATCAATCGGTAAAGTTGAGTATTTATCTATTCCAGAGAAGGGAATAAGAGAGAGTATTGTGGCACTCCTACCGAGGAAGAAAACAAAAGAAAGAAAATTTGTGGAAGCATCATGAAATTTCGAGTCACACAAATGTATTTTAACTCTCTCATTCAACGTCTTGGTGCCCCCGAAAATCAACCAGAAACAAAACTTTGCTAATAAAGTGTTTCAAATCCCAGGGTGGAAGGCACTTCCTAATTGCGGATGAGCAGCTTCCGGCATGACAGTTGGATCTCGCAATCATGGAGCGTACACGAAAAGGTGGAGATCTAGTTCTTCTCATTAACGAAGGAACGCACTTCCTTCGGGAAGGATTGTATCTTGGCCGGTGATAATCTTTAGAACTCAACCGTAGTTCTCGGAAGTGTTATTTTTGTACGGTCCAGTCATTCAAGCGTTCGTTTTGCCTCCGGGCGGGTAAAAAAAAACACAGTTTATTATGACGAGGGGCTTCAGGGCAGGCAATGCTTTCAAAAAAAATAACACATGAGCAAATGGTGGTTGCGGTCCAACCAACGTAAAACTCTGAATCAAGTAGGGAGATTCGATCTGCTTCCTAAGAAGTTTCGGTGAGAATCGTGAGAATGTTTAAGGATTCCTCAGAATTTTTCCGCACAAATCAAAATATGAAGAAGGAAATGAGAGACTTGTGATGAAAGAAACATCACAAATCTCTCTCTGCAAAAAATGTTTCGGTTACCACAAGAATGGGGACTGTGCGAACTTCAACATTTCGATCCAAAGTAAACTCCATTTACTGCTAAAATGGATATGCCTTCTATCCTTTAAAGAGACCGTGTGACCATTATTATCGCTCCAAACTATCAATAATGCGTTTCAATAATTCCTTTTAGTAATTGCTGCTCTATTGAGGTTACTTTCTTCGCATGAAATCTTCAGATTGTCAAAGAAATACTTCTATATGTAGACAAAGGTCTCTCTGTGAAGAATCTCCCTTGTCTGGAGCCAGTAAATTTAGAACTATCAAAGTTTTATTTTTGATCTCAATCCCTATAATTAAAAGTCTAATAATTCTTTCTGGAACAAACTTAAAACTTTCTTTAAAATATGCTTTCTTTACAAATAGAAGTGCATTTTTCTTCATGCCAAGCTATGCATTTTTAAAACAATCTTGTTCTTTAGTAAGCTCCAACGGATTATTGAACCCTAATCCAAAGTCCACAATATATTTTCTAACACTTGTAGACATTCTTTTCTCATCTGATCTGTGATGATCAAATCTTACTTTTTTTTTTTTTTTTGAAGCTAGAAATTTCCTGTTCTTTAACGCATCCTTCAAAATAAGGATTTCAATAAAAAAGCAAAATCTCAAAGATATTTCTGCATATTTTCTGGGCTGAGAATTATTTTTTGGAAACTTATCAATTCTGAATTTATATAGCTCAAAAGCATATATTTTTTCTTTTACGTTATCTTTTAACCTCCTTTTCGTTTTTAGAAACTAATTAGTTTAACTCAGATGACAATGCGTCAATCAAGTACGAGGATAAATTAATGTCAGATATATTTACAAACTTCAATTGACACTCAAGGACTGTTAGATAAAGTTCTATCTCATATTCTTTTGGATTGAATTCTTCTTATATATTGATTCTTCGCATATTATTGCTAACTTAAAAGTTAAAATTTTTGTTATTCAAAAGGGAATTTGTTGACTAATCTTTCTTCTGATTTTTTCTCGGACAGCCAGTTTTGTTAATCAACCTGAATCTGTCTATCTTTTTAGGGTGCTATGGGTTGACCGGTAATGGTATTAAAAATTTTCTTTGAAAATTCTTCATCATAGAATCTAGAACTCACTATTCTGTCGTCGATTCCTTTGCAATAGTTGTTCAAAAGGATTGACGCGGACCGTGTTGACACTGCCGTTCCCCGACAAACGCATAATTGCCTCTGAGCATAACTTTTGTGCAAAGAGTTGAATAGAACTCCTACTGAGATGAGCAAATAACGATGGCACTTCAGACAGTGGCATGGCGCAATGCGATGACGGTCCGGAAGACTCGCGTGCCTTGGATAAATGATGTTGCAACCGATTAGAGACCGTTTCATTCCGCAGCAAACATCTCAGTTTTAATCGGCCGTGCCTTCGATTGAGTATGGGTGAAATTTGGTTCTGTTTAGTTGCGCGCTGTTCCACCTGTCGAGCATTCATCGCGATTGCGGAAAAATGCTTACCCTTATCTTCGGTATCTCTTCCTTTGATTTGTCAACGACATCTCTCTCGGCATCACGCGGAATTTCAAATGACCCAAAACGTTGCATTGGTATGCCACAGTCAAATACCCGTAGCAGGATATATTTGATAAAGTAACATTGTATTTTCTTTATCCATTTGAATTGAAGTATAAAAGAACGCCTGCATTATAACTCTGACATTATTTTGGCATTCATCAAAGCAGTCCTGAACATGTTTGGCGAAGTAAGAAATTTTTATTATTATTACATAGTATTTCATTTTACGTAAATTTCAACAATATTTCAAATTTATTTACTTAGTTTGTTTTGGATTTATTATGACTTAATGTTGTTTTTATTTATCATATAAAAACAAATTGTCTTTAATGAGGGGGGGAAAGGAATTTTCTGTTCAGATATATTTTTTAAATTAACTATTATAAGTCTTTTAAAATACGGGAGATGCATTTTAAATTAAACATTTTTATTGCCTTAATACACATTAAAATCACAATTTAAATGACTATCATTAAATTATAATTTAAATAATTATCATTCATTTATTTCATAAAAAGGGAAACACATTTTTGATAAATAGCGTGCTGCACATGAAACAAGGCACTCCAATAATGATTTACTCCCCGGAATATGCCCCCATTAAAGTGCAGCTTAGGGTGAATTATTGAAAACTGTAGAAAGTTAGTCAATCCTTTACTCTGATTCTGTATTTGTCCGATTCTTTTGCAGGCTGGTATTCTTGCTGCCTTTTTCGGGATTGCAATTGCACATTTCACTGTAAGTATGTCTCATTATAGAAGAACACATCATCATCAGTTCTCGAAGTATACATAACATACAAGCTGAAATTATAAATCACGAAATATGTGATAAATTTCATTTAATATTTCAAATGAAGTGTTCCGCTATTGTTGAAGTAAATGGTTCTTTTAATACCTTTCATATTAGAGGTGCTTTTTCGTATTAAATGTTCTGCTCTCTTATGGAGTAGTAGCAAAATATAAATATTTCTCATTGAAATCATCCCTTAAATTTATAGCTTATTATAACTCATTTTTTTAAACTTATGAAATGAGGATGAAGGGTCAAACAAATGCGATACATAAAACTTGATGCGAGTGAAATTTCAAAATGCTGAACGTTATTTCATATTTTTATCAGAACTAATGGAAATCACTATAATCAATTTTTTAAAAAATTAAATGACAGCAAAAGAACTTAATTTTATTTGCTTACTTGCTCTTTCTTTAATGCCAAAAATCAAATGCCCCTTTCTTTTTTGAAGCACGATATTCATTTTGAAATATCTCTTAGTTCTTTTGGAATCAATGTGTCAAATACGAGGTTTTGAAACAACTTTTATTCATAGTAACTATATTTTTTTAAACAATCATTTCGTTTCATGTTTGATCTATTTTTTATTCTAATTTCTTAGGTAATTATCAGTGTTGAATCAGTGTTGGTTGTTTATAAACTTTCATATCGGTCATTGAATTTATGGAATTTTTAAATGCTATTTCTATACTGATTATTTTATTATTATAGAAATATATCTGGAGTTCAAGCTTGAAAGAAAAAGCGATTCGCTTTTCCCAGCGAAATTACTTTTACAATATCGATTCTATTCAATGAGTTATAAGGTTCAAAACGATGATTCATTTGATTTTGCACAGTGAATGTAGTATGGCAATTTGGATGTCAACCCTATATATATATATATAAACATGACAGTTTCTTATTTGATGTTTCACCTAAGCTGTAGCAAAATGAAATGAAAAATATTCTTTACCTCTAAATGTTTGCAAATACACTAACAGCTGTCTCCCAAAATATTTTAAACATTTTTAATTATTTAGGACATTGTTTACCTGAATAAAAGTTCCAACAATCTTGGTTATCTAAACGCCTACATTTTTATGAGATTTCGAATCTCAAATAATTCTATTAGGCCTTTTTTTTTCCTACTTAGGAAATTAGTTTACTTAGCAAATTTAAAAAAAAAATACACTTTTACCGAATTTTTTAAAATAAAAAAAAAAAGAAAAATTTCATAACCGATATTTTGACATTTTTAAAATTCGGCTCTCTTACCTCCCTTTAATGGCAGTGCAATATTTAATTGATTTTCAATTTATTATCCTTCGGAACATTCATTAAATTAAATCTTCCCTTTCTTGTGGCGCTACCTGAAGTTGATTCTGGACATCCATCATTTTTTATAATAAATTTTCGATTAGAAATTTACAAAAATAACTACTTTTAAAAGTAAAATTTTAAAAATTTCAATGCAGTAAAATTACTATTCCATATTAATAGTTACGAATACTTCACATTAATAAAATGAGGGTTAAAAAAACCTTTTGGCCAATGTGGTGTGATGGTAAGGTCCCGATTCGGAACCGGAAGGTTTCAGGTTCTAGACCCTATCCCACTGAAGAGCCGTGTTGCAAACGGATCCGCAGCCCGTTGAATCCTTCGGAGCAAAATCCCCTGCTGCTAGTGAGGAAGCTTGGAGAGGGGGTTCCTGCACACATTTAGTTCTTGTCATCTGACCGCGGCTCAAAATTACAAGATCCATCCCCCAAAAGCCTTAGTTTTGGTTTAAAACGGAGCCTTAAAATAACTAAGAACCATAAACTTGTATTCAGCTAAGTTTCTTTTGTCCACAACGATTCACTTCTTTTTTTAAAGCGCTTTCTTACCAATTTTCCTAATACTGATTTCCTTCTCAATTTAATAACGCATTTCAGACCCATCCTATCCAGCAGGAGTACGCGTTCGGCTACAGCGTCGGTGACCATCATAACAAGCAACACCGTCAAGAAACGAGCGATGGACAAACAATCCGTGGCAGTTATGGATACACCGATGCCCGAGGAATCCACCGAGAGGTGTACTACATCGCTGACCATGCGGGATTCAGAGCCCAAGTGAAGACTAATGAGCCCGGAACAGCCAACCAGAACCCGGCATCCGCACGAGTCGTCTCGGACGCCCATGCACAGACAGTTGGTCCCTTTCCTTACGCCAAATACGGGATTTCTAAAAGTGGATATGGCTACAGATTGACCACCGGTCTTCTCGGTGGGTTAGACTATATTAATTACCGTTTTAAATTGAAATAAAAAAAGGGAAATGGCTGAAGTTGTTTTCTTATGTTTTATTTGAATTATTTATTAAGAATAAGAAGTATCTGTGATTCATGTTTTCTCTCTTTGCCAAATATATTTGCGCTTTTTTACAATTAATTTCGAATAATTCAAAGTTAAATAATTAGTAAATAAAATTATTTTTAAAAAAATGTAATGAAATTGATAATATTAACAAATTAATTAAGTGAAATATTCTAAAAAAGGTGAGTTGCATTAACATCCCGTTTTAAAGCAACATTATGTCAATTTTTTCGCGGATCTCGTCAATTTAAACCGTGGTTAGATGATGATGATGACACCTGAGCTGGTACTCCCCTCTCTAAACTTCCACACCACACTAGCAGAAGGACATTTAGCTTGCACCATATCCGCTTACACAATAGCTCTTCAGTAGCATTGGGTTTCGAACTTGACACCTTTCTATCCCGAAGACGGGACCTACTGAAGGGAATTTCTTCATACTCACCTGCAGAAAAGTTTCATTGGCATTTTTATTGTGTCTGTGGCGTAACCATTGCCGATTAATCAATGGAATTAGAAGTAGTAATATCCGAAGATCATATTTGTATCGTTTTTCCCAACCGACTAAAGCAAAAGTTTGACAGAGAAACAAACAAGTGGTTACAAAATTTCACACCAAAATTGGTATTTCTAAATCACTACGCTTTTCAGCTATCAAGTTTACTTGTTTCTGAAATTACAGGCAGAGAGACAGCCTACTCTCAATTGCAGATGACTCAAAATTCGACAAGAGTCCATTCTATAGATGTTGAATTTACGTACAGAATTTCAACCATCTCTCTCTTTTCGTTTTCTAGTTATTATTTTAATGCATATTCAAATACATACAGACTTCCTCTAAACGCATTTTACTCAAAATTTGTTGAAATCTGCAAATTTTCTGTAAATACCATATATTAAATTTCAACCTTCTAGCTCAAAGCGGTTTTGAGTTATCCTTGTCATAGACATTTCCTTTTCATTTAACTTACGATTTTCAAATTCCTTCCAATCCTTAAATAAATAACTCGCATTTTCTTTCCGAAACCTTCACTCGTAATCTTCCAAATAAGAAATATTTATAACTGAAAGTGTGAACCCTGGATAAGGTCAAGGATATCTCGAATGGCGTTCTCTAACGTTATGCAAAGCAGTAACAAATTATAGATCTGGTGATAATTACAAAGTACAGATTTTTGACATGAATCAACCATTTTTACTGAATTTATTTTGGAAATACGTTTTTCGGACATTTTTTTCCCGAGGCCGATTTACACCAAAATTCAACTGCAATTGTAGTCATAAGACAATTTAAAGAAATTTATGGCTTTAAGTGATTGTGATTATGAATTATTAGATAACGTGAAAGAAAAATTGCGGACAGACAGATGGTGAACCGCTAGAGAGATTTGGTTCAAAATTTGACACAAATCTCCACTTCAGATTCTTAACTAGTGTATCAAATTGAGTGTATCTATTATCAAATCCAGTGTATCAATTATTTACATAGCTCTTTGTTTTTTGCATTTATTGTGCAAAATTCCATTTGTACTCAAACAGCAGGACCGACAGAAGTGTTCTTAAAAGATTTTGCTCAACATTTGATAAAAATCTTCAAATTCACTGATTATACCGAATTTAATGAAATATCGTACCGTATATACGAAATTTTACTTGTCTACCTCAAAGCGTTCTGAAGCGTTCATTTGCCTCAAAGCGTCGTCTTTGCTACAGACGGAGAAACTTACTGGCGGATAGCCATTAACACCGAAAATATGTTCTTTGTAAGCAGGAGCGCGAAGGGACGAACGCATCCATCGAAATCCCGCCTTTAAAATATTCGGCGATTGCAGCACCTACTCTATACTTCGTATGAGATGAAGTAAAAAAGAAATAGTGGACCGACGTGAGGTAATGTTTGTATTTCCGTCCAATAATTTGGCATTTATTGAAAAATAAATAATATCATAATACAAATATTATAAAAAATAATAAGCAAAACTCAGGTCATTACAGTCATTACGATTGAGAGGCTCTGAAATATTTAACAAAGGCTAAAATTTGCATTTGTCGGCAAGAACAGAAAGTTTATCTCTGCATTTGAAGAAATTAATTAGCGAATAGTGTTCTCTCAATTGAATCCATTCGGTGATAAAGTACGAATTTATGTTTTGATTTTTCATTCATACTGGAGAGAAAAATTCATTCGTTTTTCTTAGTTAAAATTAAGATTTTATTGTTGCACATTTAAACATTTCAATCATATTGGTGAATTATAACACAAATAAATTTATCATCATTTTTTTTTAATATTCTTTGGACCTATTCGACAAAACGAATTTCTTCTTGAAATAAAAACAGAGATGTATCAGTGTTTTATCTCATAACATAATGACATGTGTTGCCTTGTTAATTACTTATTAATTATTAAATTAATTATTAAAAAAATTAATTTTTTCTAATCAGTTTAATGAATAACTTTTCTATAAAACGATCTCAGAAATATTTTAATATGCTAATATAAAAAAATAGCCCCTTAAAAAGGTTAAGTGCATCAATAAAGAATGGATCTGTTCGGATTCTAAGCCGAACACATTACAGTTTTACTTCAATTGTTTTCAATTTCAATATTTTTAGTATAAGAATTCATCAATGGCTTCTAATAACAGGTATCAAAATATATTGATATGAAATAATTAATAGGCCAGGTATATGAAAAATTTGATGCGCTTAAATGAATGAAATTGTTTTACAACAATTTCTATATTTAAATGAAAAAGAAAATCCCCTTTTTTTTTGTGGTAATTACCACAAAAAAATTTTTTTTTCCCCACCGTCTTGTTTAAGTTCTTTTCTTTTGAGTCCAACATTGTGCAAAAAGCTAAGATTTTGATTAAAAATTTAAAACTGCCTTCTTATAATTCCACTTTAATTTTTTATTATTGTAATATTGCTTACACATTCTATTAAATTTTGACATTGATTCAGTAACACATTTGCAGTTCTGTTCATGTAAGAATTTGCTGTCATATACTTTTAAAACTCTATTTTTTCTATACCTTGTACTATGTTTTTTAAACAAGCTATTTACTGATTGTTAGTGGAAATCATAGAAGACAGGTACTTTCTCATTATCAAAATTAAGGAATATTTGAAATCCTATAATATATATATTTTAGAAAAATTACCCAAAATCCAAGATAAAAACAATTTGTTATTTCATTAAAATTTCAAAGTATTGTTTCAAAATTTGAATCTTAAAAATTTAAATAAATGAAGTTTTGGACAGTCAAAATATATTCAGTTGGCTATTTCAAAATTTTAACATGTGTAAACAATAAAGAATTTAAGCAGAATTTGCAAGGGGGGATTGAAAAAATTCAGTAATTTACTTGACTTTTGAGATACAATTTATCAATGGATAAATTGTACCATTGTGTATTGTAATTCTTTGCTAAAACTATTCTAATTGGAAAACTTATTCTAGTAAATTAAATCGATTTATTCAATGATTGAGTAAATTACCAAATAATTTAAAAGTATTTCTTACTTAAAATAACATTCGTTTATTCTGCTTTTAAAGAGATCAGTTGAGACTGAAATTTTTCGTCTTATGAATCAAAGAATTATTTCAAAAGAACAACTTTTTTTAAACAAGCCTTTTAATGAAAAATATGGCAAAATGATTGCAATACATTATTGTATATCCAGCCTAATGTGGCTGGGACGGGCAGAACGGATAACAAAGAAAGCCAGATAGGCCGAAATTCTATGAACTCATTTTTTTGTCCATCTATAACAGAAGGTAAAGTTTTTATTAAAAAACTCACTATTGCCATTCGTATTTTTTCATTTCTTATTGAGTACTAAACCCTCCATTTATCTCATACTAGGTAGAATGTGACCGGTTGAATCGTAAAAGCAGTTGCCGGTAACGTGTGGAGTTTAAATAGAAGGCTCTGAACTGGTAGTTCATATATGTTTATACACTGCATTGCACGTTTCAAGAATTTCTTTCAGAAAAGTAAGTTAAAAAAAAGAATTGTTCATATTTTAACATGAATTCAGGAATGCCTGACTTGAATGCAGGAAACATAAACAAGGCATATATCATAGGCTTGGTTCTCAAAAAAATTGACTCAAATTGATTTCATTTTTCACTGATAAATGATTGGACAGATATGAAAAGGCAACTCTTGAGATGTGAGTTAAAACTTACAGTTTTTGAAAAAAATATTATTGCTTCTGCATTTTAGCCTTTTCCTAATGACTTGACAATGTTGCCAATTTTGTCTCTCTCCTTTCATTACGATTAAGGAAAACTCGGCCGCTCAGTTTCGTACCGGAGACACGGGAGTGTACTGTCCATGGAAAATTTCAAAAACACCATGTAATAAATTTGTTTGTTTCATTTCAAAAGTGTAAGTTACATCTCTCTCTCTCTCTCTCTGTGGAAGTCAATAACAGCCAAATTCCAAGCATTTTTTCACGTCTTCTATCTTTCCAAAATCAGACTTTTCACACAGCTCATTCAGTAAAATACAAATAAAAAGAACTAACTGGGGTCAGATGCCTTCATTAAGCATTCCAGATTTGTACAGATTTGTTATACAGAAGCAATAAGCACAGGAACCACACTCAACAATGATCAGAAATTTCGATTTATTAAGAGGATGCATCATGGCTTATAAAGCAAAAGTCAAGGTACCAATAAATGACTTTTTAAAAAAATCGAATTTGACGTCACCCCTATGTGTAAATAGTTGCCTCTGATTTGCTATTTTCTGTTACTTTTTCAACTTTGGTTTGAAATGCAACATTATATATACCAGCCTTTTATTTTTATGGCTCTAAAGGGTATTCGTCATTTCCTTTTCATCATCTCGCTGTATGCGAAGAGGTGCTACAGAACCTAAATTAACACATTTCCCTGGGCCAAACGATACATTATAGGGCCATCTACAGACAGTTACAAATGCCTCGTCACTACATTATTTGGCACACACAATGGATGACAAATAAAACTATCAATTAAAAAAAGGAGGGGAGGGGGTCTGAGATAATTATCTATTAAAATACATAAATATTTTCCAAATATATACATATACTGTATATTTGCAGACAATATTTTCATCCAAAAATTAAAATTTTCAATTTTCAGTAAAGCAAACATAAGAGATCATAAACATTTAAGGAGAAAGCCATTAGTCATCAGACGGAATAATCCATCCAGTTGATCCACTGGTAGTTGTGGTACTTTGGGTTACTTTTTGGATCCATCGGCTTGTTGCCGGGAGGAATGGCAGTGGCATTGTATTCAGCGAGACGCTTCAGAAGCCTTTCGACAACCTGGAACAAGACATAAGACTATTCATGTTTGACATTATCTATATACGCATGTAAATGTTTTTGTCTCCTTCTGTTTTCTTTCTCCCACACAACAAAAACGCCAGTTCGTTTTTGAAATTTTGATTTCATATCTTTTAAGTTAAAAAAAAAGTACATGAGTGTTCTTGGCTTCGAATCGAAATGAAATTCCCTTTGGAGACCGCAATGAAATTACTTTTTTTTTGAATCACATTATTATTAATTATCATTTCATCTCTTAAAATCACATAATAAACTATTTTAACAAGTGAATTCACTCAATGAAATGAAATTCAGATAAAATCTGGACGTTCTTTTTTTAGATTATGCACTTTTCATTTACTTTAAAATTATTCATATTAGAAGAGACTTTAAGAAAGCACATTTGTTATTGTTATTGAAGGGACGGTAAAACTTAACAGAAGAATCTATAATTTTGGAATCGGAAAATATAATTTTAAAGTGTGCTAAAATTATCCGGACTGACAATGAAAATTCTAAGAAAAGGCAGGCAAATAAATTCCAAGATCAAAGAATTCAATCCCTAACAAAAGTAAAGAGTCCAACTAAAACACAGTCACTTTGAATTGTCAAAAAATAAGTTACTATACCATATGCTTATTATTTTTTCATGATTATTGCTTAACTTTTTTGACCTGTTACTCAAGAAATTTTCGTGTCCATATATTTGTGAGATGCACTTTAGTTTAATTAGAGTACGAATAAATATTAAAAAAGGACATTTGGAAAAATCGAGCATTAGGCGTTTGTGGGGGGGGGATTTCACCTAAGCATGTGTTACATAGAAAGGAATTATTGTCAGATATTCAAGATTGCTATTTGCATTATTTTTTCAGAAAATTCGACTTTATGAATAAAACAACGGTTATTAAACTAAGATTAATTGCAAGTGAAATATACTTCTTTCTTTGACTAAAAATTTATCACACTGTTTTTCATCGTTTATTTTATTTTAAAAATTGAAAAAGTACTGAGAAAGAGCTTCTTTGTCTACAGTTCAGTTAAATTTTTGAATCTTGTTTAGAATGCACTAATTAGTTTATTGACAATGGCAGAAAAAAGTAGAATTGAATAAATTTTATAACAAAGAGCAAAATATAATTTCAAAATCAAAACTCTAGTTAGAATTGTAAACAGTAGCTAAATAATTTTAAATGAATTTATAGATGGAAGAGATAATTTCATATGAGACATCAAAGAGTGAAAACCAGCTCCAGAAGTGGAAATAAAGACACGTTAAAAAAAAGCAACGAAAGATTTTTTTAGAGCTATTAAATTGCCATTGTGAGGCTTATGTTTTTGGATTGTCAGCCTGCACCGCCTCTTTCATTCAAGACCATACCGTACTAAGAGTTACTCTTTTTTGTTTTGAGGAAATTTCATTAATATGGTTAGCATCATAACTAAAAGAGTTCATTAAAGATTCATTACTTTAAACTTTCTAAAGAGAGGCTTCAATTGAATAGAGCCTACTTATTCACAAGATGTCCCATAGAATAGTTCTTGACTGATGACATGATAATTTAACAGGATTATTCTCAAATGAATAAAGGATAGTTCAAAATTGCCGCTTATTCCGAATTTTTGTTATAGGCTCACCAAACATCTTTTGAGAATAACACTAACAACTGTGAAAGCAAACCAAATAGTTTAACAATATTTTTTATTTCTGCAAATGTAAAAAATTGCTTTTAATAGTCTAGAGTTCAGGATGTGAGTCTCGGAAGCACAGTTCCCGTCGCAACCACTAGACAGTTGTCCCCTGCTTAGAATCGAAAACATTTCAAATACAGCACGGACGATCTTACATAAGGGAAATTTCCATTCCTACGATATTTAAAAGGGAACACATCACCACCTGGCGTGAGTGTAGGAAAGCCCTGTTCTCATGGTCCACGGCGGGGCAAAGGTTATAAACACGCATTCTGCCTGTAATGGAAACACAAAGATCTGCTGTAGAATTTTCAGGTTTGATGCCGATAAAATGCTCCAACCTTAAACGATAGCGAAAAGACAATTAAAGCGACCTGTGTTTCTGTTCAGATGGCCAACAATAAATTGTGAAGCGAGATTGTGAAGAGCATCTGGATAGCTTACATGTCGCACCTTTTTCCAATTTCATTTAATTAATTATGGAGTAGAGGAATGAAATAACTGTTTATGCAAATATTTTTTTTTCGAACAAAGTAAAAAAATACTCTTTTTTTATACCTTCAATCATTCAGAAATGCAAATGCATCTTTAGCGAGCAACTACCGTGAATTTATCTGCAATGTTATCGTTGATTTTTTCCATGCCTTGAACCAGAGCACTCATAAAATTATTTTGGTCAAAGGCCTTGATAATATAAAAAAAGGGTAAGAAAACGCAGCTAAAATGAAACTTAACTTATTTAACCTATAATTTGAAAATTTAATTCGCATTTTTAATATAATAATATGATAAATAACACATAATAATAAAATAAATAATTTAACAAGATAAAAATAAATTAATAAAATAAAAATGCATCAATAAAATCTTTGCAACTGAAACCAAGCGATCAACATTTCTCGCAGCTTTTGATATCCAATTAATTCAGTCCTCAAAGCTCTCCTCACACTTTCAAATTCGTTTCATTCCCTCCTCAAAAACTTAATCACTGTACTTGAGGAATAATACTTAATTTTTTTTATTACTTAGAGCACACAAGTAAATAAATGTAACAGTTAAACACATAAATTATGTCCTTGACGGTGAAAGGTAGCATATATTCGAGTGTTAAAAACCGACACCTTAAATGTATAAATAAGGTCCTTATATGTGTAAATTACAGAAATTCGGTACTTAATCAGTATAAGAAACTCACGGCTAAGCTTTTGCATCGTAACAGCATGATTTAGCAATTTTCATCCGCATGTTTACATTCACATTTTGAGGATAGATACAAAAGGAAATGATTTTAAAATCAACTCCCCCATATTCATGTTAAATCTATTTAAAATATAGCAAAAGAAAATTTTACCTCCGGATAATCATTGGCTAGATTGTAAAATTCGCATGGGTCTTTGGTTACATTAAATAGACATGCCTTTTTAGCCGGTTTGCAGTTGATGGAAGCATTGGCAGGTTTTGGCGGACAGAAGACGCTCTCTTTGGAACCCAAGCTCGATTCTAGATTCGAATCTCTACCGGAGGGGCCGTACCATCCGTCCCATTGTCCGCTATACACTGTCCCTTGCAAGAGTTTCATGTCGCCTACCCGCAGAGCTGAAACTCGGTTGATGGGATCGATGTTCAGGAGGACTTCCGATCTCGGAGAAGGTCGCTTTAATGACAGCGTATCCCAGAGATCGAAGCCATCCAATTTCCCAAGAGACGCGACATTGCCACCTGAAATGGGACAGATTTCGAAAGATTATTGACTGGGGGCAGTGACTGGATGAGATCGTGTAAAATCTTATAACGGCATATTGCACCACTCATTACTACCATGCACAAGAGTTACCATCCGTCGAAAAACTTTTCAAAACGAAAATTCAGTAATAAAATAAGCCGAATTCAAATTCAACTGAATTCAAAACGAACTTACCTGCAGCCCTGTACAAAGTAGGTAGCCAATCAGTAACATGCATCAGATCCCAGGAGGTTCTTTTTGAATTCTTTAAAAGAGGGCTCCAAATAAAAGATATACCCCTTACTCCACCTTCCCACAAGGTGGCTTTAACGCCTCGCAAAGGCCAGTTGGAGGCTGCATTGTCGTTGAAGCCAGCGGCCGGCCCTCCGTTGTCTGTGCTGAAAACAATGATGGAGTTGTTCAGCATATTCTTCGTGTGCAAGCTTTTGATAATCTGACCAACAGAGTCATCGAGAGCAGATACCATTGCTAAGACGTAAAAGATGATTGAAAAAATCAATACGAAATAAAACACAGCAGCACTAAAGTACTTGATACACGGGGGGGATGAATACAGTAAAATTAAACACTCACGAAAAAAAAAAAAACGTTAAATATTAGAAACAGCAATAACGTCCAAACTGGAGTATTCACATACTTTTTATATGATTTTTCGAATACGGTTTTTTAAGTTTAGCATTTTTTTTTTCAAAAGAAATGCCTAACATTTGAGATTTTAATAATTTTCAGTTGGGATTTAACGTTTCTTTCATGCCCTCCATTCACAAAACAACTGCTTATTTAATGTTGCTTTTTTCTTCTTCTTTTATTTCTGCTTATATGTCTACTAATAATAAAGATGAGTGTGTACGTGTTGTTCAGTCCAGACAGTTTGACCTACAGTACCAACTTGGGCCCATACACAAATTTTAAAAGGTAAAAATGTGCATTTTTTTTAATTTTTATTTAATAAAAAAACTAAAATTGAAATTTAATTCTTTTCCACGAAATTATTTTTAGAAAATATTATTACACAAAAATAAATTTTACAAAACTTTAAAATTTTTTTAAAAAAGTCTTTTCAATGAAACAAATTTAAATAGTCAAGCAAATTTTTGCTGAATTTCTGCAATTATAATTCTTTTTTCTAATTTCTAATTTTAGATTAAATTTAACTCCTGAATTTCAAATCATTTCGATAATTTTATCAAATATCTAGCAGTGTGATTTTCTTCCATAGTTAAAAACTACAGAAGAAGAATTTGTTTAATATCTATGAAGTACCAAGTGGGTTAAAAGACAGATGAAACAGGCATTTTTATTTTCGTAAGCGCTATGATATCATGAACTTGTCAGCATTAGAAAGGTTCATGTATACAATAAGCAGAACTTAAGGAAGACAATTATATTCTAACGAAGCGAGAAGTGCACAACAAATGAATTTTGAGAAACTTTTTGAAACCAGGATCGACCTTTTTTTTATTTATACCATTCATATTAAATAGATTTGGAGCAGCTTTAATTTGAATAAACTTAGTTTCACAAATATTAAACAAACCATTCAATGAAATCAACTATGATAAATTAAAAATAATCGCCAATAAAAAAAATTATGTCATTGAAGAGATCATTTTTTTTTAAAAAAAATCTCAATAGTGTAAAATACTTTTTGAGCTATGATTTGCTCAGAAATTATGGGGGAAAATCATAAAACCTTTCAACCTCCAGAACACTTATTTAGAAATAGAAGAAACTTTTTAATAAAATCGGGAATGGGACGAGGTGCTCTAAGGAATCTAGGTATTAAATTTCATTCAAATCCATCAAGCGGCATGGTATTGTATAAAATTTAAACTTATATAAACAAAAACAACAGCAACAGATTATCAGGTTTTCAGTATATATTAATATTCACAGATAGATAGATTATACAGAATGTGTTTGCTGTCAATATAGTCTTCAAGGAAATCTTTATTACTTAATTTATTTCCAGGCTACTCTAGACTATTTTTAGATTTTTTCTTTATCATATATTGTATTATGAACTAATGTGCAGTAGAAAATGAAAAGCCTTACCAGCATATATTCTCCTTTTTTTATCCTTGATATGGGAGAATCGTTTGATATAATCCACTGGGGCTTGCAAAGGTGCATACATATTGGCACTGTGAACTGCTTGATAAGCAACATACAAAAAGAGAGGCTAAAGATTTAAAAAAAAGAGAGATGCATTCATAAATTTATGATTTTCTGATACTATAAAAAAGTCGCATTAAACTAAACGGTTGAAGTAGAGAAAAAATATATCTAGTAACAGCTATGCTTCAATACATCTCCTTAACCTGTAGTCAATCTTCATTTATTAATAAAATGTAAATTTCTGAGAGAAAAAAAAAGACAAACAATATTCTGTTTACTATTTTGCAATTAATGATTGGTCAATTAATAATTCATTGGTCTTCAAATAGCTTTTAAGTTTTCAAAATATACAACATTGGTCATGCTTTTTATATGTTTCAATTACAGTTATTTAAAACAAATGAATACAGAAAAAATATTATAATTTTTTTAAAAAAATGTAATAGCATTTTTTTATTTGCTTCAATAACATACAGACAATTTTAATCAAAATCTTAAAATTTAAGATAATTAACAGGATAATAGAAAACTAAATAGCAAGCAAAACTTTGCTACCCTTACCAAAAAGATAAATTTTATATATAAAACGCTTCCGTGGCCACAAAATCAGGCCGAATATGTTAATCGCCGTATGGTAGCACTTCAACCTCGTCCGTTGAAATGAACACGCGGTTAGATAAGATTTTTACGTGAATGCTATTCTTGCATCAGTTTAAAAAAAAAATTTTTAACAAAAAAATTAATAGACAAAATTTTTACAATGAGTTCAAGTCGTGCTGTATCGATTTTAAAGCGAAATCTTCGAAAAAGAGAATACAGTCGGCCGAAAATGCTGTCGAATCATTCACAAGAAGATCCAGTCGTAATGAACGAGATAAGATTAAACGTTTATGTCCGAACTACGTAAACATAGTTGTGGGACAGTGTTCCTCTTGTCAAGCACGTTGCTGGCAGAAAGAAGTGGATTCAAGTGGCAAATGCGTAAAATGTCGCCATGATCAAAAATTTGTTTTGGAACGTCCGTTGAGTCCGCCTGAAATATTGAAAGACTCGCTGATCGGTGAATCAATCGAAGGAACGAACTATCCGAAGCATATAAGCGAATATAATCCTGCTTTAGCTTTTGCTTCCATGGCAGCTCAAATTAAACCTCCTCCTGGAACGGGGCCGTATTGCTACAGGATACATGGTCAGATATACCTCATGTTTTCTCCTTTCTACGGTGGTCGTAACAAGCAAGGTTAATCTTTAGTTTTATGTGTCTGATAACAGTGAAGCCACTGAAAAACGCAAAGAGAGAAATGCAGGATGTTTGGTTGGTGGATGTATATAGCTCCTCAAAGAAAAGTAATTTGTGTTCACAAAGTATTTTTCTAAGGTTTAATTATCAAATGCACTTTTTGTCTTACATTTTTTACTTCTTTCACTGTTTTTAACTTATTTTGGAATGAACTGAATTTAAATATAGCTGCTTTCAGTTTTTTTTTGTAAATATTAAATTTTTATTCTGTTTCTGAAGTGCAGCTTCCAAATTTGAACAATTAGTAATGCACAATTTTTTGAATTTGTTTAGGTAGTGGATGCATATAGTTCCTAAATGAAAAGTTTTTTGTGTTTACAAAGAACTTTTCTAAGATTTAATTTTCGAATGTTCTTTTTGCCTTACATTTTTTTTATTTCTTTCATTTTTTTAATCATATTTTGTAATAAATAGAATCTGAATGTATCTGTAGCTAGACTGAAGTGGTTCAGCAGATGGCTAGCGTGCGAAGCGAGCAGTGGGCCCCTAGTTACTAACTAAAAGAGATAGATATATTATTAGAAGCTCATTTAAGGAAGTAAAAAGGAAGTTTAGTATGCCTCTTTATGCGCCAAGGATGCCAAGTCACCAATAAAGATGGCGGACAAAGTAAACAAACCCTTCCATAGATTAGTTACGGTTTCCACTTCCCGCAATATAATTATAATTTATTTTTTTCACTAATGAATATTTTTTAGAGCGGCTGCGCCAGTTTGTATGGCGGAGTGCAAAAGTTAGAACATGCGATGCCTTCGACATTTGTAGCATAATCAACACCGGGCAGAAATTTCCAACTGAAAAAAACATTTTGCGGCTTCGCAAGCAGCGGAAGCGGGAACCTAGTAGCTTCGCTAGCACAGTGGACATAAGGACTCTGCGGTAACAGAAAATGTATATAATCAAAAAAAGAGAGAGATGGGGGGGGGGGGGGCAGAACAGAGGAAGAAGCAATCAAACCATTCTCTATACAAAATTTCAAACAAGCATCCTTTCCTAACTTCATTAACTCGTAAATACATATATATATTCCACTCACCCTTCATCTACCCCACAGGTTCGAAATACTGTCTTCCATTTTATTATTCTTTCATAATTACTGATATAAAAATTAACAAAAATGCTAACCGTTAGAGCAAAAAAAAAAAAAACCCCATTACATCTGACTTTTAAAGTAAGAATGCAGAAGATTTCGTAAAATACGTATGTATTCAGACGATTTTTTAAAGCGCATATTGATCATTCAAAATTGCAAAATAAAGATTTTCTGTTCGTGCTCTCATTAAATATGAAATTGCTATGTCCTTAATCATTGTAAAATTTTTTAATTATAATAAAGAAAAAAATTAAAATCTTTAATCGATATTTTTTATTTAACATTTTTCATAAAATAGTCGTAGTTCATGTTCAACTCTTGTTAAAAGTATTAAACAAAACAACATTAGGGTTGCTAGAAGAGCGTTCCTTTGGTTGCCATATTGGCGACAAACTCGAGGGGAATACTAATTTTCTCTTTAACCATAGTTCCTTTAAAATAATTGATAGATTAAATTTTTAAAAGAAAAATCAAGAATATTTGCTAATTCTACATATGTCATCAAATCATAGCTTTCAGAAAGTCAACATAAGCAATTAATAAATTTTGCATGTTACCTGAAAAACAATTGAATCTTTTTAACTCCTTTTTTCCAGAATAATAAAAATTTGAACTCAATTTGAAAGATCTTTATCTCTTTCTTATTTAATTTACTTATTAAGGGAACTTTCAAAACTGAACTTATCAAAATTATTGACTTCAAATGTTATTTTACTTACTTTATGCTATTTTTTAAAACTGAAACTTATTTTTAATTTGTGTAATGGGAAACAAGCTGAAAATTAAGAAGAAAATTTGAAGAAAAATTATGAAGGAAAAAGAATCCAAATAATTAAAAATGGTTAACAATTTTTAATCAAGAAATTGATTTGCACACATCATAAATTTAGAATGAAATAAGACCATACTTACTTCAATATTACAATATGAAAATCATTGAATATAATGTTTTTGAATCACTTTATCTAGCTAAAGATAAATTGGTGGGATTTTACTTAACTGAAATTTTCTTTCAATTAAGTCTTTACAAACAAATTAAACAACCCATTCAATTTACAAATAAATATCAAAAATAAAGATTAAAATGAAATCTGCTATGCATATTTCAATGTGTCATGTCAGAACGGCCAAGCATCACGTGCTCGTACAGGTTAAATTTTATCTTTATTCATTTTCATAGTTTCATTGCATGAGTCACTTTAGTATTGCAAACGATCCAAATAAAAACTTTGTATGGCATTTATTGTTTGAAAAAATATCACATTACTATTTATTTCATTTCATATAATCACGTGCACAAAATGACATCTTTCTAGGTTTGCGGTCGTTAAATTATTTTTCAAAAAATCAGAGCTTTTGTAAATGGGATGGCAACGCGTTATTAAAAGCTGATTTTTTGAGATGCTCGTACAGACGCCTACGGATGAAAATTTCTATCTTGTCAGTATATAATGTTGTTTTTGGCGTCAACAAAAATACGTAGGCAAAAAATAAAAAATTTTTTATTTGCACAAGCATATTATATATATATATATATATATATATATATATATATATATATATATATATAATCAGCTTTTAATAACGTGTTGCTATTGCATTTACAAAAGCTCTGATTTTTAAAAAAGTTAATTATTACAGCAAATAAAACCTAGAAAAATGTCATTTTGAGCTCGTGATTATATGAAGTGAAATAAATAGGAAATGTGATATTTTTTTAAACAATAAAAGCGAGAAAAAGTTTTTTTGGATCGTTTGCAATACTAAAGTTACTAATTCAATGAAACAATTAAAATGAATCAAAATAAAATTTAACCTGCACGAGTACGTGGTGCTTGGTCGTTCAAGAAATTATGTTCTGATATAATACAATATGAATAGCAGATTTCATTTAAATCTTTTTTATTATTTTTCGCCTACGGATTTTTGTTGACGCCAAGAACCTCATCCCAGTAACAACATCATGTTCTGACATGATAATTTTTTTTGTTATAACATACTATAGAATAATTAGAATAATCATATTTATGAAGCTTCATTTTTCATAGTCCTAGAAGGAAAGTAATATTCAGATGCAGAAAAATGCTTCATTCATCTTAAAGATATCTCCATAAATGAAAGCACAAACATTATTAAAAAGAAGAGACAATAAAGCAAACTTTTTTTTATATAAAGTACTTACTCTTGATGCATTGTGATTTTGGATAATCTCTACTGCACGATTTGAGAACAAGAAGGTGGAATAATTCCCAATAACATTGCTAACAGACTTCATATTTTGATGGAAATCAAGTCCCCATAATTGACCCTGATAAAAGAATGCATTCTTTTTTATTTTAATTGCACAAGAATGAATCTTCTCTTACAATTTTTAACTTGAAATATAAAAAAAAATCTTATACAGCTATTATTTTAATGCCCGAAATAAGGAAAATCATCTGTTCTGTTTTACATTAACATTAAAACGACAGATGTATTACAGATGTTAAGAATAAAAAGTCACAATTGAATTAATCCAAATTCATTTGAATTAAAATTCAGTTTAAAGTACTTTTAGAAATATTATTTCAAGCAGTATTCATTTAATTCAATTCCATTTCCAATATAAAACATAATAAGTTGTATAAAACAAACATAGAAATTTATTTATTAATACAATACAAATAATTAAATACATTAATTTTAAAGCAACTTATAAAGTGAATAAGCTTTTAATAACCTTGGCAAATGTAATTATTCCCTCAAGCCTTTTTAAATAAATTTTTTATTACGTAATATACATTTATATGACATTGAAATAAAAAGTCCCAGAACTGCCTCTGTAGAGCAGTGGCCAAATGCAGCAATAATGAGAAGATAGTGATAAAAATGATACTGTTGCAATAACAACAAGACCTGTTCTGATATGGTTTTTATGATCTCCTGTAATTGTAGGAAGTTTAGAATTGCCATAACTAAATGTAGCACAGAACATTTTGTAAGATAAACATGCTGAAAGTAATATTCTGCAATCTTGATGAGGTAGTATACTTAGTTATTCCATATTCATGTTGAAAGTTTTTTAATTCATGAATAACTCAACAGTGGAGTGAACACCACAAATTAAATAGAGTAATATTTCTTTTCAAACAACAAATATTCCGCCTTAAAAGCAGTCTTAAATAGCATCCCACTGAAGTCGCTGGGCAAACCTAGAAACAGCGCGTTCTTTAAAAGTAAGTCTGGAAATTTCTCCACTATTCTATACGAAAAGTGGAGAAATCTTTATTTCTTACATATTTTAGCGTGAAGTAAAAACTGTTAGCGACCTAATTATATCGTCAACGCACCTATATCGCCAAATTGGTCAAATACGGCTATATTCAGTTGTAAATTCCCTTATAACGGTCTTTTCTCGCTGGCGCGCGATTTCTTATTTTATAAAATTAAACTACTTACAAATATTTACATCTAATTTACACAAAATTCATAACATTGCCCCCTCTTTGAAGACTGATAACCCGGGCAGTACACTCCTCAGGAAGTGGAAGTTAATTGTCACCGTAATTAGGCCCAAAACGGTCACAGTGTACAACCTTGGGCTTACTTGACGGAGGTTATTGAATCCTGACCACGACATCATTTATCTATTTTACCACGGAGTACGGTCCTTCCCAGCAATTATGAAGCTTCGGGGAGAGTCCTTTTCGACGTTTAGGATTCCAAAGCCACTCTTTGTTGCCTTCGGTGAAAGTCCGTTGTGTTTCATTGACACCGTATCGGGTCTTCATGCGCTCCATTGCGAAGTTGATCCTGTCTCCGGCAAACTGATGAACGTTCTCTAATCGCTCATATAAGTCATCCAGATGCTACTCAGGTGAAGAAGGCGCATCCAATAATCCTTCAAGGTGCAGATCGCACGGTACTCGCAACTCTCGTCTAAGCACGATCTGTGATGGAGTGTAACCGGTAACTCTGGTAACCGGTGAGTGGCACTCCTGTATGCCAGAACAAAGACAACTTCTGGTTCCAATCTTGTAGGTTTCTGGATACAAACAGGCCGTGGTGATTCAGGATGGTCCAGTTGAATCGCGCCATCATGCCATCTAATTGTGGATGTTGAGGCGTTGCTCTGGTCTTTTCCATGCCTAGTAGCTTACAGAGTCTTGTGAAGACAGCAGAGTTGTAATTTTTCCGCTAATAGGAATGGATGAGAAGGGGGGGACTCCGAACCGGAAGACTCAGTTCTGGAACAGAACTTTTGCTACGGTGGTCGCTTCTAGGTCAGGAATCGGGCAGATCTCCAGCCATTTGCTGAAATAAACCATCACAACGAGGATGTACTTGTTGCCATCGGTCGTGCGAAGCAATAGGCCTAACATATCGAGAGCGATTCTCTCAAATGATGCTCCCACGTAGTACTTCTGAAGCTTCCTGTGAGATCTAGTCTTTGGTTTCTTGAGGGCCACCAAACTGTTTAAATGATCTCAACGATCATAGTCGCAAGGGCATGGAGAAATTTCTTGAGGGAGGCGATTACATCACAGGATCTGCATCACTTTTCTACGTCGGACCTCGATTTAACCGAAAAGGATCCTTCTCGAACTTTAAGGAGAGTCTTCAGGATTCCAAAGTGACCATCTGTTGGGCTGCTACGAAGTTCCTCTAATACACTGTAGACTCGGGAACGTGGCAACACCATTTGCTCGTCAGATTCCCATTTCTGTAAAAGTACTCCGTTAATGAAGTATAGGAGTACCACATGGCCCAATATTTCTTCACCTCAGGACAGTAATGTGCCACATCTTGCCTCGTTGATTTCTCTTTGGAAGCCTTCATGAGGTCTATAATGGGTTTCAGGTCTCAGTCTTCGATTTGGCTTTTGCGGACGTTCGCATCACTCCAAGGATTATCGTCCGATATAGAAGGGAATGAAGTTACTTGTCGGATGGCAAGTGCTGTAACTCCAAACTTTTTTTTTGCCTTTTTACAGTGTTGCAATTCTCAGGACAAGGTCTTCTAGAAAGTGTCTCCGCATTGCCATAAGCTGTCCCTTTTCGAGTTTGGATTTCCATGTCATACTTTTGAAAGCCTATGTATCTATCTGGTTATTTGTCCTTCCGGATTCCTGAAATTCAATAATCATGATCAATTCTAAGAAGAAACTTCCGGCCATACAGGTAGTGGTGAAACGTTCGACGGCCTTTACTATAGCCAGCAATTTCTTTCGAGTGACGCAATAATTCCGATCAGCCTTTGATAAGCTCTTACTGAAATATACGATGAACCGTTCCTCGCTATCGATCTCCTGTGACAGCACAGATTCAATTCCTTCGTTACTGGCGTCCGTGTCTAGAATGAAATCCCTTCAAAACAGTCTCCATGTGCCGGTCGAATGTGTTGGAGTATTTCACAAGCCAACGGGCATCAATTTGAACTGTCAGAGTCCTTGTCCAGTAATGAAGGCGGTCTTCTCATGGTCGTCTGGATGGATCTCGACCTGCCAATAACCACTTTTCTGGTTCAGATTTGAGAACCACAAGGACAAGTTGTCGATTTCTGGGAATAGGGTAGCTGTCTTTCTTTGTTACGTCATTGAGTTTTCTGTAGTCAACGCAAAATCTGGTGGAGCCGTCTTTCTTCCTCACCAGTACAATAGGAGTGGCCCAGGGATTGGATCAAAGCTCGATAACTTCATTCTCTTCCATCTCCTTAAGCAACATTTTTTTACCTCTTCCTGCTTTGAAATAGGAAGAATTCGGGGATGCTGTTTGATCGGTGGATGAGTTCCAGTGTTAATTCGGTGCTGTGTGAATCTCGTTCGTCCCATATCCTTGGACGAAAAGAAGACATCTCAAAATTCTTGGATTAAATTTCTGGCAATCATCTTTTGCTTCCCGTCTAACTGAGTGTCCCCAACTAACTGTTTTATCAGGTCATCCAGAAGTTCGCCAGTTCTTTGCTCGATGCTGGTTACTACAGAGCACTGGCAACTTCTTTTCCTATTCTGATAACTCTTTTCCCGTCACTGATGTTGGTCAGTATCACGGGCACGACTTCCCTGGAGGTCTATAAATGCCGCCCCTACAAACACTCTGCTCGGGAATTTTTCAAAAGGAAGAAAATCAGTTACCCTGAACTTAAAGTTTCTTCCTGATTCGGAAATATCTTCCGCCACGAACTCTGCTCGAGCAGGCATGACGATGTCCTCCAAAGCCAAAATTCAACACTTGTGCCGTTATTCAGTGTCCAATCAAACAAAGGCACTTCCTCTCCTAAAGCTTGGAGTTCACGTTTCTTCAAGTTGAGCGTGATATCATATTTTTTCAAGAAGTCGAGTCTGGGCATGCACGGGTCGGTGATATACATTCTTTGCGAACAAATTTTGAATCCGAAAAAGATGTTTACTTGCAGTTTTCAGTACACAATAATCTTGTCACCGCTTGCAGTCTGCAGGGACAAGACGCCGTGTAAAGGAGCTGCTTCCTCACAGGCCTCGCAATATCTGGACGGATGATCGCCCCACTAGCTCCTATATCGACGACGAGACGGCAGGGGATTCCTTCAATCTCTCCTTCGATGAACAGTTCATTGTTTCCTCCCTTTAGCGAAGAAATCTGGTAAGCAGTTAGAGGGGCCTTCCCTATACAAGGCAACCTCGTCGCTTGATCACCGAACGCTAGTTTAATAGGGACTTCTTGTTAGAGGCCCCGTCAGGTTCGTGACAGTTCCTCCTGAAGTGTCCTTCTTTCTTGCTCATCCAGCAGCTGATTTTCGATTTCTTGGACTTACATCCATCTAGATACTGGGACCCCAAGCATCTCTCGATTTCTCGGATTCTCTTCTCTAAGTCTACTGGTGTGTCCCGGGCAGCAATGGTACGGACGGGACGACAATCCTTCCTGGAAGCTAAAGGGGCTGCCTCGACCTTCATCGAAAACACTAAAGCGCTCGTTACGTCCTTTGCATCCGAAAGTCTAATTCTTGTGTGGATATCTGAGTGTCGAATCGTATCCAGAAAGTACTCCAGAGTTAATGTATCTCAGCCATTGGCTAGAAAGTCAAGGAAGGGATCGATCTAGACTCGATCTCTGACACCAGCTTTTGCAGCAACTACCCCGATCTCTGTCTTCAGGACTTAAGATAGGCTCTAGTGTAATCCTTCAAATGTTGATTGCCAAACATGAGTTCTAGGGCAGTCGTCAGTGTGATCAAATCCGACCGCCTAGTTTCATGTATCGTCAGGAGGACGTCGGCTGCTTCTCCGCGAAGGGATGCCTCAAGATTGTAGGCTTTTGTCACATCGCTCGATCCACTTGCCACCACGAGAATGGCAACCTGCTTCTTAAACACTTTCCAGACGCTATTTATATCAAAAAATGGAAGTCTTGACCTTCGGCCCTGGAATGGTGGCAGAAACGGTGGAGATGCTCTCAAGGTCTGTAGGAGAGTCCAAAACATTTGCCGCTCCTTCCTCTGTCGGTACTCTTTTCGTTTCCAAATGTCGAATTCTCTCCTCAATTTCCAGGATAGCGGCAGTAGTTGACAATTTCACGTCTTTAACAGATTTTTGTACTTGCTCAAAAAATCTTCTAGAAAAAATCTTCTCATCATTCTCTTGAACCTTCTCCGCCAAAGCATCCACCTTGGTGTTGATTGCTTCTACAATATTAGTTTGGCTTTGTTTCATTTTTTCCTTCATCTCTTTTTTCATTTCCTTCTGGCTTTGTTTCATCTCTTTCATGAAAGCAAAAAGCTGTTCGAACTTGAAATTTTCGGATTCAGCCGTCGCCATTGTTTTCACAATTCAACCCCACTTTTGACAACTATTGTTATGAATAATAGTAATTCTCCCACGAGAGGGATAAAAAGATGCAGAATTTATTGTTTTTGAAAACGCGTATTAAATATGCGTAACTCAATCTACAAAAAATATCAGCGAATTATCTCTACTTAATCCGTTAATTTCAAATAACAGCGAAGCTATAGATCTGTACGGCAGCGAGAGAAGAGACGGTCTCTCAGGCTCAGCAAATCGCGTTGCTTGTCTCCGAACGCAGATAACTGCCCGCCTTAAAGACGAGTCTTAAATAGCATCCCAATGAAGTGGGCGGGGCAAACGTAGAAACAGCGGGTTTCTTTTAAATAAGTCTGGACATTTCTTCACTATTCTACAAGAATAAATCTTTATTTCTTATCTTCTACTACACATTTTAGTGTGTAGTAAAAACCGTTAGCGTCCTCATTATGTCGCCAACGCACCTATATCACCAAATTGGTCAAATATAGCTATATTCTCTTGTAAATTCCCTTAGAACGGTATTTTCCGGCTGACGCGCGCTTCTTTCACAACTAATTTTATAGAATTAAACTATATACAAATATTTACAGTATTTACATCCAATTTACACAAAATTCATAACACTTTTCTTTTAAAAACTATCTGTTGGTTGGTATGGTGACATGGTTGGTTGGTATGGTCCAACAAGTACGATTATAAAAATTGACACTTTATTTCAAATTTTTTTTTCCAGAGTTGGGGGGAGGAGACAAAAAAATAGAGAAATCCACACACTGCACTTGTAGAAACTAACAACCAAAGCAAATCACGTGACCGAAGCTCTGAAGCAATTCATTTGTTATAAAACTCCGAATTTACACAGCTCTCTGAATGGCACGTTCATACAGTTCTCCAGATATCATATAGGGCCATCATTCTTGCTGCTTCCAGAATCTTCATTTTTGCAGCCAAGATTTGGTGGTGAGTTACTATTGCTATGAATACTAACTATTTAAGAATACTTACCAAGACTCTCAAAAATTTCTTTCCTGTTATAAGACTAAAATGGGAAGTTAAAATGATTTACAGATTCCACAGCAATATATTAAATATGGATTTCAAATGCATTTTTTAAACCTTCTTAATAACAAAAATTACAGAAACATTTCTAAACATTTTTTATGAATAGAAAGTGTTTTCATAACACAATGAATAAGTTTGAAAATTATTGTTTAAATTTCATAATTACCACATTAAGAAAAATTAAACCTTGAACATTACTGAAAAAATATTAAAATTGAACAAAAAATTGAGTATATTATTTTTGAATGCATTAAAACTTCCAAACAAATAATTGTAAAAATATACTCTATTAAAAAAAATTCAGATGAGTACAATTTAAAGAACTGATATTCTGTTTCTGATTAAAATAATTTATGAGTTTATATATGCACAAATAAATAAGAGAAAGAGAAAGCTAATTTTTAAGTAACTTATTTTTTATTACTTTCTTAGTCAGTATTTTAAAGGACATATTCTCCAGCTAAAAGCAAAATGATATAAAAATTATCTTAACATCCTTTAAGCAAAATATAAAGGAAAAAACTAAACCATAAAACTTTATTTCTAAACAGAAATATATTATGTTCTTCTTTCAAGTTTTAACAAATTACCATCAAAAATGCATTCAAAAAATTACTGGTATGTCTATAACATAAGCAATCAATAGTTCAATAATTTTTTGGAGTCATTCTGATTTTTGGGTGGTAGTACATTATTATTATATTTAATTTCAAAAGTGAGTATTAATAAAATCAGATTTTTTTAAAGTATGTATTTATATATACAAACAATAGTAATTATATAGCCAGCTCAATAATTATATTTAACAAGAGAATATATTTAAAAAAATTTTGCTTTTAATACTTTATTAGGCTTTTTAATACATTGTTTTAATGCGAGAATTTTCCTACAAGCCAAATCAATCTCATGATTTTGAAAAATGCATACTGCTCATAACACACGAGAAACTTACATGAAATTTACTAAAACTTAAGAATAGTAAATAAGGTTGAAAAAAATAGATAAGATTTTTTTTTTAAAAATGGGAATAATAATTTTATATTTTCTTAGATGAAAAGTGATATTAATCTTAACATTAGAAAACTTGTATCTTATCTATAAAAGTCAACTTACCATTAATTGGGTGTGGTCAAAATAATCCTCTTTCCCACCCCAGTATCCATAATGAGAGTCAAAGCCACGGAATGTAGGAGTATATTCTTTATGAAAGAAACCTAAATGCCACTTTCAAAAAAAGTAACAAAAAGAAATAAGAAATTATTACATATTTTTTTGAAAAATAATATTTTTATCATAGAAGTGATTAAATTAATTTTTCAGTTAGAATAAAAAAAGACAAAAAATACTAGTACCTTTAAGAATACTAGTCAATTATTCTTATCAATATAAAAATAGTATTATTCCCATATTATTTTTGATATTATTTCATATGGAGCAGCTTTTATTAGATCAACATGTTTATTATAGTTGAAAAAAGAAAAATAACCTTATTTCCCATGAGATTTTGACAGTTATATTGAAGAAAAGCCAATAACGATGTATTTTTGTTATGATAGAACATAAAATATTTAATATGAAGGTAAATATAATTCTGACATTTTTATTTATATATTTTGAAGAGGCAGAGATTTATCAATTAAATGATTTTTTTCATGACACCGAAGTTTTAAGAACGAGTTTTTATCAAAATTTCAGTTAATATCTTGAACAATTTTCAATTGCAATATTAAATCTCTTACATCATAAACATAATCTCTATAACAAAAAAATCGACGCACCAAGAAGCAATCATCCGATTGCTTTGAAATTTCGTAAGCATGAGTGTTTTGTCCAGATATGCAAATGATTAAATTTTGGTGTCCAATGAATAAATAATTTGATCTCTAGCGCATCGGAACTGCGCATCCAGCAGATGTATATAAGGAGCAGTTCTTCAACGGTCGTTAAAACTTTCGGTTTGAATGCGATTCAGATTACCTTTCAACAACTTAAAAAATGCCTCGCCTCAGGGTTCGTGCTCATTATGATCAACTGTCATAGTTTGACAGAAGTCGTATCATTGAATTGAAAGAGGCCGGTTGGACAAATAGGAGAATCGCTCGTCATTTGAGTCTAAGCGATGCGGCGATTCGAAGATGCTGGCAAGGACGGATGGAAAATGGCAGAGTTCAGCGTCAGGATGGTAGCAGTGGACCTAGGCCACAACAGGTCGTGAGGCCAGAGTAATTATCCGATCAGCTGTCACAGCACATTCTTCATCTCTATCAACCATTAGACATTCAACCCAAACACCAGTGTCCACCATGACCCTTCACAGACAGTTGAGACAGCGAAATTTAAGCTCGCACCGACCGTTCCACCACTTGCCACTCACTTCTGCACACTACTAAGCCAGATTACAGTGGTGCATGGCTCTATCAGGTTAAATTGATGCCGACTGGGGACGTATAGTCTTTAGAGACGGTTACCACTTCCAACTGTGTCCTGACAATCATCGAAGATGAGTTTGGAGACACCTAGGGCAGAGGGGGGACTCTGCTTTCACTATTGCACGTCACACCGGCCCTCAACAAGGCATTATGGTCTGGGGTGTCATTTCCTTTGATAGCCGGACCCCTTTGGTCGTCATTAGAGGTACAGTTACTGCACAGCGGTACGTCGACGACATCCTAAGACTCGTTTTAAGACTCGTTTAAGCGGTACGTCGACGACATCCTCGGCTGGTTTTTTTAGCAGGACAATGCCACACCATATACGGCACGTATTGCTATGAAATGTCTGCAAACTTGTCAAACAATTCCTTGGCCTGCCAGATCACCATATCTCACTTCCATCCGAGCATGTCTGGGATATGATGAGAAGGCGATTGTATCTGCCACGGAATGTTGAGGACCTCTTTCGACAATTGAAGGGAATTCGGAAAGAAATACCGCAGGATACCATCCGGAAGCTTTGTGGGTCTATGCCATGCCGTGTGACAGCTTGTATCCAGGCTAGAGGAGGGTTAACACCTTATTGAATTCTGAAATAAATTATTCAAATGTTCTGAGATTTTAATCATTTACTATTTTGTACATTGTCTTCGTATGCAACAAATTTCGTCTAAATCGGACAACGCCTTCTTGGTGCGTCGAATTTTTTGTTGTAGGGCATATACTATGAATACTATAAATAAGAGCTGCATAATTTATAATTTAATAAAAAAGCAATTGTGCAAAAGAAACATTTATTGGCATTTTAACACGAAATTCAAGGGTGTGCACAATAAAGGGCAACATCAAACAAATAATGTTCAACTCAACCAAAATATTAACAATTTCATGCTAATAGAATAAAAAACCAGCCTAGATAATGCATATATAACATTATTATCAATCCGAATTAGAAAATAAATATCTGTTAAAAATTTGTAAATGTAATCTAGATGTTATGTAAAGATTCTTAGCAGCCACGAGCTGCTCCAGAACTTTGAATCGGTTCAATCAGACACATTTTGTCAATTTGCTTTATTTGACACAAGCATAAAACAGGAACACAAAGGGCACAACACAGCAAACGTTGCAGTTAGTTACAAGTCATCACGATAATACACCAACACCGCCGAAGTTGAGCCTTGAAAGAATTAGGAGATAGGGATTTATAGCAAACTGCTCACATCAATACAGTATTCAGTTCGCTGCAGTTCATTTTTTAGTTTTGTGTGATTGATTGTGCAGCATTTCTCCCCCCCCCCCATTCTTCAGGATTGATAAGACACTCAAACCTATAACTCACACAATTTAAGAGATCTAACATTTCAGGTGTTTTAATACATCTTTTAGATCTGGTGTATTTCTTTACAATTGCATCAGCAGATAAAGTATCAATTTTCAAATTTCTATTTGAGACACAAGAATCACATCCCTCGCCATGTTCCATATTTATTTGAGGATAATTCGACTGAATTTCCGGGGGAAATAGGCATTGGATCGGGCGTACCATGCGACCTTTTGGGGACTGTATCCTAACTGTTCTTACCTTACCATCTTTTCCTGAAATCAGCACAGTGATTTTAGCCAAAGGCCACAATAAACGTTTTTTTATATCGTCACCAACCAGAACGATTTTTCCGAATCGAGGTTCTCGGACACGATTTTTGTCTTTGGTTCGTTGAACCAATTGGATAAGATATTCGCTCCTAAAGCATTGCTTCAAATCATTCAAAAGTTTTAAACGAAAATTAATTCTTCTTTTAAAATGATTTTGATCAATCGCTTCAAAATCCGTCACATCGGAGCAACGATTTTCGATAAGAAACATGGAAGGAATGAGAGGTACAAATTTCTATGAATCTTCTGAAATTTAAGTCAAAGGTCTAGAATAAACAAGACATCCACAAATAACAGTTTCAAGTTTTTCAAAAGACTATGCATAATTTCCCAAAATACGTCTCAATAACTCCTTAAGAACACGAACAAGCCTCTCTCACCAGCCACTCCACCAACTAGGGGAGTTGTGAGATTGAATTTCCAAGAAATTCTTTCTAAATTAGCTTTTCTCTGAATTTCATACCAATTCAACTTAGAAAACTCATTATAAGATCCCTTAAAATTTGTCCCATTGTCGGAATAGATAGTTTTTTGGTAGTTGCTAAGGTCTACCACGCTTAGCAATGAAACGTCGCATGGCTAGATTAAAAGAGTCGGAGGAAAGTGATCTCACTAATTTGAGATGAATTGCCCGATAAATGGCACAAGTAAAAAGAGCAATCCAAACTTCATCTCCATTTTTCCAAAACAAAGGTACTGCCAAATCAATACCTACAATTTCAAAACTTATGCGATCTGGTGGTAGAGACGTCGGTTCGTTTGACATAGGTTTTAAACTAAAGTGTTTACATTTGACAAATTCATACAAAACATTTCATATAGTCTTGAGAGGTCTTAAAGTCCAAAATTTCTCCTGTAAAATAATTTGTATCAACTGTATACCTGCATGATAGTTTTTAATGTGAACAGATTTTATTAGCAATTTAGTAAAAAAACACTTACCAGGTAACAAAATAGGAGCCAAAAACACTCATAATCTTTTCGGTATATTTTTGTTTTAATTCTGAGTATACCATTATCATATTTAAATACAGACATAAATTTTAACTCACTAAAAGTTTTAAAAAACTGACAATGTAGTAATTTTTAAAATTTTTCAGTTTTATCTATTTATTCAAAAGAAAGTATAGAATCATTAACAGGAGTACAATTCTTCAGGCAGTTATTTACAAAGCGCAAAATATATGTAAAAACATTAATCATTCTGTTATAATTAGACATATTTAAACAATATCAAGGAAAATGATTATTATTTACATTCAAAACAATTAAATTAGATTTTTTTACTTTCAGTGTGAGCATCCAGGGGTTCACATCAAATGTCACCTTTTAGCCAGTTTTCAGGTACATCTTTTAACCATGTGGCACCTTCCCACCACCTGGAATTCAACAAATGACGAGCAGAACACCCTCTAGACAGCATAACAGCTGGGTTTAGAACACCAGGTACATGTCGCCATAACTGTGATTCAGCTAACTGCCTGATCTCTTGAACATGGTTAGTTACAAAAACCGACCACTCACCATGCTCCTTGATCCAACATAATGCAACTACTGAATCCGACCAAAATGTCACCTTTATATTCAGCAAATTAAGCGCAACGCGAATCGAATTAGCAAGTCTAGCACCTATGCAGAAGGTCATCAATCCCAACTGCGGAATAGTCAAAGATTTTAGAGGTGCTACTCTAGACTTTGCACGAACAAGTGATACACTAGTTTCTGCTTCAAGAGCAATTCTGACAAAAACACATGCAGAATAATCAACCCGGCTTGCATCAACAAAAACATGCGATTCAGAACACTCATTAAAAGGCATGAATCAGATCAGACACATTTCTTTCAATAAATACAATTCAATCACTCATTAAAAAAATTTCTTAGATGCATCAGGTGGCAGCTCACCATCGCACCCTAATTTTAATTTCCAAGTGTCCTGTAACAGTATTTTGGGTGACACAGTAACAGCACACAATAATCCTGGTGGGTCAAAAATCTTTTGTACTAACGATAATATTAATCTCTTAGAAATTACAGTTTCACAAGACAGAACTTCACAATCAATGTTGCATCTTAATTTATTACTCTCCAAATTCCATAAAAGGCCCAAAACAGAAGCATAGCCAGAATGCCTGGAGATAAATTCGCAAACCACATTACTCATCCAGCCTCTCAGATTGAAACCTCCCCTTGACATCAAAGTCTGTGTCCTCTCAATAAAAGATGCCTGATCCCAAGGATCATTTAATTCTGTGAGACAATCATCAACATAAAAGGAACCCTTTAACTTTTCCATCATATCTTGAAATTCAGGAGGGGAATTATCCAAAAGATATAAAATTGAAGCATTCAAACGAAGAGGACTACAAGATACCCCCAAAACTTCTCTACAGGGCCTATATAATAATGCTTCATCGCATGGGTAAAAAAAAATCTTAGAAATTCTCTATCTTGATTAACAACAGACAACATTAAAAAGGCTTCCTCGATATCCCCACTTAAATCAATAGGATATGTTCTAAATCTATCAATAATATCGAGGATAAGTTCTATAAGATTAATTCCTTTAAATAAGCAATGATTTAAGGAAGGGTTTCCTTACTCGCAGGCAGAAGCGTCAAAAACAGGGTTATCTTGGTAGTTACGCTTTGCATTTTTTATCACGGGATGATGAGGCAAATAATGACATTTTTCATTCTTTAATTCGTTTTCTGGGACACGTTCGATTATTTTCAGTCTCTCCTAATCGTCAAAAACCTCTTGGTACTCACAAAGGATTCCACGAGCTTTCACGAGCTTGGCCATTTTTTCATGACGCACCCAACTCAATTCTTTATTGTCTGGGAGATTACTAGAATCAGATTTCCAAGGTAATCTCACCTCATATCTTCCACATGGCAGAATAGTTCATTTCTCTCGAAAATCATTTAAATGTTCACAATGCGCTTTCTTCCGGCAAAGCATTGAGATGGGCCAATTATTCCCAAGCATTCTAAATCCCACATTTCTGTTAAATTGACACTTCTACAATGCATTGAAAGGGTTGTCATGACGTTTTCCATCGAGTTTGTTCCCTTCGTCTTACCCATAATAGTCCAAACTAATTTGGTACGAACAACATGTTAAACCACAATCTAATTCTATAATTTCTCCAGTCAAAAGACATCCCAAAAGATCTGCGCCAATTAAAAGATAAATATTATATTCTCCAGAAACAGAGTAGGTAATTTCAATTTTACGGTTTGTCGAATCTTTTAAAATGATTCAGTCATTTATCTGAGGTACGAACCCACGTAACTTTTCTTCCGAAAGTGCTTCCAAGCAGACTGAAAAACTTTCATCAGCCTTTATTCCTATAGCATGCAGACCTTTTCCCCTTGGCTTGGTTTCGCCCCCCCTAAATAAAGTATTAATAATAGTTTCAACCAGGTGTGGCTTTAAACCCAATTCATTAATTATCCTATCACTAATAAGACTACTCACTGAGCCTGAGTCAAAAACGAGACGAATACGTTTTTCAAGACCCTGACCTCGTGCAATGACTTAAAGGGTTGTAAATAAGCCGTCCTACCTCAGCCTGCGATTGAAAGAGCCACCTCTGAATTAGAACTATGATTACAAACACCCATATTATTCTGGACATTTTTAGAATTATATATTTTACACATAATTTCATAATGAGAGCCAGATCACAATTTACATTTTGTGCAAAATTGTTTATTACAAAATTTACAAATATAACCAGACTTATTTAAACAAATAAAAGATGCGCCTTTCTTCGACAAAATGGTAAGTCTTTCTTGGCGAGTCATTTTCATTGCATCAAAGCACTTAAAACTAGTCTACCTTCAGTTTCAAAAAACACAGTTCGAATTTCTCTAACCTGGAATGCTTCAATTCACCAAAGTAGCGGCAGTGGCTGGACCAATTTGTTTTCCCACCACAATGGAAATTTCTTTCTTTAGACACTATTTACTTTCAAATCCAGTTCATGCTAGAAGCATCATTTCTTCGCTTCTTACTTCCTTCTGAAGAAAAGCCATTAAGTCGTTTAAAGATCTTGAACATTTTGTATCCATTTCGTTACTCCTACCTCTCTCTCATGCAATCAGCACTTCCACCGGTAAACAGCTCTCCATGCAATCACCAACGGTGTTAAGAAATCGCCGTATTTGCCCTGTGTCTTTCCCAGGCTTTTTAGTACTCTTAACTTTCCTTCCAGCTCATCATACAGGAAAGGCAAACTTATCTTCATCCGTCCAGTTGTAGCGTTCTTCATTACCATGGATAAGAGATCTCGTACATAGATGTGTACTAATAAATCATCTCTTCCAAATCGTTCCTGAAATTGCTGTATAGCTTTAGGATCATTCGATGCTGTTGCTGGAAAACTCAGCACAAGTTTCTCTGCTTTTGAACATTCTTTAACAACTTGAATAAGATTTTGAATCTAATCTTAGTTACCGGGAATACCCGGATCTACATTGCTTTCTTGAAATTGGCTCCAAAAGGCAAAATAATCCCTGGCATCTCCATTAAATTTCTTTAGCTCGAGTTGCCGTAATTTGAAATTTCTTTTCAGTGGCGAGTTGATTGGAATCGTTTTCTTGTTTAATTTCCAATTCAGGTGTGACATTATTTATAAAAAAGCGATCACGATTTTTCTCAACTTCAACAAAATCAGTTTTAAATAATGATTCATCCCCTTCATCCTGTAGTAAATTCGTAGCTAGTAACTGCTGACATTCTTTTAATCTTTGAAATTTGTCTTTTAATTGCACTTGCAATAAGGAGAATCATCCCACCTCAGCAGTTTCGTTTTCAAGTTTGGCCTTAATATTCTTTACACAAAGAGAAAAAAGTGGTTCATAAAACATTTCGCTGTGTCTTCTGTGCTTGCATTTTCGTTTCAAAGGGTTCGTTTCAGGAGTTTCGTTTCAAAGCGCCCGTCCTGTCACGGACGCCACTATGTCATGCAAAGATTCTCAGCAGCCACGAGCTGCTCCAGAACTTTGAATCAGTTCAATCAGACACATTTTGTCAATTTGCTTTATTTGACACAAGCATAAAACAGGAACACAAAGGGCACAACACAGCAAACGTTGCAGTTAGTTACAAGTCATCACGATAATACACCAACACCGCCGAAGTTGAGCCTTGAAAGAATTAGGAGATAGGGATTTATAGCAAACTGCTCACATCAATACAGTATTCAGTTCGCTGCAGTTCATTTTTAGTTTTGTGTGATTGATTATGCAACACTAGATGTCTGAGTAGGCGTAAGGAATATTCTTCTTCTTCCCTTTTTTCCCCATGAGAGCATAAATAAAAGGTTTTTGATCAGTACATGTTATAAAATCATGGTCTACAAGCAGAGGCGAATTTCCAAATAAGCGCGCGTCTCGGGCCTCATAAATTATGGGGCCTCAAAATTTAGTTCTAAAATAATAATAATTTAAATTTTGAAAAAGAGAATATTTTTTTAATAAAACCTTTCATTTTTACACTCCACTATTACCACTCCCGGTTCAGCTATTTCAATCAAAGAATCATGCAATATCAGTACTCTTGAAAAACCAACTATTCTGAGAATGAGATAGAAAAAAGTCAACCAGGAGGGGGGGGGGAGATTTTATATCTTTTGTCTTGTATGAAGCTAAAGAGATAGATATCATATTACACCCTCCTGGACACTCGGAACCTATGAAGTACAGGAATGGCTCTCAAGGTCTCAAGGCAATGAATGTGTTTGCATAATAGGACATAGGACGCATTTTAGTTACAGAACTTGGTTAGAAGATCTTTGCTCAAAAAGTTTAGTTTCTCCCAAACATCCTGTTAGCTATTTAGCGTTTCACAATTGAAAAATATTGACTTTGATTTGTGTTGTGGAAAGGAATTCATTTCTGTGTTTGTCCTTTGACCAATGTGAAGATTGATAAGCGTATAGTTTTTTAATACATTTTCGTACTTTTGAAAATATTGTAATCGTGACTTTATATTTTTTGGCACATTTGAAGGTTAAAAACATGGCTCCTTTACAATACGAATCGTGTGACATTGGCACTGCTCAAAAAGATAGAATAAACTGATTACTTTCTCCTATTAACTGACGGGGAAAATTTTTCAACTCGGAAAAATCGTCAAAAGTCCAGCTGATATTTTTTATACAACTAATTTTTTTGAATGCTTTAGCCATGTTACAGAAAAGAAAGTTTGAATCGGAGGCTTCAAAACGCAAAAAGAAAAGAAAAAGAATATGCAGAACGGCATAAAAATTTATTCAATAAATGTATTATAAAATTTGAAAAATTAACTAAAATGAAAATGAGACAGAAAGAGCAGTTGAGCAACTTGATACAGCATGTGTACCGAAAAGAATCTATGAGCGGATTGAAATTGAATATTTACATGAAAAAACCCTGTGCAAGCTGAAGTAGAATATGAATTCTAACAAATTAATGAGCGAGTTGAACAAGAGTGCGTATTTGAAAAGATATGTGGCACTAGCCTTATAAGCCAGATAACTTCTACTTTACCGAAGTTGACTTTTGGTATTGTGGTCATGTTACTCGGCTACCGATCCTAGCGTCGCAGGTTCATACTGCGACCTTCAATCGCGTCAGATAAATGAGCGTGCTGCAACAAAATGTGCGCAAGAAAAAAAATTATTGAACAAGCTGAAGTTGAAAATGATTTCGAAGAAATTGACGAGAGAAATGGAATTTAAAGCAAACCTAAACAGCCAGATGAACAAATTAAAACCGAATAAGCTCAAGAAAAAGCCGATGAGTGAGCCGAAGCAGAATGCGAATTCGAAGAAATTAATGAGCGATCTGAAAATGAAACAGAAGAATCAACAACTTATAATTTTAAACAGCAAAATAAAATATTAGCTGATTCTGATAACGTTTTAAAACAAAACCAAAATATTTGTATTCCCAAAAGAAAAAAAAACAGCTCCGTTCTATAATAATTGATTTAGTGTATAATGAAATTTTAGGTATGTATCTTTGAAAAATATTGCACAACTAAGGTTCAAAATAGCACCTATTTTTTTAAGAACAGCCTTAACACATCCTGAAATTCATCCTTTTAAATACTGCCAAGTAGAAAGAAAAAAAAATGATTTTAATTTTCCATTTTATGTACCTAAGTCCTCCTCCGCTCTTTTTTTTAACACAAAAAATCGGATACAGAGCTTAACAGAGTGAAAAATATGTATAAAGAGTGCATACTGTACATATAACTGGAGGGGAGGGGAGGCCTCAAATTGAATTGCACCTCGGGCCTCTGAAACTCTAACTCCGCCACTGTCTACAAGTATGTATTTGAACTTCTTAATTGAAATATAAATAAATATAAGTTATCTATCATAAGAAAACTAATTTTGTTGACTTTTAGAAAACTTTACAATAGAAATGCATTAGGATGCTAGTTGCCATAGAAGGACTACCAATCTCGAAACCTGATGCATTGGTCCAAATATTCAAAGTAGCACCATGAATTAAATGCTTAAGAAGGGTGAATCAATACTGCAGTTTTAGCATCAGTAGATGTTTTTCTGTTTCTTTAGTTAATACAAGAGATTTTCAGACCTTTTCGATGGATGTGAAAATTTCTTTTTATTTTACCTTATTTTATGATATCCTAAAAATTTTATAAGGGTGATAAAATGAAGACAACTTTAAGAGAGAATCCCCAATAAAAAACGCACATTCTCCAAACTCTCCACTACTGAGTAATAGCATTTGGCCCAGGAAAGTTTTCAATAGTCTCTACTTGATATGAGTGAGAAGAAATACATTCATTGAAACTTGAAAACCAAGAAATTCCATATTATATATTCTGCATGTTCATCTAAAGAGTTTAATCGTTAAACTATAATGAAGGCAATCACATTTTTCAAGTCCGATCGGGAGACCAAATGGGGTACATATAGCAGTTTTATAATTGTTTTTACAAGGTCAAGAGGAAATATTTTTGTCCCATTTAGTTTTCTAATAAAGTCAAGAATGCTGGTAATTAGATATTCATTTCTTTTTAGTTTGAACATTTAATGTTCGAAAATTATCAAGTTGTTAGAATTATATATATGCACTGCACAGAAAAAGTTAACATTGGATGGGCATATGCGACCTAGAAAAACATGTGCTGGCATTCCCTTTTGGCAATTTTTAACCTGTTAGAAGTCATGCGACAGGTTTGGGAAAAAAAGTAGTCAAAAAATATAAATAAAGTGAACCATATTATATTTAATTGTTTGATTTGCACACCACAGTTTTATAAACCATTCCCTAGTTAAAGAAAACCATTATTAACAACAAGAGTTCCCATAAAGAAAATATCAGAATTTTTAATACCTTAAAGACATTTTGGTTTAGTATAATTAGCTAATACACTATGATTAGTAGGCTTTATATGAAAATAATATAAAAAATCAGTATTAATACATTTTCTTGTTTACATAGCAAATAAAAAAAAGGAAAAAATTTTCTTAAATAAAGATTTAATGATATTTTTTTTCATACACTTGAACTGGTGTACCATTTATTACAATGTAGGTTTGCACTGGAATATACTTTTTTTATTCTGTCTTCAGAAAGGATTGCAAAGTCATGAACAATATAAAAAAAGACAGGAAAGCAAAGGCAAAGAATAAACTACTACTACTTCTGCAGGATAATATTTTTCAAAAAAAAAAAAAAAATTCAGGGCTACATACATTTTCTTGATTGTGAGTCATATTATCAAAATTGAAATTAGATTCAATCATACAAATTGGATATTCAAATAAAATGTGGGTATAAAACACTTCTATTCAAAATCAGTGTTGAAACAGGAGCTTTATTACACATGAATAAACACCACATGAATTAGGGGAGGAGGAATACAATGAGAAATTATAAAGGAGATACGAAATAAATTGGTTTGAATACATAGTTGATAATTTAAATAAAATGTTATTCAATATTGTAATGAAATATGATTAAACAGCTTAACTTAATGATAGGATACGATTAAAATGGTGTGAACTGGAGAGAACATTTTATAATTGAAAAGAATAACTTGTTTGCCATTATAATTGCCAAATACGATCTGAAAGGCTACAAGATTTTTAGGACAGTTGGTGGCTTTAAAAGAGTTTTCTTAAGATATCTACAATGCATTTGTCATTCACAGGACATTATAAACAGTTTTACTATGTATGGACCAAGTGTACTTATAATGATCATACAAGATTTGCATCTTTTCCTTGTTTAAGAAAGCAGGACACTCTCTATATTGGATCAGCCTCAATTAACTTGGAAATCAGAATCTGTTTGCATAAAAGAATTTTATTCGCAAATGGAAATTCAGAATATTGACAAATTAATGGGAGTCCCAAACTGATTTTAGTCCAGAATTTTTCTTTAATGCACTTAATGTGCTCTCGGAGCATTAATTTGCTATCAATGAACAAGCTTTGAATAAACAAAGAGAGCCAAATGTTTTTCTGAAATTCCAATTGTGAAAGATAAAAGCTTGCAATTTATCAATGTTGATAGAAAACCTCCAATTTGTCAATCATTCTTCCAAAGAAGATTAAGAAATTTTGTAATGTTCTGACAATGTACCTCAAATTTTCACTCAGTACTATGTTTGTAAAATCATCCACTAAAAGGTACTAAATGATTTTTTTGGATGATTAAGGAAGATCAATTATAAAAATAATATATAGTTCAGGGCTAAGAAAAACCTTCAGAAAAATCAGGATGATGAAATTAAAAGACTTCTGCTGGATAAATTTATAAATTAATCATTTATTCAATATTTGGTCAAATGTGATCTAGATGCCTAGAAAGACGCTGCCTGCAATAAACTTTTGATTATAATCCAAAGAAATTATGTTAATTATCCAAAAGAGTTAGTAGACACTTTTTTTCTAAATCCAAATAGCTTAGAAAAATAAAGCTGCTGCGTTTTTTACCTTTCTGTTTGAATTCTCAGGTGAGATGAATAAGCTAATGTATTAATAATTTTGTGGAAATTTAGTTTTTTTTGCCTAGTTTTGAAGTAGTGTATTGATTTCATGCCTTTGTTCACGTCCAGAAAATGATGGAGCATTAAGCATTAGTTAAAAATCCTCAATATGAAACAGGGGTAATCAGTTTTAGAGCTTTTATTAGAAGTTCATCAGATTTTTTTAAATATTTTATCAGACAAGTTTTAAATAATTTTCTCTCTTTCAGCAGGTGTAACCAGCATAATTAAGTAAAGTTAGAAGCGCTAAAATAATCTCTCACCCCAATTTGGAACATTAAAAATTAAAAGGTTTGTAATTAAGGTGTATAATTACTATATAGGGTATTTCAAAAGATAAAATTACACCTACGCTTGTTTATAGTGAAATTTAAAATTAAGATTTCACTTTTTTTTTCTGTATTTATCTTTTTAAAAAATCTGTATTCAGAAGTTTTAGGCATTATGATGAATCTTTTTCAAAAAATTTCATAAGAAAATGTTGAAGATATTAAATTCATCAATACACAATTTTTAAAAGATAACATACTGGATAATATAATTTATTAGAATTTTTAATTACTGGTCATTTGGGTAGAACGAAAAAAATCAATTTCTGAATTTTAATTTACGATAGCACGGGAAAGTTGCATTTTACTTAGATAAGATAAATAAAAATTATGAAAAATATTAGAGTATATCTTGAGGTGCAGCAATTAACGTTAAAATTTCCCCAAAACACGCCTTTTGCAACTTTTTAAGGATTTTCGCATGTCTGGATTATAAAATAAAAAGTTTCAGATAGATTTTATCACATAAATAACAGTATAAAAACAGTTTTACTATTGCTCTGGCGTCACCAGAGCTGTTGTTATTGAAGTAAGGCGGAGCTTTGTCCGCGTTCAGTGAGAAGGACACAGATGGTTTCAAATTAGTAGTATTGCCGATTTCAGTTGAGTCGGCGTCTAATGTGTAACTGAATTGCTAGTTTGTGCATTTGCATGTTTTGCTAGGAATAAGAACTGCACAGTCTAAATTAGTAAAGACAAGCCAAATATTAAAGTGTTCTATTTTTGGAAAATTTAGTGATTTTCTGAAAATTAAATTCCCTACTTATGAATCTAGTGCTAATGTTATATTAGACATAACATCAAAAGTGTTTCTGCAAACGAAATATGTGACACCTTAGTTCCCATAATAGAACAAATCTGGTCAAAATTTCTATTCCCGTTACTTCTAGCAAAAGAATTTCACAAATGATAAAAACTTCTCATGCTAAAAACAGGAATTTATAAAAGTCTAATAGCCGAAAGTGTTTAAACTAGATTTTTATTTGATATTGTTGACTTGTATAAAAGAGTGAAAAAAAGTGCCAATTATGGAATAAAAGGTTCTAAACGATCAAAACTCTAACAGGAAAATGATTAGAGATAATATTTATATTGCTATCACAAGCACTTTAAGCAATAAAGGGTAAAGAATTACAGAGAATAGTTAAGTTTAATTAAGAATGAACAAAAAATACCAGTGCATCAGAAACGATTTACTGGTGACTATGAAAATGCTGAAGAATAACAGTGTTCTTTATAAACCAACCAAATCCCTCAAACTGAAAAGAAGAGATAAAACTACCAGATGCTTGTGTGGTTTAATATTAAGTAAAAACGTTCATGTACTTAAAATTTAAAAACATCTTTTAAACCTTATCTCATATCCACACTATCGCTTTAACGATCTCAAGAGCGTTAAAGACCAGATTATTTAAAGAAATGTGTACTTTTCTACTTCGGAAAATATTCTTTTGTCCATGCTAAGTGATGAATGTAAAATTCAAAGAGAACTTTGTTTACGACTTGTTTTAAAAGCAAGAACAGAAAGTAAAGACACAGCTAGGAAGCTTAAAGTTCCGAAGATATAGTTCAATGTAAAAGATTAGATCTACGTAATCTTATGGTTTAAAAATGATGTAACTGAACCTCCCTAGTTAAATCATATTTCCAGTGATTCTCACAAAGACTTTATACAAAAGGCATCTGAAGCTCAACCAAATAGTATAGGGTAAGGGTCGGCAACCTTTTGAAATAGAAGAGCCAAAACACAACAATTCACGAAATTTTCCAGTTTTTAAAGAGCCACTAAAACTTTTTTGAATTAATATTATAGTATTTGCCGATAGATATTAGATTTTTTTAATATAAAACAAGCGGCTTTAAATACAGAATAATCTTTATTCATATAAAGACGCAAGTATAGATAGTTAGATCAATGGTGACATTGATTTTGCTTGCTTTTTAAAAATTTGATTAAAACTAGCTTATTGCTTTAAGCTTCTAGTACGACCCTATTTGTTAGTTGACTTCTAAACTTATTTTTTATTATATTTATGCAAGAGAACGCTTTCTCTCAAGAATATGTCAACCCGAAGATCGTCAGCACTCCATATGCCAATTTCTTCTCCTCACTTTAGCATTCTGGAAGACTATTTCACACGTACAAAATGAAGGCCTCAACTCGAGGAATTTTAGAGTTATCCACGTGCAGAGCGATGTGCATGCATTTCTAGTTCTCTAACTTGTTTTTGAGTTCTGTGAACTTGCCACTCCTTGCCAAAGTCTTTGGCCTCAATTACAAATGATTCAATGTTGATTTCATTTGTATTTGCATTGAAAGGATTTATTATGAGCGCAAGAATACTTTTATTTCTTCTGAATTGCTCTAATCCTTCAGTGAATCTATTCTTAATATGTTTTTTTAAAGTTATGTAGAAGTAATTCGTGTCAATAGTTGCATTGGTTTCATCGCGATATTGCTTCAGATTTCTAAAATAAAGTAATTTACCGCTCTCCGTGTCTTCAACAAAAAGAAGTATTTTTTTTTAAAGAAAAAAACTACTTCAAGCAAGGTGTAGGCTGGAGTTCCCTTTCCCTGCAGTTTTAGATTTAGTTCATTTAGTTTCATTGAGGTATCTATCATGAAGTTGAATTTTTCCAAGCATTTGTCTTCTTCCAATTCGAGGTGTTCAATGATTTTTTTTTCATTGCAGAATATTTTTATTTCACTCAGGCACAAAGCAAAACGTTGCAATACACTACCTCTGCAAAGACATCGCACTGTTTGCAGAAGTAGGGCAGAAAAAATGATCGCAGAGTTTCGTCTCTAAGGACAAAACAAAAGTTCAAATTTATCTCATTACGGTCATGTTAAGCGCCGCGATTTGTAATGAACGATTTTGTTAATAGTCGAGAGATTAGGTACTCAAAAATATATTTTCTTACTTTTTAAAAGGTTTTGATGATAAAATTATTAGTTCTTCGAATGGAAGTGGAGAGCCACAACTTAATATCACAAGAGCCACATGCGGCTCGTGACCCACAGGTTGCCGCCGCCCGGTATAGGGAATTCGGTTATCGATTTACCTCCTCTTCCTTGTCACATGCTAGCAGTGGAACGATCTGTGAGACTAATGGCCATATCGACTCAAAATGAGTGTGGTTCAATCGCGAAAAAAGGATACATAAGAGCAAAACTTTGAGCATCTAGTAGAACCTCGAGATATGGTTATATTGCAACCAAAATTATTTTAAATTCTTTTTGAACCTAAAAGCTGACATTTCTCAACTAATAAAAAACTAAAATCTAAAAAAAAAATTAAAGGTCCTTTTTAAAATTTCTATTTTTTTACATGTAATATTGTACCCAAGTTTTTAAAAATTATTTTTGAGCCTGAAAGGCAATTTTTCTGCAATATTACAAACTGAAATCCTAAATAATAATGACCATAATAAAGCCATTTTCGTTCCACTCTACTGGCCATTCTTATTGATGTTGGTTTGATTGAAAACAATCTTGTTTAGTTGTATTTTCCTGGCAGTAGTTTGTTTCCATTGAAATCTTCAGGGAAAACAACTAATTACATATTTTAACAGTAGATAGGCAAAGAAATCATATTTGGCAAGTAACAAATACACCTTTTTCTTTTGTTATTACCAGCATGAGTATTTACAGGCTAATGAATTCATATATTAAAATTTTGGACATATTAAACACATTTTATCTATTAGAAATAAAATTGCTGATTTGGCCGTAATAAAACTGTTAAGAAATAGTTTTGAATATTACCAGACATTTCACTATAGTGGAGACAATATTACTAGAAAAGAAAAGTGGAAATTGCAAAATTGATGGTAGTACCTTCCCAACAGCATGCGTAGCGTAATCTAATTTTTTCAGATGCTGAGGCAGAAGTGAATGAGTTAAAGGCAAGCCCCAAGGTTGGTCAACAAAAATGACATCATGCTGAGTTCCTATTAAAAATTAAAGGGAATTTCAGCAGCATGATAGAAATTTATATACATATACATACAAATTGACAGATGAGAATTTGACAATGAGACGGCAAGACGCGCCGTTCACATTTCTTTACATTTTTTAATACGTTTTTATGTTAATTAAGTAGTGTTTGGTACCGACATAACTTATGTGCTGTTTCTTAACAAACACATACCAACTATTAAAGTTGGCCGTTGCCGACAAGCAAGATGTTATTCAGAGTTTAAAGTAAAATTACAATGAACGCATATAATTCAAAGACATCGCTTTCTAAATATGTGAATGATGACAACGAAGTAAAATTCAAAAAATTCCAGCCCAACAAAGATAATCAAACCAGAATAATTCGCCAGTCGATAAGCTGTTTTAAGTGTTTAAGATGAGCTGTTTTGATTGTAATGATTTTGGGCATATCTCGAAGTTTGGCCCCAATCGTTCTCTTCGTCCTAAATGTTTTTTTCTGTAATCCTTTCGGGCATAAATTTTCGTTTGCCAATGTTCTACTAGAAATGACAAGTCTACCGAACACGATGATGTCAACGCTGTATATTTATTGTCTGCTCAGTTGAATATTAGTAAAGATGTTGTTATTCTTACTTAATACACTTTTCCGGATTATTCTATACAGGTAGTTTTTTGACGCTTCTAAAATATTCTACGTGGATTAAAGTACGTTCGTCGCCGTTGACGAATAATAAGAAAATACTAAATGGTTTCTGTTTTTCACGAACTAAGATAACGGGTTTTTTTTTTTTAATTCTAAAATTATTATTGATAAACAATTTTTTCTATTTTTTTTTAATTCTATGGGACCGAAAAATTGTGCTATTTATGATATATTGGAGTGCGACGTAATAAATCAGACTATCAACATCAGCCTTGTATAAGGTTTGATGGGTTTCCCATAATTTTTTAATCCGATGATCCTGTCGCGTCTGACAATTTTATAATCACCATTTCTTCCCATACTCCTACATTTGCGTAGATACGAATATTTCTCAACAAATTCGTTATGACATTGCGCAGCTTTTGTTAGTCAATAAACCTAACAAAGCTAAAACCGCGAACAGCACACTTGATATAACACTAACTGACGATGAGCCCATCTTCCTCAATTCCAACCGTTTATTCTTTGCAGAACATGAATCATAAATGCGCAAACAGACGAATGTATAAAAAATGAAATTATGTTTTTCACCTGACATTAGTCAAGCTGTCGTAGTTTGTAAGAAACAAGGAAAACATAAAGCCTGTAAAGATTATGGGCAAATAAATCATAAATTATATAAGAATCGTTACCTTTTACTGTGAAGGCATCCGAACACTTTCGGGGCCCATTTTTAGAAAAACATGGTGCAGACATACTTTAACCATATTTCTGGGTTTGAGACTGTTAAAAATTAGTAATAGGAAGTCAATATTTGAAATAAGTATTAAAACTATTTGAAAATTGGCATTTAATAGCGTAAATTTAAAGAAATTCTTTAAAAACTTCAAATTGGCAACACCAAAAACTGTTACTCTCATCTGAACAAAAATTATACCAAAATAAATTACAGTTTCCTCTAGGGAATGAACAAAAATCGTATGATTATAATCTATATTAATAAAAATTGATCTCGAAATGCGTTGCTAAGCGCAAAACTAGAGAACGGCTCGACCGATTCGGCTAATTTATTAAAAATATTTTTGTTAAGACACGAGGATGGTTCTTATGGAGAGAAAAAATTAAAAAAACTGCGTGGAAAATAGTTAAAACGACACTTTTCTTACTTTCCCGCCAAAAATCCTCATTTCCTTCTCCCACACCAACTGAGTAAGATAGCAAGAAGAAATAAATTATGATTTATTTAGAAATAAATACGCGAAGTCAGTTGGTTTTCATTTATAGATAACGGGATGTTTAAAAAAGAAAGAAAATAGTTGCTTTTATTATTAGTTTGTATGGATATTTAATCTATGTTTGCTCAAAATAAAGTCTGGGCAGGGAAGAAAAAAAGAATAACAAAGGGGAAAAAGGGTTTGTAGAAAGAAAAGTAGTGAAGAAAAAAAGGATAGAAAAAGAAAAGAAGGGTGTGGGTGTGTCACCATTATTTCGTCTGTGCGCGGCATTTTCCAAGCTGTTTTTAAACTTTCGCATCTCTTGAAAACCAATTGTGTCTTTATTTGTTTAGTGTGTTTACATTTATGAAAATTTGAATCTCATTATTCTATAAAAAGGTATAATTTTAGACCTTTCACTCCACCAATTAAGTAAAATATCAATTCCGGGACAATCGGAGAAAGATGAGTAGCACAATGAACAGAACATCTGATGAAAATAATACTATAAATGGATTATACGATTATCAAAATTTGTTTGGTTTAAAAATATTTTGGTGAAAAACCTGTTATGAGACACAGCTACAAAAAATATTATATGAAAATTTTAGCGAGCATTATTACTGGCGAACCGACTGGTGCGGTCGGGGCCTCCGGGAACGAAGAAAGCGATTAGAATTTTACGGGGCTGGAACTAAACCAATCTTCGCCATTACCGGTTTGAACTATGCGATGGACTGTATTCAGCTTTGGTCAGTTAATGTCCATTGTCACTAGTGTACGTTCGTTTGTCATTGCGACGATATTTGAGGTTTTTTTTGCATTGAAATTCTATGATATCGCCTCTGGATTACTAAAACCAAGTACCGTATCACACTTGATTATCATGTGAGTAATCAAAACTATTTATTTTCATTTAATACCAGTTTTTTTTCTCCGAGTTATAAGTTTTAATGTGAAGTACACATCCTTTCTTGTCTCATAGCATTAGACATTTTTTATTCATTGCAGAGTGTAAACACAAGTAGTTTAACAATTCATTTAATTCGATTTGTATATACTAAAAGCAAAGTTATTTTGTTTGCTCATAAAATATTTTTTATGCTTCATAGTAAACCAATTTTCTGCTCTTGTTTATTTCCCCAATTTTTTGTGTCGAATGTTTTTTTTAAACATTTTTTGCAGGAAATATTTTACTTTTTAAAATAATTAGACAAGTCGATAGCTTCTAAAGCTCAGAAAAAAAAATAACAGTATTATTTCAATTAAATTCCTTTGTATATTTTTCTTTCTGGATATGCGGTTCACAAGATAAAACCTTATTTGCAATGTAGCGACTGTATTAAGTTATAATCAATGGAAAAAGAATTGATTTTGGAAAAGACAAACTCTATTACTAAAGAATATTTGTTTGATATTGATAAAGGAAAGTTGACATATCTAGGAGAAGACATCATTAAAATTTATGTAGCAAGTTTCAAAATTTTTCTATTTATTTTAACAGATAATGAAAGTCTCCTCCATTTAGAAAATATACGATCAGCATTAAAAAAAATTGATATTCAGTAAAATTCCAGATTTAAATATTGCAGACATATACTGTACATGTTAACAAACCAAAGAAAAGCCCAGTCAAAAATTTATATCTGTTTTTATTAATATATTTTTAAATAATTATCCCAAGCTCAAAAATAATAATGCAAAGATAAGTAAAAGCAAAAAAAGAAAACAGGATATCATAAGTGCATCTTAAAATTGTATTCATGGAAACAAAGTATTAATATTAATAATAGAATTTAAATTGTTGAAGAATGAAAAAAAAAATGAGAGACAAAGTACAACCACATCTCGAGGTGCATCTTGGGGAACTCTGATTTTCAAAAAATCAGAAGGCTGATGTGGCTCTGGCAATTTCACTTAAAATTCAATTGTTTTTATAAATTTTTACTTTCAAGTAGCGTTAAAAAATTACATGATAAATATTTTACAGAAAGACAATTTTAAAAAAATACTATCTTAAACAGTTTTATAATTATTCGCCGAAATAATTTTTTATGCCAAATTCTAATGACAGAGCTTAAAATCAATTAATATATATTTCAAACATTTCATATGTTTATTGTTCATGTATAACTAAATTTAATAGATCTACATAAAATTATCAAGAAATAAAGAAAATATAACGATGCTGTTAATTATTCTTAAATTTAAAGCTATTTTGTACAATTTATTTAAAGATGAGAGGAAAGAAACTGAACGAAAAAGGATAGAAGCAATGCGCTTAAGCGAAAAGCAACCCTCGCTCAGTCGTTTCCCCTTTCTGCAGTTCCAGACCCATAGAAGAGATAGCACTCCTCTCGGCCCCGGTGTGGTGGACGTTAAGTCTGTCGCGGTCACAGAGTTTTTCATGTGGAGAGTAATACAACTGGGAATACCTGGTCAGAGGCGTTCTTCTCTGTTTCAGATCTAAATTACGACCTGTGGGTGAATGAATGAAATGCATGAATGAAGTCCGCTCCATAAAAAAGGTTTGTGACATATGTGAGCTAGAAGTCCGACTTCTGCCCTCGGGTGCTCAGGGGTCCATACCATAGAGCTAGTATATAAATAGAGGTAGCCAATTCTTCCTTGTCGAAACAAGTGTACGGAATATGAACCACGTGGTTTGAGAGGAATATGAAAGTAAAGAGTCGCACAATCGTTTGCTTTCTGGCAATTGTAATTTCCGGTCGATTTTAATTTCCTGGAAAGTATATAT